>CM059262.1:3600000-4200000 GCA_030347555.1 Lablab purpureus
TTTAAAAAATTTTAGAACTTCCAAATCCATATAAATTCAACCTAAAACCAGGAATGTGCATACTTGTGGGAGCCATACACGTGTAATGCGTTATGTCACCCTATGTATCTTGTTTACTCTCTTCTTCTCAATTGTTTTCCCTTCTCTCCGCTCTTTGAAATTAATTCCCCCCATACCCACACCAAGACTGTGCACTATCCATGCCGCAGTCTTCCGCAGACCACCGCTGCCCTAGCCAAGAAAATAACGGCTTCGCCAATGACCACGCCGGAATAGCCGCTCCTTCCACGGCATCGTCAACATTCGGCTGCATCATCGACGCGGTCCCGGCAAACGAGCAGGAGAAGCTCCGGAGAATCCTCGTCGCTTCCGCAAAGGGTTTCTCCATCGGCGCCGGCCTCAAGGGCGGCCTCGCTATCTTCGCGATCTTGGCGCGGTTGACGCGGAAAAATCCGCCAAGGTAAGAAAAACAGAAAAAGAAAAATAACGAACAGCTTTCTCTTAAGCGCTTTGTCGGTAACCGGTGCGATTCCTTTGTTCAGGAAGGGGAGTGTGGTGACGAATAGCGATGCAATTGTCGCGGCTCTGAAGGAAACATTGAGATACGGTCTTTTCCTCGGAACCTTCGCCGGAACGTTCGTGTCCACCGACGAGGTTATTGGTGCTCTCGCCGGTCACCGTAGGCATGTTATGTTTCTCTCTTACTGAAATGCGCGTAGCACTCTAACGATGTCGGTCTCTGTAGAACTGATTGAAAACTGGGTATTATAAAGTTTGCATGTTACGGGTTGGTATTGTGATTTGAGTAACGTAATTGAATTAAGCTCTGTTTGGATAAGTTAGAATCTACTTATCTACTTTGGTAAGTTATATCAGAGAACTTTTATGAACGTTGAAGTGCGGGAGTTGATATTAATTTATGGAAAAAGTTTAATTTGTTTATTTCCCCCCTTTTTTTAGGTACTTATTGATCAGTTGGTTTAAGCAGCGTCTTAGTGTGTTGTGCTTTAGAGTAGTTGTTGTTTGGTTTCGTAGAGTGGAAGTGGTGGTGATTGGGTTTTTGTTGTGGTTCAGGACAGCGAGGTGGAGGGCTCTGGTAGCAGGGGCGGTGGCTGGGTCTTCGATGCTCCTGACAGGGTTAGAAGATCAGCACACGAGTTTGGCGATTTACATTCTCATGCGTGCTGCTGTCTTGGCATCTCGTTGTGGGATTAAGAGCAAACGGTTTGGAAAAATTTGTAAGCCTCTCACTTGGAAGCACGGTGACATTTTCCTCATGTGTCTGTCCTCCTCACAGATATTGTATGTGATCATGTTATTTACCCTTTCTCTATCTTTTTTTGTTAGTTAATTTTTACTGAGGAAATTGTTATGTTATTACTTTTATGGAATGACTGTCCCTGTTAATTCATTCTTTTAGCTTAGTATCACTTTTTGAATATGTTATCTTGTCTTTCAAATTTTATGGCCTAGTTTTATGATTTCTGTAAAATAGTCTGTGTTATACTTGATGACTTAACCCAGTTTAAGGTTGTTGGATTGTGTGGATCCCAGTTGTTTTGTTCAGTTCATGGATAAAACATGTCTTAACATAAGTCCAAGTGTGATGCATTATGATTATTATATAAAAATGGTTATATGCACACTCCAGGAAAACCTGATCCTGTGTGAGTAACTAATTTGTATAATGTGAGTGGCTGAATTAGTTGACTCAGATGGTCCTATCTATATAGGACTTTGATTTGCATACTCAACAATTTTGTGACTAGTAATCAGTTTTGTGACTAGATGTCCATGCTTTGTGCTAAGAGAGACTGAAGGTGCGGGGTTGACCTTGTCTAGTTGTCTTACAATTGTATTATATATGTATATATGCACAATGCTTGTTACAAACCATATAATACATGTGGTACTATAGTAGTCTGGTAAATAAAATGTTATTTCATAAATAGGAAGGAAATAATAAGGAACTGAGAAGAACTCATACTGATAAACCTGTTACCCGCCTTAAAATTCCCCTTGATAATCCTTGAGATTTATGTCATGTAGATGATGCATTTTTTATATTGTAAGGAAACTTTGGATGCCACTTAAATTGATGTAAATGAAAATGTCTCATTTTACAGCTAGAATTCTGTCCACACAGATGCACCCTTGATAGTTTCTTTTGAGCTATGCTTCTGTAAATTAAACACTTTGTATCCCTCTTGCCCTCTCACGACTTTTTGTGTTTTAATAATGTTTACATTTTTTTTCTTTCCAAAACAGAAGAATGACAATTGAAAATATTTTGGTTTCAGGTCTGCTTATATATTAAAGCAAGACAGTTTACCAGCTGCATACAAATCCTTTCTCAATAAACATGGTGGAAAGGATCCAGTGATCTTACAAGGTGTAAAAGACATAGCTAGTGGCAAGCCTTTCACTAATTTGGGTGCAATTGAGAAATACTACAAGACCATGGGTGTGGATGTGAAATTAAAACCAGATATGAAAGTCCCATGCTCGGTATAAAACACGGAATGTTGTGATTTTTTCCTTTCTTTTTCTCTATCTATAGTTGTACTTAGCCTGTAGCGAATAAATAAAGAAAACTTAGTTTTTGAGCATCATGTTCATGATCAAATTTGTAGTTGAATCTGATTGCATCATAACAGTAATGTCAATTTCTTCATTGGGATTGAATTGTATGAGTTCTGGCTCTTATGACAAATGCTAACTATTTAATTTGTGAATGCAAAGTAAAATGGATTTAATAAATGTCTGCACCTTGGTGAAAGCATATAGTTTTTCTTTTCTTTTCTCTTCTAGGCCCTATCAAAACTGTGCATTGAGTTTAATGTGACTAATGACATTGATTTATTTTTTCTGGGTTGTGTTCAACTTTACCTTCCTGTGGCCTGATGTGTTATATTTAGCCATGCATTCTGTAATGTCACTTTAAACCGTGTCATCTAGATCTGTTCAAAATTTAATTGTTAGCCAGGATAGAAAATTGTGATTTCTGTCCCTTCTTCTGGCATTTAAAATCAATGATATTTTGCAGATTGTACATGGGAATCAATCATGCACTGGACATATCTTCACTTTTCTCCTTCAAGCTTACCAAAGAGCACTACCTGTTTATCTTCCAGTTTATCTGATACCTGCACTTATAGTTCATAGAAAAGGACTTTTAGAAAGGTGATGATATAATAGGAATACATAGCAACCAATTTACTCTTCACCTGATCCTATGCGGTGCTCTTACAAAACATGTTATATCAGGATTTAATTTCTATGAGAACTATGATAAATTTTATTGTAGATAGCAGTTTTTGAAGTGAGTATATTATCAGTGGCACATGTGCTGGTTTTTTTCATGAAAACGGCTTTCTTGGACCATAATACTTCTCCAAACACTCAACTTTAGCACAAGAGGAGTGCTAGCAACACTCTTCATAATTGGTTGAAATTTATTGAAAACTACAAAATCAGGATAGAGAGGCATTAAATGAGAATTGGGATCCACCGAAATTTGTGATTTCCAATAAAATTTTAGTCAATAATAGTATTTCAAAAGAGGGTGGTGTCTCTTGTCACAATATAAAGATCATTCTGTGTCATGTAGGTATGACAGATTTAACGTGATTATATTGTTTTGCTCTTGTTCCCATTATTAAAATGCTTATGTGCAGGCCCTGCACAATATTAGCCAAGGGTCTTTTTGGCACAACAAGATCAAGCTTGTTTCTGGCTGTGTATTGCACTTCTGCTTGGTAAGCATCCAAAAACTTGTTCGGGCACTACTGTATTGTTACTGGTTGTCTTACTACTAAATTTGCTAGTTGAGTTTGATTTTTCCAATCATGTTGAAAAAGGAAATAACATGCTGCCCATGTGGGATATAACTAAAGCTGTTAAATTGAGTTTGGTCCGACCTGAAAAGTCCAGGAATTATGACCTAAATTGAATCGGGCTATACTTTTATGCCTATCCATTTGGTTTGCGGCTTAAATGGTTTTAGGTAAGGATGACAAATAAACTTGTCCTTGTGGATATTAACCGAACTTATTCCGAGTTTGACGGGGAATTCTCGTATTGGGGATGGGTATGTATATATCCGTCCCTTTCCATTCTCATACCCGTCCTAATACCCGTCTTCGTTTGAAATTACTAAAACACCTATAATTTATTATATAACCTAAAAAAATTATATTTATTGTTCTCTTTGGTCTTCAGTTTTACAACTCTTCTCTTTCTCTTTCACTACACAATTATTTTATTTTCTCTCAACTATTCAACTTTCTCAAAATCTATAAAGTTCACTCAAATCCTCAAAGTATTTTCCCTCTTATCACAATCTTGATTATACATATTTTCTTCTTTGTGCAATTTGGTTCAAATATTGCATTTCAAGAAACACAAACTTTAATTCCATTTAGTCAAATATTTTCTAGGCTACAAATTTGATTATTTTTACTCCTTTATAATATTTTTATTTATTATTTATATTTTAGCATGAGAATCTTTAACTTTCAATCTCAAATGTTTAATCACATAAACTCTTAGTTTACTAGGTAACATAAAAAATATTTATTCTTTTGTTCTCTTTAACCTTATTTTTGGTTTTTGTTTTACTACAAAATTTTTCATTCTCTCTCAACAAGATTTATTCAATATTTACTATGTTTCCTTCTATAACAATCTTAATACACATGTTTTTCTTTGTACGATTTTGTTCAATGGTGTATTGTATTCTTGGAAATACAATGCAACTCTCAATTTCATTGAATCAAATTGTTTTTAGTACACATATTTGATTATTTTGACTTCTTTCTAATGTATGATTCTTAATTTCTAATTTTGAATAAAATTTAATTTTTTATATAATTATAGTTGTTTTTTAATTCTTTCACATTTACTATGATATAATTATTTATTGTTATGAATATTTTTTAATAGCATAAAAAATTAATTTAAATCCAAAAGATAAAATATGCATTTACAAATTTTTTATCATTATTGGTTTAATTTTTTCTGTGCAATTTTGTTCGCATTGTGTATTAAATCTTTATTAGTATATAAAAAAGATCTCATGCAATTGTTATTTAGTCTTCTGATTTGTGATTTATGAAATTACAATTCATTTTTTATATTTAATGTTAAATTCTTAATAATATCATAATTATTTTATTGTGATTTGTTTATTGTTTGTAAAAAATTATTGAATTAATATTTAGAACAATGAAAATGCGGGTATGAACATGGGTATAAGTACATACCCGTTACCTTATGGGGATGAAGATGACGTTGAATATGGAGATGAAGATGATTTTTATCTTGGGAATGGAGATGGGATACTGAAACTCACACCCACCCCGCTCTCTTGTCATCTCTAGTCTTAGGTCAGTCCGACTGTAAGCATATGGTCCAGCCTGTTTTTTAAATAATAATTAAAAAAAGTAATTTTACTGAAACATGTTCACATATCATAATTTATATATCAAATTATTATATAAAAAATTAAAAATTAATTTAGTAATATGACTGGTTTTAAAATATATATTTTATTTCTAATTTGTTTATTTAAAATTATTTTTTAATTTTAATTTTTTTAAAATGGTCCGATAGTTTGACATAACACCTGTTTGGACCTAAAAATCACAATCCATTTAGGATCGGGCTGGACAACACGTTTTGCCATCTTTAGATGAGGTTCAACATGCTTGCATAAAAGTTTTTGTTGAATTTTTTAAGTTTATTCTAAATACTACTACTGATAAATAAGAGGCTCTGTATGTAGTTCTGATAAAACAAACAGCTTCAGCTTTATATTGGTGAAACAGATACCAGTATCTAATTAATATTACAATTTCTCCGTTGTTTAAGATTTTCTATCATTGATATATACACCAGCTTCAATTCAAGTTATATGGTTCTGTTGAGAGATGAAATGAGAACAACGGGTTTTAAATTCTTTCTTATGTTCAATTGTTTTTCTCTGTGCTATTAGAGAAGTAATGTAAAAGTAAAACCATTACGTCCAATACGTAGCAATTGGATCCTAACACCCCCACCATGCTCTCCAGCCCCAACATTCACATGGGCTTGCTGTGCACTAGTCCCTGGCAAACACTACAATGCTGGCATCACCACCCCTGCTGCTCGGTTGCAGTTGAGAGACGTGGTGGAAGGCTTTGATACTAATTGATAAGAATCTTGGGGAAACCACACTACAAAACCAAGCTGCTGTTGTAGTAGAAGAGACCAAAGCCTTATGAACCACAATAGAATCCCATATGTGCAATGTGAGACTCAAATTTCATACCTTGCAATTGGATCTTAACACGTTATGTTTCTTTGTCAAATGGTTCATGATCTGATACCATGTTATGAACCATCTAATCACCTTTTAATTTGCTGATAACCCAACATCAAGTGTACATTACTAATATGGTTAAAATACTTCTTATAATAAGACTATAACAAGCTTCCTTCCTTGAAATAGCTTTTACGGTTCATTTCTAATATGGTATCAAATCCTCTATAATCAAGTGGTTTAAAATGTTCATCCTTGTTGCAACATCTCTAAAAAAAAGTTAATTTCTGCAAAGGTAAATGGATCTTTGTAACATCCACAATTCAAACAGTTACGGCTTTTTTGTTAGGGTGTGTAGTGATGTTGTAAAATCATTCATGATTTTGTAGTAAATAGTTCAAGCTTTTGCATTAAATGGCACATGAGATAAACATTTACTAGCCTTTTCTTTTTCTTATTCTTCTTTGCTTCGGCTCATTATTACTTAAACAACATGAATTTTTCATAAACGTAAAACTGACATGTATCATACGGATCTGTTCTTCAGGATGTGGACATGCTTTCTTTTCAGGATTTTCAAAAGATGTAACATTCCAATGGTGGCCATGGGAACGGTATGTTACTAACTGCATCCATTTTTTTGTATGACTGATTGAAGGTATTTCTAATTGTATTAGTTCTTGGAAACAGTATGTAATTTCAATTGCGGGAACAATTTTTTTGTTAGAGTTGAACTTTGCATTCTCGTGCAGTTTCCAACTGGCCTTGCATTGGCGATTGAGAAGAAAAGCAGGCGAATAGAAATATCATTATACTGCCTTGCTCGGGCGATTGAGAGTTTCTTCACATGTGTAGCTGATGCAGGATATCTGCCACAATCAAGAAGGATCAAGAGGGCTGATGTGGTGGTTTTCAGCTTGTCAACAGCCATCATAATGCATTGTTATGCAGAGGAGAGGGAAGTGTTTAAATCCAAATACTTGAATGTCCTTGATTGGGTATTTGGTGTACCTCCTCCTCCTTGTGAAACCCCGCGATGCAAAGATAGGTAAGTGCTAAGTGCTAGCCCAGCAGGGTTTTTTTTATCTTGAAAAATTGCCCTTGACTTGATTTTGCTTTCACATGTTCATTGGTGGCCTGCAACCTTAATTGTGATTCAGTAAACACACATTCTAAAGCATTCTTTCCAACAAATAGTTTATTATTGGATATAATTCATGTGTTCCTGAATAATAAATGAAACTCTTCAATATAAGAAAGACCCATATCATTTGTCGGAACTCGTGATTTTTACTCAATAATGTATTGGAAAGAGTGTGTTAGTATTCACTTTTTATCAAAATAAGTGACGTGTTAATGTAGTAATGTTTTTTCTACAAGTAACGTTTTAGGATTTTAATAGACATATAATATTTTATTCTTATTTTTCCTATTAATATGGTAAAAAAAGCTTTGTACGTCACTTACTTTGAAAAGAAGGGAGTATAATGATGATTTGTGTTTAATTGGTTTGTTCAATTGGGTCATTGTCATGCAGAAGCTACTTGGTGTAGGCTCAAGTCCCTCCCTTTTTGAAAATGTAAATGTAGATTATATATTTTTAAAATATAATTTTATAATTTAAGATTCAAATGTACTTTTGCTTATAATTTCGTTTGTGTAATTGTGTAGTCTTAGGTATTTTAAGTAATTTTATTTTAGAAGAGTAAATTTAATTCTTATAATTTACTACTCAGGTCTAAGTTTGCCTAATTTTCTGGGCTCTCTTTGTATACCACATCATGACCCCCATAATATTTACACTTTCACTTTCAATTTGGATCTTTCAGTATGCAGTGACTAAAACAACAATAAAAATACTTATTAGAGGGTTAGTAGATTAATAATTGCATGCACCTAACTGTTTAACTAGAATATGAATATTTTTATAATTTGTTGTCACCTTCATAAATACAGTCATTATCCAACTCAATTTCTCCAATCTTGTTGATATAGAATACCTTTGGATTGACTTTTGTGTGTTAGAATGATATGTTACGTAAAACAACTAAGAGGTAAAACAATTAAGAGGGAGTAAATTGGTTTCTTGATAAAAGTTTAATCTTTTTTAATTTAATTTTGTTAAAGTAGAGGTTAATAAAAATCTCAATATAAATTTAAATTTTATTTTATAGAAATCAGAATATAATATAAATAAACAGAATATAAGTTGAATGTAAAGAAAGTAGGAATAGAGAAAAATACATAAAATATTTATACTGATTCGAACCAAAGCAAATTCTAAGATTATATCTCAAATGAGAGTGGCAGTAACTAAACTATCTTAAAAATAAGTTTATAATCTTAAAGTGTAGTGAACTGAAAAAGATAGTTGGAAGATTTATAAAAACATCTCTTTTGTACAAAATAAAAAATGAAACAATACCTCTCTTAAAGACACAAGAGATGAACAAGCATCTTCCTTGAACACCACAAGAAATGAAGACACCTCCTTTGAATAACCATAAAGGATGAATACCTGTTTTGAAAATCTCAAAAAATGGACACTTCCTTTGAATGACTAGAAAGGATAAAATAAGTTTGAACACTAGCAGTAAAACAACTTTCGCTTTGATTTCTTTAGGCTATTTTTGAAAGTTTTGACCCCTTATGTATTTATAGGCAAATAGGGGTGTAAGATTATGTAGAATATGAAAATATTTTCATAAAAACGTTCAGAATATTTCATAAAGCAAACTAATTTCACAAAAGATAATCGATTATTTTGGGAGATAATTGATTATTTTACTTATGATAGTCAATTATTACTCAAGATAATCAATTATTTTGACGCTAAATGCTTTTTAAGAAAAACAAAAAGTTTTTTCAAAGTTTGAGAAGAGTTGTGTGTAGGTTATGATCTTTAATAAAATTCCTAACTATTACAATTAAATATACACAAAATATAAGATTAAAGTTTCTACAAGATTCCAAAACTTCAATAATAAAGGTTCTTTTTCTTCTTTTAGAGTCATTATCATCAAAATAATTATCATTTAGATATTTTTAAAGATCATCTTTAGATTAACAATTTGTAGACTTAAATTGATGTACATGAGTATAGATAGCTATGTTACTATGTGTTTTTTTCTTATTGTTTTGAATGAATATTTTGTTCAAATTTTAGTTTTACTTCAAGCAAATTTGATGTTTTTGAGTTAATTTAAGTTAATGTTGAGTTTTTTATTTTTAAATTAAAAATATTAATTTTTACAACGGTGTTTTTTTCTTATTGTTTTGAATGAATATTTTGTTCAAATTTCAGTTTTACTTCAAGCAAATTTGTTGTTTTTAACTTAATTTAAGTTAATGTTAAGTTTTTTTCTTTTTAAATTAAAGTTATTAATTTTTACAATGGTTTTTTATCTATATTTTTATTTATTAGTATTGAAGATTTAAATATTATATAATTTATATTTATTTTTGTAATTATACATTTAAAATACTTTTAATTATTATATTTAAACAAGTTTCATTTCAAATGGTATAAAATGTTTCATTTCAAATGATATAAAATATGTTTCATTTCTAGCAGGTATATCTCTGCTTCCTATTTATTAGTTAAACTTATTTTATAAAAAATAAAAATTATAGCAAAGAAAATATAATATTGTAAAAAATTCAATATAAAAAAGATTTAATATCAAATTTAATGGAAGAAATTATGGTTACATATTAAAATAGAATATCAAATAATTAGATTGATTAAAAATAGAGTAGAATTATTATTTATAATTGAAAATTTATGATAATTACAATATGTATTGCTTTTCAACTATTAGAAAGGGAAAATATCTCAAAATTTTTAGTGAACTCGTTGAATATTAAATATGTTGAATTGTTCAGACAAAACGAAAAATTATATATGAAAAAATAAATTTTCAATAAACTTAAAAAAAGTTGTTTTAAGTCACTTAAAAAACTAATTTTATACGATAAAATATTTTCACATGACAAAAAAAAAATAATTAATAATTATATTGAAACAAGTATAACTTATTAAATATTCCAAAATTAATTTAATTCAATAAAATTAAATTCACATTTCTTGAAACTAAATACATAATTTGAATGATAAAAAAGAAAAGGAATGATTGAAATTATGATGAAAAAGAAAATATCAAAGTGGTGAGAGGTATAATTGAAATTATGACGAGAAAGAAAATATCTAGGTGAATTTAGTAGACATTTAAAAGTCTGACATAAAAAATGAAAATAAATTTTTCAAATTATATAATAAAATAAAAATATTTTAGTAATTTAAATTGAGGAAAACACAAATGTCATCTTTATATTTAACTTAAAATATTATAACTAAAGATATTCATACCTATGTTAATTAATATGAAAATTTTCTATTACAATCAAGAAAGATTTATACAATTTTTATGGACACAAATTTATTCTACATCTTAATAACCGATTCATAAATAAAGTTATTGTAGCTGTACGTAGTTCTTATACGAAAGAGATATCATTCATGTTAAATAAAAAAAATAGTTATTAGTCGTGCAATAGAACGTTAGAAAATGATTAAAGCAATAATTTGTAAAATCCAATATAAAAATCTAAAACCTCAAACATACCTTCAGTTGATACAAAGATTGTCTCTTCGTAATCTTTTGAATATATAATTATAGAATACAATCTCCTTATAAATAATAAAAGTCTTGTTTTATGGGTACTATATAGTAATTTTTTTTCTCATTAAGAAATATAACCCAAAATCTTGATATCTATAAATAAATATTATATTAATTGTTTGAATGCTTGTCTTTGATAACATTATATAAAAGTTATCCAGTTGTTTAAACTTTTATTTATATTCTTATTAGAGGAATGACTAATGCATTATGAGTCTATTACAGAAACCAATTTTCTTAAAATCCGGGGAAAGCAGAGGTGAAAAGAAGATATTTTGGAAATTTATTTTATTTAAACTAAAAATATCTTTTTGTGTCTTCCTTTTATTCCCTTTTGTTCATAATATAAGGAGGGACATTGTTTTAGAAAATATAAAAGGAAAACTTTCCCCTAACTGACTTAATCCTGTTGCACACCTTCATCTGAATTTTATTATCATTTAAAAATATTTTAACTGTGTTTTGTGAGAGAAGCAGGACACTGGATAAGGGTACACTGACTTCAATGTTCCCTGTATCAACCCCCCATATATAAATGAATGAAGTTTATTGGGACCCTTCAGAATGACATTCATTACTTGTTCAAGATAGAATGGAAGTTCATTTGCTATTGAGTGAGTATTTTCTTTAACAGCTAATTACTTTTTACACACCCCTTGTTTTTGTTTTTGCATTTTCATGAAGGTTTTAGAAAAATTTAAAATGTTATGTTTTATATTTTTGGATTTTGTAATTTAAAAATTTATTTGTAATTATGTAATCTATAAATGTATTCTTAACTATGTAATCTAAAAATATAATTTTTATTATGTAATTTAGAATACATTTTTACATTTCGGAAATTTTATATAATTTAAAATATATTTCAAATTAAGTAATTTCAAATATTTATAATATATTTTTAAATTAATTTAGAATGCATTTTTGAATTATACTATCTAAAATGTATATCTAAATTCTGTATTTCAAAAATGTATTTTTGAATTGAATAATTTAAAATTTATTTTAAGATTACATAATCTATAAACATATTTTAAATTGTATTGAGTTATAAGTTTTAAATTATATAATCTAAAATATATTTAGAATTATATAATATTTATTAAATTTTTAGATTATATAATATGAAATACATTTTTAAATTCTGAATTACATAATTTAAAATAAATATGTAAGTTATATAATTCATAATGTTTCTAATTCAGAAATAATTTAGACTTTTTCCATGTGAAATAAAATGTATGAAAATACTAAATGAAGTATTCTTTTTAATATTACAATATATTTATAAGAATTTGGACGTCCAATGACGTAAAATATATTCATCTGTAAATATACTTAAATACCAAATTTGAGAATTTCAATTCTAAGCCTTCTTTATTGGTTGAGTTAATAAATAAGTAACAATCACAATATATATAAAATCTAAATATACCATAGGTGGGTGGAGTTAATGAATAACTTATAATCATAATATATATAAAATCTAAATATATTATAGGTTAGAGAATATAAGTAGATATTTTAAATTCGTCTAAAAAGTCTCGCATTATTTAACACTTAACGCAAATAGTTTGAATACATTTGAGATCATATTTCCTTCACAACTCAACATATTAATATTTTAACTATTTTTTTTATCTTTTAACATAAATATTAATATATATTACTATATTATTAAAATTGATTATAAAATAAGAGCTTTTTTCTTATTGATGTCAAAAGTATATTTTTTAATAGTTTATATTATATTCACTCTCCTAAAATAAAACTGATAAAAACAAGAGACTAAGACAATACCGTATATTATCTTAGGAAACATGAAATTGGAAAATTGAAACCCCTACCAAGCACACAAATTATAAATAAACAATATCTCCACTATGATTATTGAACCTAATGGATAGTCTTCTCGCAGTTTGGTCAAACAGTTTCTAACTAAAATTAGGTTTTGTTTAATAAAACCCCTTAACTAGTTTTACTATTCTAAAATAATCACAGAACAACCACACCAGTTGAGTTCTGGAAGATGAGAAATGGAGAAAACAGTAAGACCCTGTCAACCAAAATTTCTCAAAAACATTTAACAGAAGTTGTACACTCGCATCAAAACAAAATTATATCCTTACTCTCATTTACCATACTCAAATTTTTCAGATGATGTGACAATTTAATCAGCTGAACTAGAATACGAACAGAAGTCCAAGCGTCAACGGAGTCCAACTGATAAACAAAATGAACAATGTAGACTATTACTGCTACCGTTGATATAGTTCTACCATCCAAGAAGGGAAAAGATGAAAATTATGGTTCTATCAAGTTAGGAAAAGACTTCTCATTCTTCATCAGAGCCTGAACTTTCTGCAGCTTGACCATGTTTATTAACGGTGCCATTGGCAGCCTGATACTTATTTTTTGTGTTTTGATCATCTTCTTCATCTTCACTGTACTCACTCTCGTAGTCATCATCATACTCGTCATCCTCATTGTCCTCATCCTCCTCAACTCCATCCTCCGTAATAGGCCCTTCATCAGCCAAAACAGCACCCCTGGTGCCAGCCCGAGTCCGTTTCAAAATTTTGAGCTTTAAATTTGTCCTTCTGTCACAGCCCAACCAAGAATCACACAAACAATAACAAGTTAAACTGTAGTTACCCTCTGAAGGGGCCTGAAACTTCCCCAATACTAATCTAGAGCCCCCTTTCACCTTCTCAACTGCTTCTGCAACTGCCCTACTAGTCTTCTCCACATTTGCTCCAGACCCCTCCATGGATTCTTCAATTGCCTTAGATGCAGCAGTTAGAGCAGCAGCTTCGTCAATGAAACTAACCTTCTGAGAAAACCACACATTATTTGAAACAGAATCTGCAAGCAAAAACCAGTAATTCTCTTCTTTCTGAAATGGATAGTATGGGGCGTGTGGAAGAGCACCAATCAGGCCATTGCCCCTTTTAACGTTTATCCAGGCATGGATTGTTACAATATCACCCTCTTGTATACCCTCTTCACCTTCAGTCTCACAAGTTACCTCAAGTGTCAAGGAAGGCATCATGTCCAGTACCGTCTCAATGTCTTGCACTTCAGCAGAAGATAACCCACCTGCTTGAATAAGCAGGTCAGCTCGTTCCTGAGAGTCCATGTCATGAAGTTCCTGAAACGTTTTCACCTTCTGCATATCAAGAAGGAAAATACTTAGGTCCTTAACTCAAGGTGATGGGATGAATTGGGAAATTCAATGAACAAGTAAAAACAGAAAAAAGAAATTCAACATCTGAATTTCAAAAAACTAATAATAGTCACTATACAGTATACACAACTTTGGGCTAATTGTGCACACCAGAGATATCTATGCATTTAAAAAAATAAGATAACTCGTTAATCTAAATTAGTAATTCAGCCACTAAAGATAGGATCCAATTCAATAAGATTTCCCCAATTCAAAATTGGATGTGAAGGTTTCCTCTTATCTAGCTCAAGTAGTTACACTAAATTAAAGTAAACGTTTCCACTTTCAAGTTCTATAAACCTCTAAAAAATAACAAGATTTATTCATTACTCAAGTTCTCAATAAAAACTAATCACCATTTCAATGACGTTCTTTTTTACACTTTATTAATTATTATTATTATTCATTTGAATACTATCCATTTCTCAATCTAGAGAACACTTGGCACTGACACGAGTAAAACTTCCATTAAATTCCATCTAGCAAGTAGCTAATCAGCTACAGTTAGATTCCCGGGACAAATGTGTATAAAATGGTTTGTAGATATCTTAACTCGGGTCAATGTTCAATATCTTTAAACCATGAAAGCATATGTAAACAATCATTTACAATTGGTTGCCAAGGTTAGGTATAATGTTGACATACCTTGCGGGCCACCTTCTTAATGATAGTCTCACTAATATGAGGCAACTGCAGAAATGGTGCAACGCCTTCAGGTGATCCACCTGTAGACTTTCTAGCACTGAGAGGAACAGCCTGCATAGAAGGTCATAAATCATGAAAAGCACATCCTATAAAGATTGTTTTACATAAAAGCAAAGCAAAAAATATTAATTGATGATATATTCGGTTAAAATGCTTGGCTAAACAAGACAGCAAAAATATGAACATTGAGAACCTGCAAATTTCCATGTATCTGATCGTTCTTGTTTGGATATTTTTATTTCTATTTTATACTCTAGGTTTTACCAAAAACACTGTTGAGAATATAGGGATTTTATGTGGAGGGTGGAAAAGTGATTAAAGAGAATCAGGATAATATTCTCCAGTGTAATTTAATGAGATAGAATGTGATAAAAACATAAAGCACTAACCCTCATTTATAAAATTAGTAGACTCATAATCCTAATTGTATAAGGAGAAAATCATGAAAAGTGAGGCACTATGAACACCAATCCTAAGAAAAATAATACTCTAAATTATGCAAGATACAAACAATCAAGATATTGTGAGATATTTCTCCAATATTATAACAGAGAAAAAAATAAAATGTGAAATTTATATACATATATTAGTAAGTGGTTTCTTTGTGGCTTTAATTAACATAAGATAAATAGTATTTCTTTTTCTCCTTACGATAGTATAGAGGAGGCAAAAATTATGTCATTCCAAGCCAAGGTCATTTGGGATAGAGACTTCGAAAGGTGAAATTAGAGAAAATAACATTTGTATATAGCAACTTCGAACATATATTCCTCACCTGGATGATACATTGAGAAAGTTCAACAACACCAATAGCAGGCCTCAGCCATCCATGCCCCTGAGCATTACGGGGTATAACTGCCATCTTTTAAAGAAAGTAAAGCATTAAGAATGTACAGAAATACAAATATCACAGCTTCATGACTAAAATCCAGAAAGAGGATATCACATGCATCATACAAGAGAATGTTGACAAGCAAAACTAAATATTACAATGACCAACCAGTATGTATAATAAGCACATTTTTCATGATAGGTATGATCTTAGATATGGTATTGTAAATCTCAGTAACCCGTTACCCTAATTACCTCTATACCTTCTTTGCAGTAGCATAAGGAAAATACTAAAAGCTACCAAAACTAATTTTAACAAAACACAAGAATAGCTCAAGAGAAATGCCACATGTTTGATTTAGGTTTTTAGATACAACTAATTTTGCTTCTACCAAAAGGGAAAGAATTTTCCCCTACTAAAAATTAACAGCGTAATTATGACAGCATGAACACTAAGTCTACTTGGGATAAATAAGATCAAATAGTATGCCACTCACCTTCATTAATTCTTCAAGAAGGCGGGGTGCCGTTTCTAAAATTCTTCTGAAATCACTTTGTAAAGATGGAGACAAGGCGGCAAATTCGCGGGTCAACTGAGCTTGAACTAACAGCTCCGTCTGAAAGAAAATATGACAGACGTGAGCACATAATGAAAATCAAAATAGGACACTAGTGCTTCCAGAAGGAAAAACAAAAAAGAATAGAAAGCTTCATTATGCTTAGCTATACAAGAAGATACCTTGACCAGAGCAGGATGCTGCTTCCAAAACTTAGCCTGTTCCTGCTTGATGTTCTTGAGGTCAAGATTCAACTCACTTCTTACCAGCATAAAAAGCTTCTGAAGAGGTTCATTATCAGTCCTACGAACTGGAATTTCCTTATATTCAGCAGCCTTGATGAAAACATCCATGACTTTGCTGTACACGTCACAAATAATAAACTTGAAAGTTTAGAATGGGTGAAATAAAATAACCCAACTGTTTTACTTGAATCTCAGATAAGTAATATTTTAAATCCCGATGTTCAATCAATATTGTAGCACAATTCAATCTTGTAAGTTCAGTATGAAATGGAAAGGGGTTCAAAAATCTTATTTATTTTATATCATCATCCTTTTGCAAACTATCAATGGTGATATTTCTAACTGAACTTCAAGCTAATTTAAATATATAAACAAATAGATAAACATATATCAACAATAAAACCAAATGAATGGAAAAGTTTAATGGCTGACTGCATAAAATTCAGTTCTCTGTACCCTCGAAGAATATTGATGTGAATAACGACTGACAATTTAACAGAAAACAATGCACAAACCTAGGGGCCAAAGAAGGCTTCATGAGGTAATAGTAAGTGGAAAGTGTTTGATGCATCACGTAGTTGCCAGTATACTTTGACGATCTGGAGAGATAAACAACAGCAATAACCAATGGCAAGAGAATACACAGACCAACGATCCAAAGCAGAAGTATTCCCCCAGATGCCCCATCAATATTGAGCAGGAATTGTGGAAGAGCTATACCCATTTGAAATCCCTGTAATAAAATATCATGTACATTTCAACATTATAAAAACAAAAAGATAAAAGAGTCTTAATAGTTTACCATAACCCTGTGTTTATTACCTGTCGACCATCAGGATGACCATATTTTTCATAATTTTCACGAGCTATTGGATCTGTAAGAGCTTGATAAGCCTTGGCAATGTACTCAACAAAGTACTTGTGTGCCTCTAAATGAAAGGGATAAAAATATATCAGTTACATGGATAATTGAAGAAAGCCACATCCCAGCAAACATCAAAGTTTGCAATGCAACAACACAAAAATAAACAACTGAAACACTTCAACCTGGATCTGGATTTTTATCTGGATGGTATTGAATTGAAAGTCTCCTATACTTTTTCTTTATATCAGACTCTGCCGCTCCAGGCTCTAATCCTAAAATACTAAATGGATCAAAAATTTCAATCTGCAAAAAATTTACAGGAAGAAATTTAAAATGTGCACCACTGGAACATTCAGCCAAATGAGTAAAATGTTATACCACACTACAAGATCCCTCAATACTAATTTCAAATCAAATGCAGTGTAATAGCTGAATCCATTTTAACTTATTAATTGTTTACCTCACGACTCATGGTCTTTATGTAATAAACCAGAATAATCATAATCACCCAAAGCAGTAACAATGTCATGTTACTACAGGTTGAGACATTCGAAATCTGCAAAATCAAAGGGAAAACAACAAGAGTAAGAAGGAGAAACAAGACATAATAGCAGAATTAGATTAAATACCACAAACAAATAACTAAGCAGTCATCTAAAACATAATGAAATAAACATTGCATTAAATGATCTCACCCTCTTGAATATCGATTTATGGTACTTCCCCGACCGCGAGCACTCAGAGCACTGACAGTGTATGCTCTTTGATTTCTTAGAGGCAGCTCGGCACAACTTTGTTATTGTATATGGCACTATAGGAATGGCCATTATTGTCAAAATGAATATTGGGAACAGTGCACTATTCTCCTCTGAAGCCGCCATCGTTCCCTTCTACACCCAACAACCTCGATAGTTACCAGACCTGCAAAGGAGTCTCTCGTCATTACTCACAACCCAATCTTCAGACACAGTCTTTCATCAGAAAACAAAATTAATTAACAATCCATAGAAACACAAAAAATCAGAACCCACACAAAATGGTTCCAGCAACGTTTACTGTGGGCAGAAGACCTATCAGGCATCTAAAAAATTGAGTTTATCAATTAGTGTTCCCTCGAGAGAAACCCAATCTAGATTTCTACACAAAGGAATCTAAAAGCATTAGATGTGCCAAGGGGAAAGCACAAATCATCAAATTCGAATCGAAACAGCACCACAAAACAAATTTCCCTTTCCTCTCTCTCTCACACACACATAACGCAAAGCAGCTTCGATTTCAGTTAAAGACTAATACAGTATACGTTTCAGAATGTGCGGTTTCAGAATCTCCAAAAACCTAATTACCAACAAATTAGGAAATCCAGAGGTTTAATTGAGGAAAATAGAGGCCGAATCGAATTGAAACAACAAGGAAAGCAAATCCGAACGAAATGAAAGAGATCGAAAACGCAAAGGCATGCAATAAGAGAGAGAGAGAGAGAGAGACCTAGGTCTTGGGATTCGAAAAGGTGAAATGAAAGGTCAACTTTGATGAGGGAGGGAAATTGGAGGAGATGGAACCTGAGAACACAGGAATGAGAGAGATGAGATCGCAGCAAACAGAGTAACAGAAGAGGACAATTAAATAATTTTACACCTTAAATATTATTTTAGTCCATGTGAAATTAATCAATTATTGATTTATGTCATAAAAATAAATCTAAAAATAAAATCTTATTTTTCTCTCTTTTAAATTTCAATTTCTCAAAAATGTTCCGAGGTGCACACATATTTTCCGTCAAATAAACTAATTAATTCGTGTTAATAAAATACGTCAGTTTAATTAATATTTTAATATTTTTTAATCCCTTATCTTAATATAATTGGTGCTTAGGCCTTCCATAAAAAAACGCAAAAATTAGTCTTCTGAAAAATACAACTATTTTTGCACTCTTTTAAGATAATAAATATGTAAAAGTCAATTTTTAAAGAAATATTTAATAGTTTCTACAATAGAAATAATTAATACTAAAATAAGTAACTGTCAATAACTTTTTTATATTATTTTAAAATAATTGAAATATGCGTTTTTCGAAGGATTAATTTTTAGAATTTTGTTAAAGTTTAAAAAATAAATCGTTAAATTGAAGAATTAAAAATACTTTTATTTTAAAATTAATAATATTAAATGAAAGGAATAAGTTACTCTAAAAATAACTTTCTCTAATATTTAATTTTCTTTTAGTCTTAATATCATAAAAAGATGTTTACCTTATATTAAAAAAATGAAAAATATAAATAAAAAATTACTAAATAATACTTACCTTAGATCTCTTTCTTTCTTGCTGTGGAAACATACTAAGGAGAGAAATGAAAAGAAAGTGCGGAAAACAAGAAATAAAAAAAATAAAAACACTAAAGAAAAGTTTTAGAATTGTTCACTAGGAAGATGTATTATTATTTTAATAAAAAATTATTTTAGAATTATTTGAGTAGGTTAAAAGCAAAAGATATTTATTATTTTAATATATTAATATTTTAAGATTAATTTTTATATTATAATAAAAAAAATTATTTATAAATTATTTT
The DNA here is from genome assembly GCA_030347555.1 of Lablab purpureus. Classification (NCBI taxonomy): domain Eukaryota; kingdom Viridiplantae; phylum Streptophyta; class Magnoliopsida; order Fabales; family Fabaceae; genus Lablab; species Lablab purpureus. Next base: position 3,619,980 of record CM059262.1, read on the forward strand.
TAAATTATTACATCAATTAAATTATTCACAAATTTTTCTTAATTTCTCTTTTTTTCAAATAAAAAAAATCTTACTTTCTTTTTTTTTTTTCTCAAATTCATCATTTTCTACTTTCTTAAATTCATTCATCAAAAATAACAAACTCTCACTATTTTCTAAATTACTCTCATTTCCCATTATATAATTATCATTGTATGGATAATTTTTTTATGATAGGAAATTATTAGATCAAAGTTTTATTTTTTTATTTGTTATTATTTTGAGAATATTTATTTTTTAAGCTAATGATATATATATATATATATAATATTTTAATAAGGTCAGTGTATCTCACTTCTTCTAGTTTTGTGGAATGTTACACAATATTCTAAGTACAAAGGATATTGTATATCCCACTTATATGTTAGCATAATATTTCAAACTCCATTAGTTTCCTTATAAGAATTCTCCTATTTCAAATAAATCAATATAAATTATTTCATTAATTCATAAAAAGAAAAAAAAATACAATAACTACTTTTCTTTCTTACACTTTTTTTTCACTTTCCAGCATGATTCCCAATCCAACAAATAATATTTTTAATTATGATAAAATAGAATAGTTTCCTAAATTAATTTTCCAAACATACGTTAAAATATTACAAAAATTTAAAATATAACAATTTTCTAAATTAGTAAGACTAAATTTATCACCTAATATTAATATTTTTTAATTCAAATTTGTTTCTTACTTAAATTTGGAACATATTCTATAATAATTTATATTTTTAGAGTGGCAAATGGAGCAACTTGAGACATTTTGATCATGGTGTAATTAACTGGTGATTTATTAAAAATGAAGTGAAGCTGATCTGGCTAAGCCAAAAGAGCATATCAATGGCTGATGGCTAATCTATTAGATTTTTATTTTTATTTTAGTATGTATATATAATTTAAAAGCATACTTAATTATATAACTATTTTTAAATTTTTATTTTATAATTAATGTCTATTAGGATAAATTAAAATAATTATTATTTTATGTATTAAAATATTAAAGAGTATTTGTGGAATTATTTTGTTCAGTTTTTTTATTTAAAATATATTCTAATCAAATATAAAAAATATATGTGATTCTATTTGATTTAGTTTAAAAAAACACATTTTGAACTAAACTAAAATCATCTGTATTATTTATATTATTTGGTTTGAATTGGTTTATGTGATTAATAGATGATTTATAAAAATGAAGTGAAACTGAGCTAGCTAAGCCAAAAGAGTATATTAAGGGTTGATGGCCAACCTACCAGATTTTTATTTTTATTTTATTTTTTATTTCAGTATGTATATATAATTTTAAAGTATAGTTAATTTTAATTTTATAATTAATGTTTATAAGAATAAATTAAAATAATTATTATTTTATATATTAAAATATTAAAAAGTATTTATTGTATGATTTTGTTCAGTTTTTTTTTATTTAAAATACATTCGAACCAAATATAAAAAACAAATATAAAAAACATGTGGTTTTATTTAATTCAGCAATTTGTGTTATTTGGTTTGAATTGATTTATGTGATTTTTAATTCTTAATTTTTTTTATTAAATATTTTTTTATTTTTTTCGTCTTCTAAATTAAAATATAATAATATGAAATATGTTACTTAAAATCTAATAAATATATTAAAAGTAATAACAATTATAAAGATAACAAATCCATTCATAATTAAACATAGAAGCAATACAGACCTATCTTATTATCAATCTTTTCTTTAAGTATTTCAATTATATAATATTTATTTAAATCTATAAACAAATTAAAACTTATAAAACTCGATTGTTTTCATTTTGTCTAACGAGTAATTTCTATTTGTGCTTTGGTTAGTCAATTTACTCTTTATGTATTTGAATGTATTTGACTCTATTATAGTCAAACTTTACTTGAAATGGGAGTAGACAACTCACAAAGTCAATAGAAAGAATCAATTTGGTTTAGATTGATTTTTTATTATTTTTATCGATTCGATTTCGAATACCTTTAAAATTATTTTATTATAATTAATAATTAAAATTTAATTTGTAAATATTAATAATTTAAGTTATAATATTATTATAAATTTACATCCTTCAAATAATATAAGGAGTAAAGTTAATTTTTTTTATAATTGTGAAGTGAATATTTAAAGTAAAGAGTATTTATTTCATATACTCTATATTAAATGTTTTTCTTTTATTTTTAAAAAAAAATTATATTATACCGAACTGATTTTATAATCTCATGTAAGACAAAAGTGACCATAAAAATATTTATAATTAATATTTATTGGTTTAACTTTCTCTATATTAAAAAAATGAAAACTATAAATATTTCAAATATGAAAAAGAAGTAGTGTAAACTAACTTCTTCATTCTTCTTTTCTTCGGTGCAAACTTACTACTTTTGGTGATGATCTAAAAGTTTGTAAAAACCTTTGTTTGTTATTCTTCAAAATTATCAAATAACCCTATACATACGTCTAATAGACCCTCTTAGCTTTATAAGCTTTATTCATGATCTCCCTATCATTTAGTTAAAGTTTTCTTTTAATACACTAACATTAATACAGTTTATAAAATTCAAAAAACTTTCTTAATCAAGTTTGAGGCAAATTCTATTCTAATATATAATAAATTATAAATATATTTTAAAAGTTATTACAAACTATGTTAAAATACAAATTTAGTTTAATATTTATACAATAATTTCCTAAATTAATATAAACTAAATTTAGTTTAATATTTATATAATTTAATTCAACTTTTTTATATTTAAGTTTTAAATAGATTTTGTCAATGATAATATAATTTAATTCAATTTTGATACATTTGTTTGTAGGGCGTATTAAGTGATTAAGTGACTGTAAAATATTTTATCTGTTTAACACTCTAAAATTTGAATGTTATTTATTTATTTTACAATTACTAGGTTTTTTATTTTGGATGAAAATTTAATCTATTTATTTATATCTATAAATTAAGAAGTTTTTAGTGTATTTAATTATTTTGAGTTGTGATTTAAATGTTTTAATGTATAAAATTAATGTTTGATTAGGATTTAGAATTTTATTTTTAAATATTTCCTTATTATTAGTGGTTTTGGTATAATTAATTAATTTTAATTGCAACTTAAATAATTATTATTATTCTTCCTATATTTTCTTTTTACTAATTTTCTTATATATGAATAAGTCAATTTCCATCAAACTTATCACCAAACAAATAAAAAGGGAAAAACATTGTTATATATGATATGAATTAAATATTATCTCTTAGAATTTTTTCAAGATGATTACATAAATATATTTGTCTTTTTCTCTTTTCATTCTTAACACTCTTAATTAAAAGGAGAAGAAATTTTTTACTCTTTCTTCTTAACATCTCATGGTCATTCTTGAAGAAAATATAGGATAATTTTTTTTATCATGATTTGACTCATTCTTATCTCATTTAAATAATTTAATTAATAAGTCATTTCGATTGTATTTTTCTTTATAGTTTCATTCCTATTTCATGATACTTATAAAAATCGTGAAGAAAACCGCTTTTCTCCTCCATTTTGTTTGCTAAATTATCATTTTTTCCATCTTAGATGAGAAGTATAATGTGATTAGGATTTGGAGAGAAATATAATGAAGAAGGAAAAAATGAACTTCAATGAGAATAAAAAATTCAAACAAGAAGCATGACAAGAAAATAACAAAATAAAAAAATAAAGAAAAATTTTTAAGAAAGATTTTAGGAATACTAAAAATGGAGGAAGAAATAAAGAGACAAAATAAAATTGAAGTATTTTAGACATTATATGATATTCCAAAAGAATTAAAGAATATTTTATAAACCCTAGAGGATTCATGTAGACATCCAAGAGGAGAATAAAAGACACATGGAGAGTTTCTACTTTAACGTGTCACTTTTAAGGTCATGTGCTCATGTAACTACTTGCACACGTGTTACTTTCAAATACATGCTAAGATTGTAAACTTCACATGTTTTTACCTTACATTAAAGAACACCCCATGTGATTATCCAAGTGTCTTTCCACCTTTCAAGGGTAATTCATATGTTAAACAATATTAACTAGTTAATTTCATGTTAATCACAGGATTATTGAAATATAAGTGTAATCATTAACTTAATTAGATTTGTGTCCACACTAGGTGTTACCATTAGTTTTGTGTTCACATTTAAGATTCTTTTTTTTTTTGTGCTCACATTGCTTAAAACTCATTTGCTCTTCATCTTAGTCGAACCATAATTTTATATGAATGATGAAAAGTCTCATGTAAACTACACTTAAATGTTGAATGTAATTTTTCTTTATTAGAATACCTTGAGTGTCTTTAGAGTGTGAAACTCTTATCTTGATTCTTATTTTGGAGAACTTTTTTAAGTGATGAATCATCTTACATTTATCTTTTGGAATCGTGAATAAAGGTGGTACGTTCTATTCATTACTCTTGTCTAACCCATTTTCTCTTTTCATTTGTAATTTATTTTTATTTTCTTCTCAAACTCGTGTGTGTGTCACACGCTTCATGTGTTCTTCCATGGATTTTAACTCCTTAAAACACCTTGTGAGTTGATAGATTTATCAACCTTTGAAGGAATACATCATATTAAATGAATAAGATGGAAAGAATATGAAATTTAACAACTTAATTGTGGCATGTGATGCATTTTGTATACACTAAACTGAGTGTTCGATTGAGTTGGAGGGTCTTAAACATTCAACATTTTTTTAAAATTAATATTATAATAATATTTATATTGTTTGTTGAATGTTTTGTTTAAAGTTTTACATAAATTTTGAATTTACCGTCATTATGGTGTTCATGTGATATTGTGAATTTTGTTTAATTTTTTAGAATGTATTATATTTTTCTTATTAGTTTTAAGGAACTATTTTTTGAATGTTTGAATATGTTTGTGATACCTCATGGTACAATAAATTGAAAATGACTTGAAAAAATGTATATTATCACTTATAATTGGAAAAATATTTATTTACACCTAAAATTTGAGTCTACACTAAGAGAAAGAAGAAAAGTTACAAGTATATGAGGTATATGATGTGATAAGACGAGAGAAATAACAAAATAAGTGTTGAATATGTACATGTTAAATGAAGGTTTATGTTTATCATTGTCTTTATCCACATAATTAAGCATAACACCATTATAATCAGTAACACATGTAAATAATGATTAGACTTGTGATTGTTGTAATTAAGATGATTATGTATATAATATGTTATAAATTCAATTAGGATGTATAAAAAATAATTTATTAATAGACCACACATAATGGTTACATGATTATAGAATTGAATGTGTTACATGATTATAGAATTGAATGTGTTACATGATTATAGAATTGTTTGGTTTTTCATATGTATCTTTGATTAACATGAAATACTTATCCTTACAAATTTTTTTAAGATATCAACATAATTACATGATAGAGACACTTATGTTTATTTAAGGTGCATTATATCATTTTTGTTGAGCAAGAAATAGATTATTATAAATATAAAGTATTTTCCTTGTGTGTTGTATGTTTTGGAGTGAAAATTTGTATATACTTGATATTCCATATTTATGACAATATTTTATTTTCTTTTATTATGTTGCTAATTTTTCATTTCTATTTATTTAATTAACAAGTTCATAAAATATTTAATATGAAAATAAATTTAAAATTAAATTTCTTTACAAATTAAAACCAAATTTACTGTAAGGATACTAATAAATTTTCAAATTCAACACTCAAGTTTTTAAATTGAGCCATACATGTATATTAGAGTTAAAGTTGGATGATATCTTTTAACACTTAAATTAATTAATCCTATATATAAATTTGGTTTAATATCAATTTTTTAGTCGTGAGATTTACTTTGTTTTAAAAATTAATATTAAAATTCAATATATTTAGTAAATAAGTTTAAGTATTAAATTTCCTTTGTTAAATTAATGAATTTTTCAATATTAATTCCTATTTTTCAATTTTACTCTCATATATAGAAAGACACGCATGAAACGATGAAAACAATTAAGAGATAAAAAAAGATATACTAGATAAAAAAAATTAATAAAAAAATATATTAACTGCCTATTTTAGTATTTTTTTATTGATAAAATTGCATTGACACTTTTGATGTTTTTCAAATTATGTAGATACCTTTAATATATTTTTAAATTCTTCAAAAACATTTTCTTTATTTTTAAAGCATTACATTGTGACTTAGTTTTACACGTGTTTTCTTAAATTTCAAAAACTTTATTATACTTATAGACGTAATAAAGAAGATAATCATAACTGGAAAAAAAATCAAGAAGTGGAGAGTATAATCTGAAAAAAATCTCAGGAGATATTACCGTAGTTTATTTATTTATTATTGTAATACATATACTTAATCTATGTACCACATATTTAACCTTGAATATAATTAGGATGAAATATAGCTGTTATTTTATTCTACATATTACAATATCACACACAAACACTGTTTATTTGTGACAGATTATTTTCAACCACAGATAGAAGAACATTTTGAGCTACTTCACTATGTAAGCAAAATTTAATTTTTTAAGGAATGATATAAATAATTAGGTTTAAATGTTACAACAAACTTGGGGGGAAAAAGTGAAGAAAGTGTAAGAAAATAGGAGCAATGATATGGTAGAAGGAAATGAACAAATATAGGATTGGGCCACTTTTGGGAAAAGGACAAGGACACAAACACCTCCAACACAAACCTCCTACACAACCTGCTCACAAACCACAAAACACCAATGCCATCACCTTTCACCAACTTTACCACTACAACCACAACCAACACCTCCTCTTTCTCTCTCCCTCCCTCCCTCCCTCCCTCCCTCTCTCTCTGCGTTACTCTCCAACACAAACAAAATCAAACACGTAACAATAACAGATTACATGCCACCATTATTCCTCCTCACAAACTCCAACACTCAATAATGGCTTCTTCCAATTCCGTTTCTTCTCTCAGCGTCGTCGGATACACGCACACTGCTTCTCCACCCAACAACCACCTACCATCGCTATCACACATCACTCTCCTAGCCCTAACGCTCCTCCTCCTCGCCCTTACCCTTTCGCTAGCCGTTTATTTCCTTCTCCGTCACCGTAACCGTTTCCTCCGTCGAATCTCTCCCTCATCCGCTGCATTATTCTCCTCCGGGAATCAGGTATCGTCGGAGACCGCTTCGCCTTCCGTCGTCGACTCTCTCCCGGCGTTCACCTTCTCCTCCGTCACGCGACGCTCCGCCGCCGGAGGCGGCGGAGCGGACTGCGCCGTGTGCTTATCGAAGTTCGAGCAGCACGACCTTCTCCGCTTGCTACCTCTCTGCTGCCACGCGTTCCACGCTGAATGCATTGACACGTGGCTCCAATCGAACCTCACGTGTCCGCTCTGCCGATCCACCGTCGGCGCGTCGGAGTCCGACCTCGCGAAGGTCTTTCGCTCGTCGTCCGGTTCCGGCGGCGAGAGCTTCCGTCTTGAGATAGGGAACATCAGCAGCAGCGGCCGCCGCTCCACGGCGGCCGGCGAGGAAACGCGCGGGACTTCGTATTCCGTTGGCGCGTTCGAGTATTTCATCGACGAGGAGGCTGAGGCTGAGGTTGAGGTTGCGTTCGGTTATGCTATCCGGAGAACCGTTTCTGGCGAGAAAGACGACGGTACTACGGTGGTGGCTGCGGCAGATTCTCTGCCGAGCTTGGCTGGTGAGGTAGGGCGTGGAGGAAGTAGTGACAGTAGTGGCTGGTTGAAGGATTACGTTGATCGTCTTTCGAATACGATGTCGTTTCGAAGTTCTGGAAGGTTCTTCACTGGGAGTAGTCGCCGAAGCGACGTCGTTCATGGTGGAGATTACGATGCGGAAGCAAACCGTTTCGGGGATGAAATCGGTGAAATGTTTCGATGGCTCTCGGGGGTTTGAGATGTAAATAAACGGAATAGTTAGTGAAGATTCAAAATTTTATGAAATTTTCATTTGGTTCACTGTTACAGGATATATACATTCATCTTCATTGCATGATTGCATGAAGAACATTTCCCGAAGCACATTATGAAGCTAGAAAATTTCTGAAATTGCTATTAGTTATTTTTTTTCTTTGTTTTTCGTTTTTTCTATTGTTTTGGAGTACCCTTTTATGGCACTGATTGGGATATTATGCAGACTTTGTGTTCTATGTTGCAGTTGCAGTTGCTGAAAACTAATTTCCTTTCTTTTTCATCTGACTAAATTCTCTGCTGCTGAAATAAACCATTTGATAAGTAAGATATACCAATATTTTAATTTAACGTTGACAGTAATATTAAAAAACTTTAAAACCTATACATAAATTATATTTATTTATTTTAAACTTAATATTAGATTAAAAGTGGAGATTTTGAAATTTTGAAGAGATAATAAAAGTAAAAACTATTTTATAAAGATTAAAACAAAATTTTATATCTTCTTATAAGGACTAACAATAATAATTTTTAATTTTTAAATAAGAAATTAGGAAACAAAAGAATTACCAGGAACAAAATCAGAGTTAGTTAATTTTAGAAGGAAATTTTGACCAATTTTGAATGCTTGAAAGAAATTATTTTATCTATCAAAACTAATATGAAAAATTACTTTTAAAGCGTTATAATAGCTTCAACGTTTCAATTTGATCAGTTGTCATATTAGAAAGGCTTCAATGTTGCTCTCAGATAAACTTTTATAAGTTATCACAATTACCGTATAAAAGTTTTGTCCCTTTCTTAACTATAGAGAATCTAATTAACATAAGAGTTAGTTTTTTACTCTTTTGTTCTCATTCCAGAAAATTCCATTCTTATCTCATGAAATCAATATAGGTTAAACTTTAGTTTATTTTAGTGTAAAAGAATATGTGATTATATTTTCTCAGTTTTATTTTAGTTTAAGCGAATAAAGCTTTTGAAATTAGATTTAGTGAATTTTATGAAAGTTATAACTTTGAATATTAATTTTTGAATAGTTTTGGAGTCAATGAGGTCTAGAATTCTAGTTATGTTGTTTTTAGTGAACAAAAGTCAAATTGTCAAAGAGGTTGTTGTATATTTAAATATATTTTTGATGAGTTGAGAGTATATAAATGATGATTATTGATCATGTTTTGAGTTGATAAATGCTTATATGGTATGTTGTTGTTGCATGTTATGTTGTTGATGATATATATATGTTGTTAACCTATCACATGGGGTAAGTAGTTGTTGATACAACTCACATTATGGTAAAAGTATTCTCACTTATAAGGGTTGAAAGCCTTTAAAGGGAATGTGATCCTTTATAGGTGTTGTTGTTGGTTCTTCTGGAGTGTCGGTATATTATCTGGAATAGTATTGTACATTAGGTGATAGTAATAAACATGACAACTAATGAATAAGAGATATTTTGGTTTTACATAGACAAGACATCATGTAATGAGAAGTTAAGAAAAACTTACTTCAGGTTCTCATAGTAAATATACACCTGATTCTCGATAACAGGTGTTTTTGTACCGCCTTGTATTCAATTTAATATTATCATCAGAAAAGATAATATATTTTTTATATCATCATCGCAAGCCAATTCAAATCCGTGTTCAACAATAATACAATTAAAACTCATATTCATATATAACTTATACATATTTTTAAACTTTCTTCCACCTATATAATTTCAATTCCATTCATCACATCATCAATCTTCATGCTATTTTTCATAATATTTTCTCAATCGAAACCTACACCAAATTTTAATGGTTTATCTTCCACATATTCTTTAAATAAAAAAAGTTAACAAATTTCTCTTGCCTAATTATATGCTCTTAAAAAAAAGTTGATTCACACAAATATTACATCATTGCATATTTGAACCAATTGATATACACAGTGAATCTCACACATCTCCAAAAACAATACATGCAAACTATAAAAAGAAAAAACATCCAAAAATTGAAGAGAACAAACAACCTACTAAAAGTAAAATTTTATTTTTGTCTATACTATTATAGGGAAACTATGGTGAAAAAAATAACTTTAAAGAAAAGTAAAAGAAAAAAGAAAAATTGCTTAATAATAAATGGGCATCATCATAGTTATTAATGGTGAACAAATATCAATTATTTGTATTTATTATCTTTTTCCTATCCATTCATATTAGTGATTTTTATAAATTAAATGTTTTTAATAATTATTTTTAAAGAAAACTACTTCTCAAAGTTGTTAAGAACCTGTGTTAGAAAATGGGTTTAATATTTCAAGGTTTTTTTTATCAAGCCTGGACGAATTTTATTTTCCCACTACCCATTTAACCCCCCAAAGGAATATGTAGTATTTTCTTTTCCCAAATTTTTTTAACACAAAATCTTCCTTTTTGTTCTGGTCTTTTTGACATGAAACAAATACAACAACTATTCTTTTTATATAAATAATACTAAGTTTATTCAATGAAAATTCATTTAATGTTGATAAATATAAAATATAAAATATAAATAAGAAGTATAAATTATAAAATATTAAATATACAATATAAAATTAAAAATGTTAAATATAAGATTAGAGAAAGTTTTCAAAAAATCTAAAGAAAAATATACTTTACCACCTCTTTTCCTACATATTAACAATTCTATAATAATAATATATAATCTAATTACAATAATAACATCTAAATCAATAATAATATTCTATCAAGTATTTTGAAAAGGTTATAATTTGTGAATATGTCATTACACAAACCGGTAGCGACAATACCTATTAAGAATAAGTTATTAAATATTATGAATTCAAACACCAAAAGATAAACTTTGCGTAGAGCTTTTGCCATGTTGTCTTTTCTTAAATCCTTTTTATCTGTTTTGCTAATGACAGACATGGAAGTTTACTCAACTTTGAAGGATGGTGAGGAATAACTAAACAAAAAAATTAATAATTTTTAAGCTTTCTCAAAAGTAATTAATTTTAAAAAACGGTCAAAAAACATTTAAATAGAAATATAATATAAGAAGAAGGATTTTATAAGTACGGCATGCCCAGTTACAAGTTCGTTGAACCAACTATTTTAACTGCAACAAATTGTTCAACCATTTCCAATTTCTATTATATTCAGTAAAAACCTTTTAGATTGGTTATGCTTACTATGCTCTATCTACAACTACTCAACCACCACGCCCTTTTGTCTATTTTGTCCTCCGAGATAATTTCCTTGTACTTTTTGGTATGTCGTGTCGGCATCAAAGTACCAACCAACAGTACGAGAATAAAGATTAAGGTGAGAGAGAATCATGAGAGAGAGTGAGTGAGGGAGAAAGAAGCACAAGAGAAAGAGAAAAGGAATTAAGAAAGCAGCAGAGGTTGGATGTTGTTGCTTTGAAGAGCGTGTGCGAGTGTGTGCACTTAACATAATTCAGTTCTTTGAACCAAAAGATAATACAAAGCAAGTTGTGAACCTGTTGGTTTGAGTAATTATAATATCCTATGCCATTGGCATAGTCATCCCAATCGTCCTACGTTTTCAAAAGTTGTCGAATCATGTGTGAAAGACATTTCCTGTTCCTTTTATTTTATAATGATAATAACAAACTTTATTTTGGCGTCCCCTTATTCTATTTCCTTTGGATTTATTGCATTTGAATGGTTAAAAGGTTAATCCAATTAGGATCGTACATAAAGGGGGCAAATTTAATGTTTGTATAGTTATTGTAATTGTAATATTATTGTATTTCTTCAGTTATTGGTTTACTTTGACTGACCCAATTGGTGTTGTGGTGTGGAGAGTTTGGGACTGTGCCGAGACACAAAAAGGTCTTTGATTTTGATTTAATATTTTTTCTCAATTAAATACTTTTAGTAATATTTGAATTTATAAATGGGCTTTCGGTTTGGTGGATGATAGAGCGATTTGGGAGGTTTATTTGTAGGGTTCCCAATTTACTTTCTTTCATGACTTTATTGACATTGATTCGATTTGGGTTGTGGATTTTTCTCCTGAATTCTTAGCCAAGTTCGGAATCTGGGCAATTGGGTTGCTGATTCTCGCCTCAATTTGATCTGGGTCGTTCCATTTTCTTCATTCTCAGAGTTGTGTTGTTGTTCCCAATTCCTACGGGACAAAGCTAAAACCTGCATTCCTATCTTCTGTCTGGGTTGGATTTGTTATCTTGTAGAATCGTTGAGAGGCATTGGGGTGGGGGAGAGTAGAAGTTGTAGTAGTGTGGTGTTAGTTCTGACAAGTGGTGGTGGTGGTGGTGTTTTTTTTTTTCTATATATGTATTTGGAGGAGTTTGGTTATACATGATGTTCCATTCCCAGGGTGTGTCAAGACATTGTAGTCTCCTTGCTGTCCAGAGTGGTAAATCACGTGACACTAAACAAAAGCAGAAGCAGAGTTCTGCTTCTGAGGATCAACCTCCTTACCCCTTTCCAGAGCTTTCTTCCTCTGGCAGTCTTGAGGTGACCACTTAGTTTCTATTTATGTCAATTTTAGTGTAGTATTGTTTTCTGTTTACTGTTGGTTGTGAGAAAAAAAAATTAAGTGTTATTTTAACCTTGTGTGTGAATTTAGGTCAAGTTATTGATCAGACCTACAACCGATGAACTCGGTCGAGCTCTTGAACAACTGCAGCCGGATTTTGTTTACCTGCAAGGTCTGCGGCTAGAAGATAGGGGAGAAATTGGGGCCCTTGTATGGGAGGATTTTGACCTGTCTGCCCCTGAAGCATTGTGTGGATTATTTGGTTCCAAATTACCTAATACCGTGAGTGTGTTGTGTTGATGATTTTGTTCTGTGATTGTTTGACACAGATATTGTATTGTTTGATGTCCAATATTCCATGATATTGTTGCAGGTTTATTTGGAAACTCCTAAGGGAGAAAAATTGGCGGAGGCACTCCGTAATAAGGTAATTTTTATTTTAAATTAGATTAGATAGGAAAACCAAACTTTGCTGGTTTAAAGTAATTAATGAAGTGGTGATTAAACCAGTTTCATAATTCACTAGTTATCCCTACCTACAAACTGAAAATGGGTGATTGGGTACCAGTTTCTGGAACCAGTACTCCCAAATTTGTTTATTGATCATGTAAGTTTTTATTAGATGAAATTCTTTTATTTTTAATGTATCGATCAATATATTATAGCTTTCCGTGAACCTAAACAATGTACCAAGTATGTTTACCCATACCATGTATTGGATAATTGCGAACCTAGTAATTATGGGTCAAATTAGCTGGCTTAATGAGGACGTTGAAGATGTGACTATCCAATCTATTAATTTTTATGTTCCTTTATCAAGAAGAATAATCAAATAGAGTTTTTTTTTTTGTTTGGCAGGGAGTTCCATACACTATCTATTGGAAAAATGATTTTTCGAAGTATGCAGCTTCACATTTTCGTCATTCTTTTTTCTCTGTAGCGCAGAGGTATGACCGTCTATCATCTTAGCTGTCATGCTTTACATATATCACCAGTCCTGGTTGTGCTTGTCTTTTCTTGGATAGAAATGGGTTGCACTTCTTATTGACTAATTTTGGCTTCTACCAATGAAGTAGACATGAGACATGGTGGCAAGAAAATGTTTTGAAATTTTTGTATTTTGGTCTATGTATTAAAATATAGCAACTAGCAAGTTCCAACAATTTGGATGTATTTTTTATTTTACTTTTATTATTTACTTGGGTATTGGTTAGAAGTTACTTGACTAATCAATATAGCAAATGCCTTCATCCCTTAATATTGTGTTTCTGATGGTTGATATTATGTTTTGTAGTACATCCAGCCATACATGGGATGCTTTCCAGCTTGCTCTGGCATCTTTTAGACTATATTGTATACAAAACAATGTCTTACCTTCTAACAGCCAGAAGGGTGCTGGTAAGCTTGGGCCACAGATTCTCGGGGTTCCTCCCAACATTGATATTAGTCCAAGTGTGGCAGACATGAAGGAAGAGGAAGAGGAAAGTTCACCTGAGTCTATTTCTGCTGTAAAGATATATGATGATGATGTGAACATGAGATTTCTTGTTTGTGGAGTTCCCTGCACTTTGGTAGGCCTGTATAGCTTATTTAGTTCATTTTCATTAAATTTGTTATTGCTAATAGTTCTTCTCATGTCATTTGCCTGTTATAAACTGATTCCATTTCTTTTACTCTCTCCCCTAAAAAAAGGATGCTTGCTTGTTGGGGTCATTGGAGGATGGACTCAATGCTCTTCTATTTACAGAAGTAAGTTTGTTGCATGTATTACTTGGATTTCTTGGTTTATTGCTATTACTTTCTGGGTGCTAGATCATATTTTTTCTTACTATTCCATACGAAATTGCATGTTGCCCTTCATTCAATTTAAGTAATCACGAGGCTAAGTTGTGGTGAAATTCTGCTTTACGAATGTTGTATTGAATTTGGTTTTGAATAAAGTTTTATGTGACATGTAAAGTGTACTATATCAAAGAAAATAGTTAAATCGTATGGCATTTTTCACCTTGTTTAGACAATGTTATCTACATAATACATAAGGGATATGCATATATCATTTCGGATCAAAGCAACCACCATTTTGTTACACTGTGTCTGGTTTTACCATTAACAAACCCAAAGTAACCCTTGTCCAAAACCAAGATTACCAATTCTAAGTGCCAATGACAGGAGAAAGACTAAAATAAATGAATTTATACAAAGTAAGGAACCTAAATGAGGACTATGTGATGTCAAGGAATAAAATGACAGACATTTACATTCTCAGGGACTAGAATGGGGGATTTACTAATACTTAGTGGCTGTTGTTTCATTGAATTGTTTTATTACTCACGTATGTTTTTCTGTTTCTACTCTGGCTTTTTCTCAGATACGTGGATGCAAACTTCACAACAGGACTAGGTATTTTGAAGGTTCTGACTACTGAGAGTTGATACATGTGTTTCCGCATTATCTTTTAGCACTCGGTGGAAAATATGATTTTTTGGACGACTGGGGTTTTATTATTGGAGTGTTAAACATATCCCCACACTCAATTACTTTTAGGTGTACTAATCTTTAGTTTAGAACTAATATTTTGTTTTTAATTTTTGTCTTTTATTAGCATCTTATCCAGTTTATTAATTTCTTTTACTGTTGTATATTTTATAGTGCTCCACCACCACCTCTGCAGGCAGGAACATTCTCACGCGGTGTAGTGACTATGCGTTGTGATATATCCACATGTAGTACTGCTCATATATCACTTTTAGTGTCTGGTAGTGCAGACACTTGTTTTAATGATCAGGCACGGGTGACTTTGCTGTCAGTGTTTGACTTTTTTTACATATATGCTCTTCAAAACACTTTTACTTACCCATCACTTTTTTTTCTCCTTTTTTGTATGCTCAGCTTTTGGAGAATCATATTAAGAAAGAGCTAATTGAGAAGAGTCAACTTGTTCAGGCATTTCCTAATCATAAACAAAATAAATCACCTTGCTTGGAGCCTCGAAGATCAGCCTCAGTAGCCTGTGGATCTAGTGTGTTCGAAGTTTGTATGCGAGTTCCTGCATGGGCTTCACAGGTTAAATGTTTCTTAAGATTCCTTCTGCCAGTTAAAGCTTTATAAAATATAATTTAATGGACCTTAAAAATTATTTTTAATCAAGGGATTTAGATGGAGGGTTTTGTTTCAGTTTGTTTAAATGATGACTTGGCTACTTGGAAAATTTGGACTTAGTTTCTTTTTTCTTTTAGAATAATGAAACCTTATCTTTTGATTAATGGTTTTTTATATTTGTGCACAGGTTCTGAGACAGCTTGCTTCCAATGTGTCATACCGCAGCCTTGTTATGTTGGGAATTGCTAGCATTCAGGGATTGCCAGTTGCATCTTTTAATAAAGATGATGCTGAACGCCTCCTTTTCTTTTGTACTAGGCAGGAGAAAGAAAAGTGTTCTAAGGAACATGTTTTTTCTGCGATTCCAAGTTGGCTGAAGCCTCCACCGCCCAGTCGAAAAAGATCCGAACCATGCTCTAGTTCAAAGTCTATCAATCCTAGTGGCTGGGGAATTGAAGATGTTGGTAGTCATAGACAGAAATTAAATCTTGCAGCTATGAGGCCAATCCCTCAATCTCATAGACACAAGATTCTCCCCTTTTCTGGATTATCTGTGGGTGCAAGACATGATGGAGACCATGGAAAATCGAATCTGCCGCCTGCTCCTATTAAGCATAATGTTTCAGGCCCTACTTCAGTTACAAATAGGAAATCTGTGTCGAACTCATTCCAAGCTAACCAGATTATTTCTTTGAATCCTCTACCTATGAAAAAGCATGGTTGTGACAGAGCTCCAATACGAGTTTGCTCAGAGGTGGTTTACACATTTTCTCTTTTTTACATTAGCTACTTTCATTGGTTTCATGCATTTTACGTCAAATGTTGTATTATCAAATTATCAATGCATTTCATGTCAAATCTAAATCTCAAGTTTGTGTTTTTTTTTTGTTTCTCCTTGATGCATTTTCTGGCAGGAGGAATTCCTGAGGGATGTAATGCAATTTTTGATCCTTCGGGGGCATAATCGTCTAATTCCACCAGGTGGGCTTGCTGAGTTCCCTGATGCCATTTTGAATGCAAAACGCCTTGACCTGTTCAACTTATACAGGGAGGTAGGAGATTTGAATACTTAAAGCTAAATGTGTAGGACAGAATAACAGTGTAGAAAGTAAAATCTGTAACTGAGACGCTTGGGCATTTCAGGTGGTTTCAAGAGGAGGCTTTCATGTTGGAAATGGTATCAATTGGAAAGGGCAAGTTTTCTCCAAGATGCGGAATCACACTTTAACAAATAGAATGACTGTATGGATCCTGATCTTATTTTTGTCTTTCTTTTAACATGACATTGCATTACATGCATATGTATTAGCTGAGATCATTTTCATAAATTTGGCCGACAATTTTACTAAAGTACAGATCATTCCCCACTTGCTAGGTGAGAGTATATTTTTGAATTTTCTATAGGAATGAGCCTTTAGCAGTCCTTTCCTTATCAGGCATCTTGCAGTTTTTGTTGAGGAGAATGTTCCTGATATGGCATATTTTGCTCATATGAAGCAATTAGTTGTTTATCTTAGTTGACATATATTTTAAATTCTATAGGTATGAACTTTAGCAATCCCTTCCTTATCAGGCATCTTGCAGTTTTTGTTCAGATGAATGTTTCTAATATGGTATATCTTATGCTAATACGAAGCACTCAGTTTATCTTAGGTGATAAGTATGGTATACACTACTTTTTTTTTTAAAAAAAATTAGGTGAAGACTGAACGATGGCACCCAATTTTTTCACTTGATTTCTCTAGTATAACGAGTTTGAATATCTATTCTCCTTTTTTCTTTTGCATTTATGTTCTTCCATTGCTTATGGGCAGCACTTGTTGTATTAATGCACTTGTGTCATTTATAAGAAACTTAGGAGAACCACACCACAAAAGCTAATTGGAGTTGAGACTGCAGAGCCTTACCGACCCCACACTAGTGTGGACTCTGGTTCCATCCATACCTTGCCATTGGATCCTACCAGTCATTATTAGTATTAAGCTGTCTTTGTAGACACCAACTTAAATTTGATATATCTAAGTAAGCAAATACTCCTTGTGTTATGATCACTTACTAAGCAAGTTGCATGACCCATTATCAGCCTTGATAGGAAAATTAAGCAAAAACAGTAGTATGTGACTCCTGCCATTTGCAGCACAATAATATTTGAATTACATGTGTTTCAGTTTTACAATGTGAAAAAGAAAATAAGGAAATTACTTTGTAATTTTATGTCAAGTTTATAAAACTTTATGAATAAAAGGGATATATAACAGTTTCCTTGTAGTTGTGTTTTACAAATACTTGCTTTATGCATTACACTGCTTTCTTTGAAACATAAGAATGATATTTTGGATCTACATTCTATGCATTGTTGGAGACATTAATTATTTCCTTTTGCTATCAGGGTGTTGGAAATACTCTCAAAAGACATTACGAAACTTATCTCTTAGAATATGAATTAGCTCACGATGACGTAGATGGAGAGTGCTGCTTGATGTGTCACAGGTCTGCCTCTCTGCTCTCCCTTTATACCTATCTACAATGTGGAGGTGGCCAAGTTCTATCTTATTGACTATTATTTACCTTTCATGTTGGAGCAACAGTAGTGCAGCAGGTGACTGGGTGAACTGTGGTGTATGTGGTGAGTGGGCTCATTTTGGCTGTGATCGGCGGCAGGGACTTGGAGCATTTAAGGTACTAACAAATTTTTACTTTAGTGTGTAAAGATCAAATAAATGCATGGCTAGTAGTAAAAGCCATTCAAAGAGAGCATTTTTTTTCTTTTTAGTTCCTTTATAATTTAAAACAGCATACATATTGATGTAGGTCAGTCTTTTCTGTTTTGTAATTGTTTTCATTTCTCCTTTGGGTTGGATATAAAATTGCTACACTTAAACAATCTTGGGTTGAAGTTTAACCATATACATTGACAATACCAGGTCAAGTTGCAACGAATGGTTACAGTTTGAGTCTTGCTTTTGAGTTTGATGAAGAAACTAAGAACAGGAAACAAATCCTTTAACACTATTATGGGTTGAAATTTACTGAGAATCCCATTTCCTACTCAACGAGTCTCATGATATAATTTTCAAATAACTTTCAACCCATAAAAGAGTATGTTTGAAATGGTAGCAATTCTTAAGTAAAGAGTAATAATATCTGATAAATGGAAAAGTAAAGAAAAAAGCGATTTCCATTAAACTTTATGGTTATTTCTGACCATTATATATTGAATGGCAGGACTATGCAAAAACCGATGGACTGGAGTACGTTTGTCCTCGCTGCAGCGCGTTAAAATTCAGTAAAAAATCTCAAAAAACTGCTAATGGTTATTAACAGGTCAAATGATGGTGTCTCTTTTCCAGAGCAAATGTACATGGCAAATGTTTAGATAGATTTACTTACATATCCATTGTGATCAGACTTGTGTCTCTCAGTTGGTAAAGGTAGGTTCTAAGGACCAAACTGTTTCACTTATGTTAAAGCTTTAGATGTTTCTTTTCTTATTTTGTTTTGTCAAAGATACCCATACCTAGTAAAAAATGGGTGTCTTAGCAGACCTTGGGTACACTTAGAAATTCATTGCAATTATTATTATTTTTTTAAATTTGCACATTTCTTTAGTATGACTGAACGAGACAAGATTGTGATTCAGCAAATATTTTCCATAAAGAAAAAAAATAACAGATAAAATTAGATGAGTTTATTCAAACCAGATTTATGGCAGCTTTAGTTACTTTTAGGAATGATTTAAGCACAGTTAAATCCCCTCCCCAAATGACAGATAAAAATTGAAAAACAAATTTTCTCTAAATTAAAGATAAAAATTGAAAATGTGGAGATGCACAAGTTATCACAATCACTTATTAGATTTAAAAATTTACAAATAAGAATTTAGAGTTTTACTTAAAAAATCAAGAGAAAATTTAAGTAGTCAAATTTTAACTTTCAAAAATCTGAATCCTTATCATATGTTTTTCTCATTCATTTCTTTATTTTATGAAAACTCATTCACTTGTATGCGTGGTTATTAATTTGGATGATTGTAAGTATATTCATAACAGTTTATAAGTATTTTATGTTTTTCCCTCAGAAGAATAAAAGGGAAACAAAAGGGAAACAGCTAGAAGTTAGTTCTAATTATATCCATCTACAGTATGATTTTTTTTATAGCATTTCATGCCATTATTTAAAAGTCACCTTGAAATGTGAATAACTTTGCATTTAAGGTGATTGTTAGTAGAGATATAATTTGGCTGATTTTTCCTACTTTCCACAAATATAGTCTTACACCTTCTTCATTTTGTTTTAAAAAATAAATTCCAAAATTATAACAACATTCACTTCCATTCTGAAATGTATTTTTTAAATTATAAAATTAAAATATATTGTACAAATTAGAATATATCCTATAATAATAATTTTGGAACATAAACAATATCCACTTAATTTTATAGGATTAACTTTCTTTAATATTCTAAACCCAAGGTAGATTGAGGATATACTAATTTGAAATGAATTTTTTATATTATTCAGGAACTCATTTTCTAAGAATACATGCAAATATCATTCTGGATTTTATATTGTTTTTTATAAAAGATTTTTTTTTTAATTTTAAACTTTAGTAATGTATGAAGAGAAGAAATATTGAGAAATTTTTAAAAATTTTGTTCATTTTAAAAAGTTCCAACAAATTATAATTAAAATAAAAGACAAATAGAATTTGATCACTTAATATAAAAACCCTACATTCATAATCATGCATGTAATAATAATGTGGAAACTCACTTACTATTGTTCTTCTGTTCCATATTAGTTTTCACAAAGATTGTAATTTTAGATTCTTTTGTAAAAGATAAGTTAATTGATTTTTTTACTTTTCAATAAAATATTAAACTATTTACCCTAAAAATATAATTATTTTTAAAAGTAATATATTACTACTATTATTATTACTTTTAATTTACAATTCTTTGAATCATTTTAAATCATTATAGACCAGGTAAATAATTGAATTCTCCAATTTAACCACAGAAGATATGTAACGCTAATAGAGGGAGGGTGATATTTTCATACAAATCTAATCATTTGTGAATTTGTAATAATGTTTTACTTAGAATGGAAAGTAAATAAGTAAATTTGGAAAGAATAAATAAATAAATTAAGAAAAACTGATGCAAGAAATAGATTGAAATGAGAATAGTTTAGATTAGAAGAAACCAAGAGAAATTAAAAGAAAATATATTTATTATAATATTATTTTATTTTTATTATTTATATATTATTGTTATTATTTTATTATATTTATAAATATAAAAATATAGGTTTCATATTCAATTATTTGACCTATGTAATACACCAAATTAATTATTTACATAGTAACTTTATATTTTTCCATCTCTCTTCAATTTCATATAGAACATTATGATGTCTTTTTTATTGTGTACTTTTTCTGCATTTCAATGAAAACAAATTAATGTTCCTCTCCTTTTTTAGACTTCTCCTTTTCAAATGGAAACAACCAAAATATGGATAAGATCTATAATATAATGATAGAAAATATAACAAATTCATAAAGCAAAATTTGAATGTATTGTATTAAAAAAGTTTGTTAACTCTATCTTAAGATACTATGTTTTGTTAAAATAAGAAAGTAAAATGTTTGTGATGACAATAACATTCTACCAGCACTTATGATTCAAAATTAGAAATAAAAATGGTAGTCCTCAAGATTTTATTTTGAATATTTTTTTATTATAATTGATCATGTATTTATTTCATGTATTTTGAATACTTTCTCCCCTCTCCTTTCAAAAAAATAAAAACAAATTAACAACTATTTCAACTCCAGTCATTAAAAGATCAGTTTAAATAAATTCAATTAAAAAATATTCATTAAAAATGGTTCTAAGTCATAATTTATTTTTGTTATCAAACTAAAAATTGATTTAAAACAAAAATTTATTCAAATTCAACTGATGTTATATTCTTTTCCAATGCAACTAGTAGGTTAACACAAAATTAATGAAGGAATTTGTTTGTTATAATTTCAAAGTTAATTTATTTTCTTTGCACATGTTTCAAAAAAAATGTAGTTTAAAGTAATTTTGAACACACTACAATTTCATTAAACTTCTTAAAATAAAAAATATTTCGCATACACTTTCAAAAATGAAATTCATCTAAACTACAAATACTGTAGTAATTTATTTTAAATTTAAAAATAAAAAATATATAATCAAAACTAATTATATTAAGATGTTGTATGAGGGTATATTCTTACAAATATTCTATGTATGGGTCCTCCTTTAAAACAATTTTCAGAAGTACTGGTCAGTCACATTACAAAGATCCAAATAAATTTCTCAAACACATACTATGATTTTTGCAGATATCAATCTGTTGGGTATTTTTTAGCTCTAAGGATAAAATTAATATACCACTTCAAGTCTAATGAAAAAAATATTTAATTATTTTAAATATTTTTAAAAATAAAAATATAATTAATCTTTCCTATTCAAACTAGACAATAAAGATAAATAAAAGGAAATAATCCTTAGAGTTGTCAAAGATTCATAGGGCTCACGCATTCATAAATATATAAGCTGTGCAGAATAATACTAATGTATATTTATATATATTATATATATATATATATTATAGATCAGTAGGTGAAAGGGATTAGAGAAGAGTTTTAGATTAGTTTTCATGATATAATATGTCTGAACCTCCTAGCTGCCATAACAATGTTAGCGTGTACAGGAGATGCAATGATGGGAGGAAGTTAAGTTAAGAACCCCACAGTTGTAACAGAAGGCACTCCCACACCTGAAACACCAGATTGAACAAAAATTCAATAAATGTATTCTGAAACATTCACATGAATCCATGAATTTCCCACCTCTCACCTCTCATGAGACCAAAGATTGTGTGGGTGATGATACCCTTTACAAGTTTATATGTGCCATGTAAAGAATGTCAAGCCAAAAGGACATAAAAAGAAGTAAAAAATGTATGTATTATCCCTCTTAATTACAGAAAACAGTAATTTAGTGAGGGGAAGTAAAAGGTAGAATAAAGAATGCAAAACAGACTGATCAATGATCATGCATGATTCATAATATCAACCAACCAAAACCAACTAAAATATGACACCTATACAGAGCAAGGTCAAATGTTAACAGAAAAGTTTAAAACCCTGAAATTAAAAATCTGCTTGTGAGTAATTTTCCTGATTTTGACATGAAATTGAACAGTGGAATGAATCAGAAAGACTGAAAAAAGGAGTGCACTTTGAGTATATCCTTAATTACCCATGACAACTCTGGACATGATATGCCATATTTTGTCCTTTTCAAGAAATTATCAAAATTAACTAACAAAATGGAGAAGACAGAGGGTGGTTGAAACAAGCCATACCTGCTAATTCTGTTTGTCATTTACAGAAAAGTCCTGATTACAATGGTCTCAGGATGGCAGGTTAAGAAGTTAAAAAGATAATAGTTTGCAAACATGACAGAAAAAACACTCTCAATATCAAAATCTATATGCTATAAATTTATCTCGCATGAAGCTATCTTACCTGCATTTCATGTACATGCAGCCAGAAGTTTTGGCGACGTAAAACCTACAGCTGGGGCACCTCTTCCACATCATTTGCTTAGCAAGGTTCCTCAACATCACATCTTCTCTTCCCCTCTCATCGGCGTTCAGTTTCTGAAACTCCTCGCAGGACATGTCCTCATGCCAGGGTACCCTACACAGCGCACAGAACAGCCTCCTACAGTTTGGACAATTCGAATCTCTGATCTTCTCATCTTCCCCGTCACGAATCAACAGCACAGAGCAGTCCGGAAAAGGACAATAGAACTTCTCCTCAGCAGAAATCACCGCCTCGCACAGGGCTTTACCCCACCGATCTAAAACCTCAGAAGGGAGAATCAAGCGACAATCTTCAGCTTCCAATAATCCCCTGCATCGAGGTACAGGACAGCCGATGTTGACCACGTTATCCTGGAGCTTTGACTGGATGTAGAGCACGATGCAATGATTGCAGTACACATGACAGCAGCCGTTGATGGAGAAAGCTTCCAGGGAAGTTTTGGTTTCAGTGCAGATTTCACAGAGAAAGGGAATTGCTTTGGAGGATTCTCCTCTGAGCTTTTTTCGTTTGCCGAAAGAGGTGTTTTGGGGAATGAAATTGAGGATACGAACATCATCGTCGTCCTCTGTGTCAGAGAGATCAATGACATAAACAGGACTGGAAACACTGTCGTGTTGCTCCACGTTGACCGCGTTTGACTTGGTGGTGCCTCGGAAGGAGATGGGTGTGAAAAAGGAGGAAGAAGTGAAATCATCAACGTCAACCACTTCCACTGACTGAGGAACGGGAAAGGTAACTCCACTGGTTCTGCAAATTTTCTTGTGCGACAGCTTTTCCCGGTTGAGAGGGGTTGCCGGCGGAGTGATCGCCGGCGGTGGCAGCGGTGGCGAGGTGTGCGGATTGAACATTTGGGAATTGGGTGACAGGGGATGACTGTAAAACTTCCACTCTCCCCACTTCCTGTCTCTTGCTTAGTATGTACGTCTCTCACTCTCTCTCTCTCTCTCACTCTCTCTCTCTCTCTCTCTCTCTCTCTCTCTCACTCTCTCTCTCTCTCTCTCTCTCTCTCTCTCACATCTCACACACACACACAAAGCATAACTCACATACACATAACTCTCTTTCTCTCTGATTAGATTCCCAACATTTCTAATTTCTCTTCTTTTCTCTGAGAAATATTTTTTAATGATTTTAATTTTTTTTAAGAAAAACATGATCCTTACAAAATCAAATGTTTGAGAATTTAAGAAAATCATGACTTTTAAGTCAAGCTCTTTCAAACAAAACAAACTCTTCTATCTCTTAACAGACATGTTATTATTGAGATGTGGGAGAATAAAATTGCATCTTTTTATTTTATTATATTATATTATCTTGTTTGAACAACTTAAAGTTTAATATTTATATTAATTTTAATTTTATATATTTATTTAAGTTAAAAGTATATGTATATTATTATTATTTTATATTTTATATATAATTTATGTTTTAAATAAAAATAATATTAAAGAAGTAATACAAATTTACATGAAAAAGAAAAAAAAAATACTAATATATTATGAAATAGTGGTATGTGAGATTATTTTTATAAGTAATAGAATAAAGTTTTGAAATGTAAATTTTTAAATTTTAAAAATAAAAAATATTAAAAATAATTTTGTATATATATTTCAACAATAAAACATATTATATATCACTTCCATTTTTAAAACGTATATAATATAAATCACACACTATTTTTTTAACTATTATTTCTAATTTTATTTTCTTCTTAAAAGGTACAGATATACATAGTATCTCTTCCCCTATTAATAGTATTTAAAATTTTGATTTATTATTAATTATTTTGTATGGTTTGTCGTTTTCTATAATTTAATAACCTATAAAATTTAGCATTTTTATTTTTATTTTTTTAATAAATTTTAATTGTTTATTACCTTATTTTTAATACATGTAAATATATAAGTTAAAATGAAAACTAATTAATTATTTGATTCATATATTAGTTCAATATTAGTTTCTTAACCACCTACTCTAGATTTATTGTCATTTTGTATATGAAATAAATAAATGATATTAAAAAGAAAAACTTGTGTTGTATGTGCAAATAGTAATTTATTTTATTTATTTATTTATTTTAACTTAATATATGGTTAGAAATTCTGAAAAAAAAAATATTTTTTTATCATAATAAAATAGACACGTGATATAATTCCAATATAAAATTTTATATAACAATTTTTTTTTGCTATTAATTAAATATAAGGATTTTTTAAGGGCAATATACATCTATGCTTCAAAAGAAAAAATATTTTTATGATAATTTTATCTCACTCTTATGAAAGTACATCAAGAAAGATATTTGTGAGTTTCTTTAAAAAAAAATAGAATATTATGTTTTTCTTGAAAACGTGTGACTTTATTGTTATTTAAGTTTTGATTTTTTTTGTAACTATTACTTTTGTCTTTCTGAAATATTTAATGTTTAATTTTAGTTATTTTAAGAAATTGTTAAAAGAATAGAATATCCAAAGTGATACACTTCAAATTTAGAGAAATTAAAATTAGTAAAAATATTTAGAAATATACATGAACTTTAAAATTTTAAATAGACTAAAAATATATTTATTTTTTTATTTTTTCTAAATGAAAAAATACTTATATAGTAAAGGGGAAAAAATAGGAATATGGACTCACTATGTTATGCTTAAAACTCTTGAATGACAAAAAAAAACAGACTTTTTGATAGAAAAAAGTGGCAACTTTTGTCTTACTTTCCAAAAAACCCAATGGCAAAAAAGTTGGGTTGGGATTGGCATATAATATTTTAATGTAGAGGAACTTGACTAGGCACAGATCATAAACATTATAGTAAAAGGAAAAACAAGTGGACAAAGAAAGATAAATAAACCCAAAAGATATTGACTATTTGGTTAATTAATAATTTTAGGGTAGGTGAGCATTTTCCTTCATTGTTCATACAATTTCACTGTTTAATATAGTATTATATATTATAGATACGAAAATAAATATTTATCCTTATCTTAAATCTAGATTTTTTTTTTATTTTCATTTAGTGGATCTCTAAATTTCAAAAATTCTTTAAACCAATCTCCACTTCTAGCAAAAGTTAAAGGAAAACACTATTCTCTTTTAAATAATTAAAATAAAGGAAATTTTATATACATCCATTTAATAGTAAAAGTAATAAATAGTGGCAGTTTTACATACTCTATCCATAATCAATCTGTTACATAAATAATTTATTTAATTGGCACAAAATTGTTTTCTTTGTTAAACTTTAACCTAAACATGAAATAAAATAAATAAAAAGAAATGAAGGACGTGATATTAAATTTGATATATTATATTATATTTTATTTTATTTAAAATTAAAATCATATATATTTGATCTTTTTAATTATCCTAACAATTATACATTGTAATAAGCTAAAATTTGAATTTAACCCCCCTTGATTTATTTTAGAACTTTTGAAGTTTTTGCAAATTTAAAAGTGTTTTTCTTTATCAGTTTGGCTAGTCCATATACATGTAAAATGTATTAATTATTTTTTATTATTATGTTTTTAATTATTTATTTAAATTTTTTATCTTATTTTTTTTACAATTTTATATTATATAATGCATTCTATCAAAACAATATATTATTAATAAAATAATAATTTCAAAATAAAATAACACATTATTAATAAAATAATATATTATTAATAATTTTAAACTTTAATAAAAATATATAATTTAAAATTTAAAATATTACATAAATAAGAAGTGTTAGACAAAATGGTATAAAAAGATGTCACTAAAAAATTTATCCTTTTTAAATTTTCTTCTTTATCTTTACTTAATTTATTTTAATTGAGTCCTTAAACGGAAACAAAAAATAAAGTAAAGAAATAAGGGAAGAGACACAAAGATTTATACTGGTTTGGGTATAGTCAACCTTACATCTAATATCCACGCACTTCAATTTGATAATGACTTCCCACTCACTATCTTTAAAAAATTCAATTACAACCAATATTACAATTGAAACATACAAAAAAATAAACTTAAAAGACTGAACACCTCTATCGAAAATGTTGAATTATAAGACGAATTTTTAAAAGAAATTTTGTTTCATATTTAGAATTTCAATAATTTTATTTCTTTTTTTTTCCTTATATACCCAAATTAATCGTATGATTATTTGTGTTAATATTAAATAGTCAAAAGAAAAATTAAAGATTATAAACTAAGAATTAATTCTCTTTTATTAGTCTCACTTTTAGTCTTTCATTATCATCTACTAATATAATATTTTTTATTGAAGATTATAGTTATTTGCAATTTGGTGGAATTAAAATTTTTTATTAAAATTTTAAAATAAAATTTGAGTATAGTCATTAGAAATTTTGGTAAAAATTTTAAATTTTGATTGAAATATTTAGTTAAAAGAATTAGTAGTTTTCATTTTTAATTATTTAGAAATAATTATGAAATGAATGCAAAACTATTAAAATTTCAATCTCAATCAATTTATACTTTCATTAAAAGATTAATTCATTTATAAAATTAATTTATTTAATAGTAATTAATAAGAGTAAAAATGAACAATTTATAAAAAATTAAATAAATTAATTACTTTTTTTTGGTCTTTGAAAATTTGTAAAATGCATCTTATATTTTTTCGATTTTAAATTATAAGACTTATTTAGCAAATTTTCACATATAAAAAAATAATTAATTTTTTTAATTTTTTATAAATCTTCTATTTTTACTCTTATTAATTAGTATTAAATGAGTTAATTAAAATTTAATTAAAAAATTTATAAATAAATTAATTTTTTAATTAAAATGTATTATTAAGATTATAATTTCAATAGTTTTAAATTAATGGGGTATAATTAATACACTTTAAACCCTAATTTTCCAAATCTATAGAAGAATAATGCTTCTAAATTTTGAAGTATTAATAAAGTAAATACTTTAGGAATTTGAATTCAAGAGAGTATCCAACATCTTATCCTATGTCTTGAAAATGGCATGGTCTTTATAATGAAAAGCTTTTAAAAATTAAAAAGCTTCAATATCAATATTATTGTCCTTTTTCTATAGTATCTGATAATCAATTTAAAAGTCACGCGTTAATTATTATTGGTTAAATGTTAATGATATAATAAATTGAAACTGATTTTAAAACAGTTACAATAAATGGCTGTATAACTCAATAAAAATGTTAAATAACCAAGGCAAATTAATTTTTATTTAGAGTTAACAAGTTATATTTCAATAAGAATTTATTAATTTACAAATTATACAGTAGGTTCCAGTTTTAGTTTTTTATTTACTAAAAAACTATTCTGATTTTATTAGTTATATTTTGTTAGCAAACTTATTAACTTGTGACATTTTTTCACTTAAATTTGTTATTATAAAAAAATTCAAATAAATATAGCTAATCTATGAAACCAGATTTCTTTGGAAATATATTTTAAAATGAAGAAAGACTTTTGATAACAAAAATAATATGATTAAGTATAGTTTGTGTGATTTTTTATTTAATAAATTTTACATATAAGAGTTTATTTGTTAAAAGGTGTAAAAGGATTTAGAATTTGATCAAAAGTAACACAACATAAACTTGCTCAGGTTAAAAGATTAAACAGCAAAACAACATTGAAATAAAAAATTAAAAGAAAATGAATGTCCTCTACCTTACATCTTTAATGAAAGAAAATCCAAACTCCTTTTAATATTCAAGCTACAAATGTTAAAATTATGACAATTTGATATGGTTTGATCTAAATAGTTTTATATTAATCATCTAATCAAATATAATTTATTCTTCATAGATAAAAACAATATAAATGATCTATTATTTTAATTATAAATAATAATATATAGTTTTAATGAATTAATATTTTTGTTTAAATGTGTCCATTCGAAAAGACTACAAGATTATTAAGTGATGAGAAGTTCTTACTTTGTTAAGTCATTAAATTATTTTCCTAATACAACTTATAAATGATACTTAGCACAAGGTCATAACAAGATGAAAAATTGAAGATAAAACTTTATAACAAGATGAAAGATTGAAACAAAACTTTATAATAAAATATAAATTTATTTTAAATTTTTAATATTGTCTTAAGAAGTCATCAACATGTTGACTCACATATTTTGATAGTCTTTAACGCAACAAAACAATTTTATGTTGTTGTATGTTAAAATTGATGTTGTTGTTATAAGAAAGGGTATTCAATGCTAAAGCTAATATGAAACATAACAAGTTGAGTGTAGGAGAGATTTTTGTCAGCTAAAGACTATCAACCTTTGTTATAATTCTAATGCACAATATATGTACGCTAGTCACACAACTTTCTTATTTAAGACACTTATAAATAGAATTGTCATCATATAAAATCAATTAATGATCTTTTGTAGAATATCAATGTACTTTGCATGATTTATTTCTTCCATTCTTTTTAACTGTTAGATAAAAGAATGTCTTAAAGATGATATATAAGAAGAGTTCTATATTTCTAAAACTTTTACTTTGTGAAGACATCTCTCAATAATGAGTGTTTATTTATATATTCTTTCTTTTAAATGTTATTTTGTATTTTAAACAACTTTTTTGTTGTAGGAAAGAACAACATTTATAAAATACTGAAAAAAGTCAAAAGTTTTATAGTGGAAAGAATATTTGTGTTCTTTATATTAGAAAGGAACAAAGGTAATAATTAGGAGTAATTTTCGTTGTAAATTAAAAGTGACACATGAAATATTTGTAATAATTAATTTATCGATAAAACCTTGTGAGTGAATTTTTGTAAAGAAGAACTACATATAGTGTATTAAAGTGAATCAATAAAAAATCAAATGATTCTATGTTTTGTCTATTACAATTGTGCTAGTCTTGATTGTCTTTCATAAGTTGTTTGTCAAAACTGTTTTAAAAACCTCTTTTAAACATTGTCTTGTGAAAATATAAAATAAAAAACTTTTAAACTCTATCCAAAAGTTCCTCTAAATTGGTTATTATTAAGATTGTTTCTATTCAAGATTATTGTTTCATTTAAAGGTCCTTCTTATTGTAAGAGTACATTTTCTTACACAATCAATTCTCCTAATCTTAGCTGTATACATATTACCAACATACGAGAAGTTATTTGCTTGAAAAAAAGAAGTCATGATTATCATCTAGAATGGACCGATGTTAGTACTGGGTAGACTGGTCCTCAAAGAAGACTTTTTATCAAATTCACGATTATTACTAAGATTAAACAAGTGTTTTTAAAGTTAATAGATTGACCTGATGAAATAAAGGACAAATATCTAATATTTAGCCTTGTTTACAAGATTATTATTTTTCCCTTTTACAACTTCATTTAGACCGATAAAATTAACATAATAAAAGTTCCTGCATGTAAATACTGAGAATCAACCTTCGAAGCCTCTGATAAAGATTTCAAGGCTCTCATTTTCCATAAATAAACACTAGCTTATATTATACTCGACATCATTTTTCACATTGGGTTGATCTTAGTGCTATTTATTTTCATAGAAAACATGAATAAGGTTTCTATTAAAGGGAGAAAAATTGATCATACCAATACATCATCTCAAGATATAAACGGAATTCTCATCTCACTCTCTATTAACATTACAATATGGTGATTAGAACTCATATTCGAAGCTTCTTTCCAGGTGTCGGTTCATCATCATAATGGTGGCCCCCCTCTCCATTTGTATCCTTTTCCATCTTCTTTCGGGCAAGTATCTTATTGATCTTGTGCAAATCATTATTGAGCTTCTGGTCCTTGTTTTGCTTACGGGTCTTCCGGCCATCTTGCATCTTCACACCGAACTGGAATGCTGCTTTTGGCATTGCTTCCTTCTGCTCATTGTAAGTTGCCCATTCCTCTTCAGTTTCAAAGTCCCATCTATGAAGGCGACCCTTTGCCTGTTAAGAGTGCACATTTCAATATTGTAAAATTTCACCACTTTACTCATTTTCTAAGTGAACAACAATATAACCCAATCAAGACAAGCAAATTTACTATTTTTCCCAAGCTGTTATTTTTAGACAAAAATAGTATATAATAGTCATTCTGGCATGTTCTACACCACTTGAAACTATATAAAAAGAAATGCAGTCAGTACCAGTGAACCAGATTTACTTACTCTTCCCCCCATATCCATTTTGGACAAGTCGTCTTCATCATCACTGTCCACTATCTCACGGTTATATTCTTGATATCCTGGGTAACATTCAGAGTAACTCTCCGAGATGAAGTTAGGATCTTTCTCGCGGGCATCTTTCTCCCTCAGCTGTTGAAGTCTCTGGTCATCTCGCTTAAACACTGATCCTAAACCTCGATCCTTCTCTTCTTGTGTCATAAAGCGTGGATCTTGTGGAAGATTTATACCTGCTTGCACATCATAAGTCTGCATATTTGCCTGAAGATATTGATCAGGGTAAGCCAGTTGTTCAGCATACTGGTATTCCTGCCACTCTCCTTGGTAACCGCCAGCCAAGGCTTGTGTTTGCATTACATCATATCCATTCTGTGACCACGTTGAAATCACAGATAGAAACTCAATACACCATCAAAAATAATTCAAGAGGAACAAAACTAAATGAGGAAGCATCAATAGTATAAATTTTCTTAATAGTTCCAAGTCTGTATAAAATTTTAACTAATGATGAAACAGAAAGAAATTTGTTTCCAATCAGTTTCACCTAGCATACCCACAATTCAAAACTACACATACACAGCACCAACTTACAGTTTCTTGCCACCCTTGAGGAAGCATTGAAGGTGGGACAGGACCATAAGCAGGTTCTCCGAAATATGAAGGTTTTTCTTTGTTCCTAGGAGACTCTTCCATGTCCTCGGAGACAGGACTTTGGCTCAAGTCCTTACCAGGTATATCATAGTCAACACCATCACCTAGAAAAATGTCATCATCTTCTGCTCTAGCAACAGCTGGGCCTTGTTTCTCTCTTGAATGAAGAGGATTTTTCTTTATGGGAGGCGGAGGAGGTGGGATTATTTCTTTTTCAGCTTGATTTTTAGCTCCACCTTCAACCTTTGATGACTTATCCTCTCTGTCATATCCATTACCAACAGCCAAAACCTTCCCTGCATATAAAAAGGAGAGTTCCAGGACCTAGTTAATTTTTATTTTTAAAAGATCACGCAAGAAAGGATACAATCAATGTTGTCATCCATCATCTCCCTGGTCATCTATATGATATAAAATTTGTCCGGCATTTTCAAGTGCTGTTCTGATGTTTTTTCCTTTTCCTTCTCAGTGGTTTTTTCATTATTCCTATGCAGTTGATGCCTTGATGCACATTTTGAAATATTATTGATTTCTCCATGCAAAGCAAAGGGTTTGTGAATAGTCCTTTTAGAATTGAGAACAAACAAGAGAGGAATGCCCCCACACACTGACATGTTACTCAAACTCATAAAAAAATTTACAGTTTAACTTTATCCTAACTCATATGTATGCACATATGTAAACAATGGTTGCGAACAAATTCAACAAATATTTTACATTAAATAACAAAAATATAGAAACGCACCCTAACTTACAAAAGCATTGTTTAGAAGAAAATTGCATTAACTAATATGATCTTGCATCTAGAAGATAATATCCAAGACTCCCAAATTATCTGTCAGTGTAGTATTACCTTTGGCATCTTTTTCCTTCTTTTTCTTCTTTAGGATCTTCCCAGAAGAACCAAGACGAAGATATGACATTATTTTAGCAATTCGATCTAGAACAGATCCATCAACATTAACTGTAACCATTTCCTGTGCAACATAAGAGCAAAGTTAAACAGGCAAAGTTCAATAGACTAGTAGTCTGATGTAAAAGAGCAAATGTCAAAACGGAATCAGAAAGATCATAAACCTCTGGCACTGGACAGTCAGCTTTACTACGATGCAAGGTTGTTGGAATATCATGATGGTATCCACCCTCCTACCAAATTTTAAATGAGAATTTCTGTCAGAAAATTGATTTCGGAGAATTAAAAGAATAATCTTCTACAAGGATTGGATCAACCAGTACAAAGACATGAGTTTTAACCCAGAACTAGCAAACAATTAATCATCCTAATTTTTGTATAGCTAATCCATAAGGTGGACTGAAGAACTCCTAGTTCCCTTTGTCAGTTGTTACTACAGGCATTATAATGTTCAGGCATCTCATTTTTAATGCATGTTCAAATCAAAATAAAGACAGATGCAACATATAGTACTTGTCACAGATCAACATCACATGATTTATGATCATGAAGATTTTAAATTGGCTAACCTACAATACTGCAAAAACATGGGCCCTAACTATCAAATTTGTAATACGACCACAATATGATATTTTAATAAAACATCTTCATAGTTTAATTTCAAGTCTTGACTATGCATATAAATTCAACACTAAAGTTTCACTTCTCTCATATCTCACATAGCATGTAAGTTATACACACACATATGGAATGCAAGCATTCGAGGACAGTAGATTAATGGACAGCCAAATGTTCATTTTTTGGGACACAAGTAAAGCACGCTGTCATGCTATTAGACACACCCACAGAAAGTCTAGGATACTATAAGAGTATAAGCAAACAATAGCACAAATAAAATGAATTGTTAAAACCAGAAACATTGTAACAAAATGGAAACTCTTACCATGTTATAAATAAATGTCATTCGACCAGGGAGGAACATCTCATTTGTCTTACTGATTGTCTGAGGCTTGACAATCCATTGATAAACTGACTGAAACAAATATTAAAGGCATCAATATCAATGAGCTCCAATATTCCTAAATTAGCATCTACAATATCAAAACTTAAATAGCTAAAGAAGTATTATCCTAAGGAGAACCTTAGCAGTTGCTGTGCGAATTGACACTTGTTGATCTTCCTTTGTTGACCTGCAGAAAAACACTTGCTCAAATTTAAAACATAATTCACTAGACAAATTTAAGAAATTATAAAACATTTTAATCCATAGCAGTACAAGCGTCTTAAATTTGGGCTAGGCCTACCTCAACCCCAAAAGCTAGCTCATGAGGTGAGGATTGTCAAAGAATGTATGCACTACCCTGACTATATCTATAGTCTCTGTGAAATCTCAACAAACCCATAACGATTATTTCTGATTCTAACTTACCTGGATTTCCCATCAGCATCATCCCCAGCATCTGGCTTCTTATCTATCTCACTTCTTACTTTGTTCAGCAAAGCATAATCCAAACCTTTGACCAAATGTGTATGCTCCACATCACCTAACCAATATCAATAAAGCCAACAAGATACATTATTAGCATAAACATTCCAATATAAGCTTAAGTTTTTAGCTAAAGCAAAGATCATTCACACAAACAATTACTTCACAATCAGGCCAATAATAGAAACACTCCTTTATGATGCAAGAAAGTCATAACATACGAGAATAAAATAACATACATTAGAAAAGGAAAAGAATATGGAGGCACGTGGCACAGGGAATTCTAAGTTCGAAGCACCACCCTATTCACAACATATCAGGTCTAAGATATAGAAATTTATAATCACCTTCATTTATGTTCAGGATAAATTCAGCAATTAAAAGTTACCGAATCCTGAATTTCAATACATCTTATGCTTAGGTTTGAATTAAGCAAAAGTCAAAATAAATCTCTTATACCAAACCCTCCGAGAAATAAATCTACTTCAGCAATCAGCATTCGTTACAGAACAACAAAAGGAGACTTCAAACCTTAATAGTTCCCCAAAGCGAGGAAGAAAACAAATAATAAAACAATACAAACCTCCAAGGTATTTGCTCTTCTCAATAGATAACTTATGCGCATCAGATGACCTACAAAACACCATAACAAAGTTACTGAGCAATCCCAAAAAAATAAAAACGAAAAAAATAGCTTGTTTATCTTCCTTTTGAGAGTACTTTAATTGGGAAAAGGTGAAACGAAACTTTACCGAAGATCCACAGTACCAGGTGGAGCAACTGCATGAAACCCAAGTTCAGTTTGTTCATAATCAGGATTTTGATCTTCTCTTCGCTCCTTAGCTCGATCTCTGTATTTTGGCACTTCGGGTTCTTCCGGTTTTTCTTCTCTACATAAATATTATATTACACCCAAACATTACGTAACCCTTTGTCCAATTAGCATGTGTTTTGCATCAAAAGAAAACACGATTGCGAAAAGTGTTGGCATTGGATAACACTTACTTGCGGCGAATTGGTTTCTCTTTGTAGTTTCTCTTGTTGGACGCGGTCATGCTGGCGAAGAAATTGAAACTATTGCTTGTGAAATTTGAAATGTGCTTTCGAGGAACTCTAAAATGAAAGATGGGATTTTCAATTGGGAGCGTTTTGTGGTTAGGGTTTTTCAGGGGGAAACAACGATGAGGAACAGGGTAAACGAAGAACTTGGCGAGGAAAATCAAGCACAGATTAGTTTAGTTGAAGAAGATGTTTTTTAGTTTTTTATTTAGTTATTGCTTTTATAAAATTGTATAAAAATAATGACCATATATATTTATTGTTGTTTTTCCTGTAAAATTTAAAATGATAAATAAAGTTTAAATGATGAAAAGTTTGGATTATAAGTAAAATATGGAGAAAAAATGAAATTAAAAAAATAATATGTTGGGTTATATTTTTTAATTATTTAGGTGAGTAGAAAAGACAACAGGAAAATAAATATATTGTTTAATTTGTTTCAATTTCTATTTTTAATTTATTAATTCATTTATTTTGTTTTCTCTAATATTTTTTTTAATTTTCATTTCATTAACCTTTCAATTTTATACGTGTTTACTACTGAAAATATATGCGTTCATATATGTTTGTGTGTCTATTGTTTAATAACAAAAATTAAAAATTAACAAAAATGTCGTATAATTTTTTTAAAATATTTTTTTGTTACTTACGTAGTTTTTATTATGAGTTATTAATTAGATTTTTAAAAAGTTATTATTTTTATAATTTTTAAATTTGAAAAAAAGATATTATGTTTAAGATTTTTTTAGTTTGATTTTGAGAAAGAAATAATTTATTGAATTTGAAAGAAAAAAACAATGGTTACAAAATTTAAAGGATAAAATAGTAAATATAATAAATAATTTTTATTAAATATATTTATAAAGATAAAAAAAATTATATACATCCAAATATATAGGTATAAATATATAATATATAATAATATTAAAAATACTAAAGGTGCGTTTGTTAGAAGAACAGAACTTCATGTTCCAAAATTAACATTTTTAAAATTATAAATATTTTTTAAGAAAAGACTTAAACATGTTTTAAAAACTTTAAAATCGATTCAAAACAATTATTTTAGTTTTCAAAATAAAAAAGAAATATATTTTTAATTTCCAACATTTTTCTAGTATTGTTTTTAATTTCAAAACAGTCAATTCGATGGACAAGACTAAAATGCTTCTGTAAATTTGAAAAATAAAAATGAATTCATCCCAAATTTTATAAACCAAAAATATAATTAAGCCCTCTAAGAAGTTATTAAAATTTGTTTGTTGAATCATATGTTTTGAGAAAATTTGGATGTAAAATAGTTTTTGCTAATTAGTTTTGAATCTAATTTGGATGTTCTTTATAGAAGTTGTAAGCTAGTTTTATTGGTATATTTTGTATAGTATTAGACACGTGGACCTGGGTCAGTTTGTATAATTAATTAAATTTTACGTCAGGATATTATTATATTTTTTTAATCAAATTTCCAATATCATCTACATTAAAAGAATATTACATTTAAAGTCATACTTCTTTTCCTCCTTTATTCAATAATGAATAGGCATAACAAAATAGTAATGTATCATGCTAATTACTTCCATTATTATTATTGTTTAAGACAATAGCCTTCATTGTTAGAAGTAAAAGATGAAAATTTTACATAATATTACTCATGAAGAATGAATTTATAATTTTTTGGAAGGAGTTTTCTTTCAATAATTCAACAAAAGTATATTAATCATAAAACAAACTCACTAAAAGCTATTAAACTTACTATACACATTCTAAACATTTACTAAAAAGACATTCTAAATTGCCTTAGCATATAAAATATTTTTATAACTTAATAGCTTATATGAAGTGCATCTTATTAATAGTAGGTAGGGGTGGCAAAACGGACTAGTCCGGCTCGTTTAGGTCCGTCCCGCCATGAGCCCGCCAAAAACAGGCCGAGCCGGGCCAGCCCGCCACAGTGATACGGGCCAAAATTTCTAACTCGTCCCGTCATAAGGCGGGCTGGTGGGTTGACCCGCCTATATTTTTTTTTTAATTTTTTTGAAAAATCTATTTTTTGGGTTTTTTATTTTATTTTTGGATCTTTGGTTTTAAATTGGACTTTTTTTTTTCTTTGCAACTATTTTGTTTGTGTCCAATTTAAATGAATTTTTGTAATTACAATAATATATTAAAGATGTATATGGTGACATAACATTTAAAAAGTGCAAACTAAAAGACATAATATTTATTACAAAAGAAATTTCAATCAGTGAGGTGTTGAAGGAACCCTAGGTATAGTTACTTTCCCAAATTTAAAGAGAACTAGTGAGAGTGAATGAGGTGTTATATTTTTTTCGTCCCGCCCATGGCCCGACGGGTTGGCGGGTTAGACGGGCCGGGCTGATATGGGTTGACGGGTTTAAAATGCTAGCCCGCCCCGCCTATATGCTGGCGGGTTGGCGGGCCGGCCCGCCGGGCCTAACCCACTTTGTCACCCCTAATAGTAGGTTACTTTCCCCACACTAAATAATGAATCTCCTCTTTATCTTTTAAATCACATTTTATTGTAGCAACATCAAACAATTTTCTTTGTCTTCTAATTTGTCAAATTTTTGTATTGTCCTCTCAACTTTACCAATATGTTCATGACCATGATGAAGCTAGAGTTATCAATATGGATGTTTTGATAAAGTCAACCCTAATCTTATGGAAGGATAAAGAAGTTTGGAGAACTTTACATGTATTGTACCTTTATGTTTTAGGATCATATGTAAACATTCTTTCTCAACTAATGTATTGATAAGTTTATCTAAAAAATAGTTCTCTAAAACTGTCTTAAAAAATTTCTTGGTCATATACAATTTTTAACATATTAAAATATCACCTTAATATGCTAAAATACCTTTACATGACTTTAGTGTTTATTTTAATTTATTATGTTATCAATTTAATTTGTTAAAAAAACTTATGACCTAGAATAATTTTGTTAACAGTTTGTAAATTTGTTAATGTTGATTATCAATAGATTATTTTCTAAGACTCAATCAGTGAAATTCTATAGCTTAGCTTTATTTTAATTTATTAAGATATTGAACTAATACATTAGTTTTATTGTTAAGTAAAATTAATATATTAAGTTATTCTTTTCAAAAATTCTCTCTTTTTAAATACTTTGAATCACCATTTTTGCACGGGTTTTTTTATAAATTTAAAAGAATACCGAGAGAGAATTTTTTAATAAGCTAAGAGGAGAGTTCTATTACACTATTCAAGATACACAAATTTGATTAATTCATTATTGGTAGAGTTATACAATAGGAGTTCACCTTGAGAAGTTGGTTCTTTTTTGCTGCATTGTAATTTAGGTGATTTCGTTTAATTGTATTTGCTTTATGGGTGTTTTTGGAATAAATTTTTCTACTGGGTACTACAACAGGTGTTGTAGGGTATTAAATCTTTGTCTTGTAGAGTTCAAGACTTAGGTTCTTAATGTGATCTTTAGCATTTATTAGGGTTGTAATTACTTAAAAAAATGATTTTAGTGATAACTTAATCTTTGGATTAGGCAACTAGATATAACTCTTTATTAAGAGTGAACTGATATAAAATTATGTGTGCAATCTTCTTCTTTTCTATTTCACCTTCATTTTAGACATGGGAATTTCAAATCACATCTTCTTTTTTTATCAAGATTCAATACTGATTTTTAATGGACTAATTCGCGTTTTTTCAACATACTAAAATTTCGAAAGATCTATTCACCCCCCTCTAAATCTAAGTTTTAAATAATAACATATCATTCTCATGCGATTAAGTCAAAAAATTTGAGAAAAAGAATAACTTGAATTGTGAGACCTTAGTAATGAGAGTTGAAGACCAAATGGTTAAACAACTCATAGAGAAGGAAACTTCGTTAGTCAATGTTGTCTTGATAGTAGGAAGAGGAGAAGCTATTTGTGAAAATGTTGAAAGAAAATGTTAGCTCTAGAATAAGTTTCAATAGAGTTAAAATGTTGTCCTCAAAGATTGTAGGATTTTACCAAGTCTTCCAATTAGACGCTTAAAAGGAGTCGTCAAAAAGTCTTATAAAAAAGTTAATAAAATATTCTCTAATAATTTATACAAACGACTAACAAAATCATTACATAACTTATAGAGAGAGACAATGAACACTTTATATTTTATATTAGTTCACCCATAACATGGCTTATGTCTGATTCTTCAATACAAACTGCAAATAGTTCCACTAAACAATCAAATGTTCATAAATATTTTTTTTATTGTCATTTTTAACTTACACAAGTATCATAAGCCTTTTAAGGCTATCCCCAAAAATTATCCTTAGGTTAATAACAAGTACACAACGTATTTCTATGCTAAGCACACAAATTTTGTCCATATTAGGATATTTAGAATTGAACTAATAAAAAATTATTATCGAAAATCGATCCAAAAAGTTGATAAATAATTAAGATCAATATTTTTAGATTTATTTGGATTTTTTTTCCAAAATAAGTGATTTGGTTCAATATGTGATTTGACACTTTAGAATTGATCCAAACTAAAATAAATTATTTAAAATATTATTATGTTACATATTATTTTACTCATATACAGATATATCTGTGTGTGGGAGGAAAATATAATGTGTCTCACTTGTTTCATGTACAGAAAGTTGTATCGAAAGAGTAACATAATACATTTAACATACGAATGAGGTGGAAGAATACTTATCATGAGTTATCTTAGTAGTGTAAAAATTACATTATTGAAACAAAATATTATTGGAAGGAAACAATACATAATTAAGGATTGATTTTCTCAATAGACTTGACTCTAATAATATGTTGGTAAGGAAATGAGTTGGGGTGTCAAAATAGGTTTGGTCCAATGAGCCAACAACCATGACCTATGATTAGAGCTGTCAAAACGGGCAGTCCAATCCAATTTGGCCTGACCCTATGAGCTAAGTTAAAAACAACTAACAATCCAATTTGACCTACATTTTAAAACAAATCATAATTTTTTATCTAGTCAGAAATGGGTTAATTGGCCGTTTTTGGTATTATATATTATTATTCAAGAGTCTAAAGTTAATATTCAATAACTAAATGCATTATAGACCAATATCATACATCTTGGTTAATTTTTTTTATTTAGAAATAATATATAGATATATAATACACAAAAAATAGAAAATTTGTGCAAAATTATTCATAACTGAAGAGAATAAAGTGAGTCGAGAAAAAACTTAAAAAATAATACAAAGGAAAGAGTACAAGATATACCCTACCCAAAACAAGGAAAACAAAAAAAACATTTTATATAACCAAAAAGAAGAATACAGTCAAGCATCAGGTTCAAATTTGTCTTTTTATACCACACAATCCAACCGGATTTTTATAAGTAATTGTATCCTCCTTATTAACAACTTTGTTAAACAAAGTACAAGATTAAAGCATCACTGTAAAAATATACGACAATTGATTGTCATATATCGTGTACTACTCTTTCATATAATTTCTCCTTTACACGTCTCATTTGTCTCCATGACACATTTATTCCTTAATCTCCCACATCAAATAATCACTACATATAAGATATTGCTTGGTTTAGTATTACGTGAAATAAATTTATTAATGTCTTCCACGTCTATAACATAACATGTGTAATTAAAATAAAATAAAGATTAAGAACAAAAAAGTTAACATAAAAGTAAAAATGGATTAGTCCATAGTCTGTTGGCCAACTTGGCATTGACCTATATGGTCTCAAGCCAAATAAGTTAGACTAAAAAAACATATTTTTATTTGGACCAAGATATATGATGTTGTCGTATAATATATTTAGTTATAGAATATTAAAGTTTAAATTTTTGAACAATGATATCTCATGATTTTTTTATGTAAACATATAATCTTTTTTAACTTTTAATTAAGCTAAAGATGATTTGTTAGTTCACAGACCTAAAATAGATTAGATTAGATAAAAAAATTATAATCTATTTTAAAATATAAATTAGATTGAACTGATAAACCTTTTTAACTTTATCCATAAAAATAAGTTAAAGTAGACTAAACCATCTACTTTTACATATATAAAGGAGAACTCATAAAAAAATATTTATATAAAACTCAAAATATAAAATAATTTTATTAAATAAAAGATGAAGAAACTTTAATGGTAAATGTTATTTATTTACTAATAAGTGGTTATTTTAAATATTTTAACAAATGAAATGGACTCATTACATTTATTATAATAATTTAAAGAGGTTAAAGAATATAAGACACTCACTTATGTCCCTATTTTATATAAACTTATTTTTATATATTAAGTCAGTACCTTTTCCTTAAAAATATATTAAATAATCTTTAAAACTAACTAACTAACTCAATAAATAAATAAATATATATATATATATATATATATTACATATTAGTTTTATTTATAGATTCCATTTTTATTTTAAAATATGTACGATGGAATTCCCCAATTTTTTAAAAATTAATTTAAATTTGTCTGATTACATAAAATTATTTTTTAAAAAAATAATTCATATTT
Source organism: Lablab purpureus (assembly GCA_030347555.1). NCBI lineage: Eukaryota > Viridiplantae > Streptophyta > Magnoliopsida > Fabales > Fabaceae > Lablab > Lablab purpureus. The sequence continues at coordinate 3,662,026 of CM059262.1, forward strand.
CCAATTATTTTTTATTTATATCTGTTTCTAACAAAAAAATAATTTTATCTTTGTCAACGTTAAAAAAAATCTTTTTAGAAGTATCTTATAATTTAATTACATAAAATTTATCGTTTTTGCTATAATAAATGCCATTGTTAAGGAAATGCTGGCAAGTAGAAAACAGAGAAAAACATTAAAACAGAGTAAAACAAGAACGAAATTACTTCTCTGTTTTTTTTTTCAAATTCGTTTAAGAAACAATTTAATAAAAATAATATGAATCAACATTTTTATTAATTATACAAATTATTATAAATATTATTCTTTGTAATTTTTGACTTACACAAATACAGAAAGTTTATTGGAATTATACAACAATAATTTGTTATACAAGATTAACTCTTGCCAAAAAAGATAAGGTTAAGACACTCTTTGTTTCTTACTAATAATTTACAAATGAGTTCTTTCTGGTTTTTCAAAACTACCAATATTTCTTAGCATTTGAAACTTTTTTTCTTCTACACGTAGAAACTTCCTTTTATAGAATATCTTTGACTTTTGGTTTACACCTTTTACTACTACACTCGAAATGTTGTGATATAAACAATTTTTTTTTTTAAATTATGCATTAGTCTAAGAACATCATTTTAAAAACACAAACTTAGAATGATTGATGTGATGGGTTAGAATATAAAAAAAATTATTTACTTTTAAAATAAATTAATTAATAAAACACATAAAAAATACATATATGTGATTATTTTATTAAAATCATTTTTGAATCAAGTACAAGTAAATTCATGTGAACAATAAATAATATTTAATCAATTATATAAAACAGTATTGATATTTTAATATATTATATAATCTAAATTTACGTGATTTTTAAATGTTTAATCATATAACATTATTATTATTATTTATATCTATATATGTTTTGTAACCCTTATTTTACATATACATTTTTTTAACTTTTTTATTCTTAGAAACATAATTAATAAAAAGTTTATTATAATTATTTTTTCTTTTAAATTATGTTTTATAACTGCTATTCAACTTCTTTTAATTTTTTTTTTGTAAATATATCTCTTAAATATTGTATTTTATAACTATTTTATTTTCATTATAAAAAAAACTAAAAGATAATTGTCTTATTTAGTGTACATAATCTTTTACTAGTTTACCAATTAAATTTTATAAATACCATTTTTTTAATTCAATTCTTTTTTTTTTCAGAATCGAATTGAAATTCATAAATCATAAATACAATAATTTTCTTTTTTAAATTAAAAAAATCATAAACACAATAATTTTTTAAAATTCAATTAATTAGTCATAATAAAAAAACTACATATACAACAAAAAAAAAACTATTTATAAAAAATTATAATTTTTTAATTAATTTTTAATTTTTATTATTGAAAAAATAGACATACATATGCATGTACATGTGTTTCTACTAGCTATAAATAATAAAAATGATACAGTAAATTAATTATTTGGTATGAGTTAATTAATATATAATTAACATTAAATAATGAGTAAGATAGAATAATTTTGAATTAATCAAAACAAACATCTATTTTTTTTATTTTATTTAGAGAAATGATTTTAAATGAATTGTCACTAAATATTTCTATAAAAATAAATAACTTTAATTAATTTTATTATTAATTTTCTTCTCCTCTGTAATAGATGAGTCCAAAACAAGAATTGTAAAATGAATGAATTGATTATCATAAATTTTACACGATAAGATTTACAAAAGAAGATAAGATATAGTTTTGTCATTTATGAAAACTTTATTATAATTGTATATCTTATCTATTATATCTAAGTTTTGATGATGTTTTTCAATTTTGGATTTTCGCATAGTTTATCAAATTTATTTTAACTTGCATGTGTTGGAAAAAACAACTTAGTAGGGTTTGATTCAAAAGTATATATACAATTTCTTTTATCGGCAAAAGTATATACAATAAACTTTTCACAATTCATCCATGCATTCATACACATACATACATACATATATATATATATATATATATATATATATATATATATATATATATATATATATATATATATATATATGTATGCATTTGCATTGTAATAATCACTGTGGATCCTTGGGTTGGCAAATACAATGATATGTCCAAATTAGGTTGTCTCATATATGTTAGGCTTAAAAAAGAAATTATTGAAGAATTGTCGTATTCATGCCAAATTCTATGTCTCCATGTTAGATGGAAAGATACTGAGAATAATTGATATGAATTTGTTTTAGTTACAAAAGTTAACTTCTATGAACTTCTCTACGATAACATGATGAGTGTTTGTTGAGTATATAAAAATAAGGCTAGAATATACTTTTATTCGCTCATATTTAATTCTTATGATCTTTCATTAGGGTTATTTTTTAAGTGTTTATGTTAAATTAACGCAATTAGTCTGTTAATTTTTATAATAATACTAATTAATAATGTTAATTTTGTTTCACCTGAGAAATGGTTATTTAATATGGCATCTCTTATCGTTAATATACATGTTATAGCAAATTATTCCGACTAACCTAATAAACTTATTAAAGATTTAACTTTAGCCTATTGACATTTTACCATACTAAAAGGATATTTAAAAAAATTAAAAAGGGAAACTGAAATTAGAAAAATAAGATAAAATTACTATTAGGATTTAAATACAAGAGAAGACTCAAACCTAAAAAATTAACCCATTAAGTTACTTAACCAGTACCACATTATTATACTTAATATCAAACTTCTAAGATTGTCACTTAGATGTGTATTATTTTCATCTATGGCACTTACTCGATGATTTTTTTTTATGATTTTGGTAGACTTAAATGATTTAAAAATCAAAATATAGTTACAATAATTCACATGTGTTAGATTAATAAATACATGTATAAATGTTTTAATTAAAATATATCATGATAAGGAAACACATAATGATAATATATGTATAATATTTTTTCATTTATTTTTATTTAATATGAGACTTATAATTCTATATTTAAAATTTTAGTATTTTTTATTTAATTGTGAATTTTTATCACACATTGCAAGCTTCTTCTTTAAAATTTAAGTATTCTATATATGAGTCTTTTTATTTAATATTTTTCATAGATAAAGTCAATTGTTAGATTCTTTAAGTGGATATACTAAGGAGAATCGATATGTAATATTAGAGATTAGCTGAATTCAATAAGTCAATCCATAAGAAGACTTGATCTTACTTCTATAATTTGTGTTCTAATGAAGCATCTAGCTTTACAATGTTCTAACATCTACAATTTGTACACCTTAATTCCTTTAGCATATTCAATGAAGATACACTTTTTTATCCATGTTTCCAATTTATCTATCTTTACGTATATAAATGTAAAGGCGCCAAACACTCTCAAATTCCTACTAATATTTAAATAATGTTGTGTATTTGGACAAAATTATGTAAGCCACCTGTATAACCCACAACTCATATCAGTGCAGACTTGTATTTTTTGGTAAATTTTTCAATACATACTTTTTATAATCTACCAGTTAAACGAGTTTTATCCACAAGCTTTGCAGACTACACGCAACCTGTATCACAAGTCCAAATTAACAAAAAATTCAATAATTTTTACTTTTAATGGTTATTACTAAGTATAATTCAATCCATATTTTATTTTTATTGGTTGTTAATAAATCCAATTCAACTAAAAATATTTTTTATTTTAATTAATTATATATTACATTGAGTAAATTATTGTTGTAAAAATGAATCTTAAAATGCTTCTATATATTATTGTAAGTATGAAATAAATTGTAATTTTACGTAATAAATATAATTTGTAAATAATTTAAAATAGATATTATACTGACAATTTACATAGTTAGGTAAATAGGTACACTAGTCCGTAGACCCAACTTTAATGGGTTTCACACATTATTTCAGTGTATAAGTAGTTTTTTTTAATCTAATTACTAAGACTTCATAAGAGACAAGTCCAACTTAGGTAGTGTATTATACTTAACTCCCACAACTATATTATACTATATTTTAGTCAGAAATTAAAATCGTTTTATTGTAATAAGCTAAGTTAATACTAATACTAATACTAATTAATCACGTTTCGCTGGACAAGTGCATCGATTGCATCGCCGTTGAAAGCACGGTTTGCTATATAAATAAATAGCACAAAAAGGACGTGAAAGGGAGACTATTTGAAAGGTTTTCCAGATGGCAAAGAAATTTTTTCCTATGGGTTTCTCTGTTGTTTGCATAACCTTAATCCAGTTCATACTTTCAATGAGTTTCAGCACATCCCAGAGCCTCATAAACGAAACTAGTACTGGTACAACAACCACCACAACTAAGGCCATTTTCATATTTGGCGACTCCACTGTAGATTCTGGCAACAACAACTTCATAGATACTATCCCAGAGAACAAAGCGGATTACAAACCATATGGACACAACGGTTTTTTTCAACAACCAACGGGACGATTCTCAGATGGTCGTGTCGTTGTAGATTTTATAGGTACAATATATCCTCTCTCTCTCTTTTTGTGTATCACTTCAAATACAGACTCTATTATTTTCAAATTGTGTTAATAATTCAATGACCATAAAAGAGATCACGAGACACGGCTTTGGTTAATGATTTTGTTGTTTTTGGAGCAAATATTATACTACTTTGTCCTTGAGGTGTGCTAAATTAACTTCTATTATGTGCTGATCCAGCTGAATATGCTAAGCTTCCTCTAATTCCTCCATTTTTGCAACCAAATTCTGATTATAGCAACGGTGTCAACTTTGCTTCTGGTGGGGCCGGTGTTCTATCCGAAACCAATCAGGGACTGGTAAATTACTAGCACCATATGATATTTAGTACAATTGTTATCTTAGATGCTAACATCATTCATTATTACATGACCTTTTGCACCTCTATATCTGTGTGACACGTGACATGCAACTTGCGGACATGACTTATCAAGAACTCTTTAACAAGTTGCTGTATGATTAGGTGATTGATCTTCAAACACAATTAAGTCACTTTGAAGAAGTGAGGAACTTGTTATCAGAAAAGCTTGGAGAGAAGAAAGCAAAGGAATTGATCTCAGAAGCAGTTTATTTTATTAGCATAGGAAGCAATGATTACATGGGTGGTTATCTGGGTAACCCCAGAATGCAAGAAATCTACAATCCTGAACAATATATTGGAATGGTCATTGGAAATTTAACTCAGGCAATCCAAGTAAGCCTAATTTGCTTGCAAACTTAAATAAACTAAATAAAACCCAACTTAGGTTTAGGTTTCTTAATAAGGAAAAATATAACAAGTTGATAACTTTTTGTGTGATGCAGATTCTATATGAGAAAGGAGCAAGAAAATTTGGGTTCTTAAGTTTGTCTCCTTTGGGTTGCTTGCCAGCTCTTAGAGCTCTAAACCCTGAAGCCGACAAAGGTGGTTGTTTTGAGGCAGCTTCTGCTCTTGCTCTGTCACATAATAATGCTTTGAGTAATGTTCTCACAAGCCTTGACCAAGTCCTTGAAGGATTCATGTACTGCAACTCTAATTTCTATGATTGGCTTCGAGATAGAATAGATAACCCCACAAATTATGGTATGTAATTTAGAACCAATTAATTAACAAAAACATATTAACAACACCCTCTTGGTAACCAATTAAATTTTGTTTTTTTATGGAAGGTTTTAAAGATGGAGTTAATGCTTGCTGTGGAAGTGGACCATACGGTGGCATCTTCACCTGTGGGGGTACCAAGAAAGTGACAGAATTCAGCTTATGTGACAGTGCTGGTGATCATGTATGGTGGGATGCTTTTCACCCAACAGAGAAGATCCATCAGCAATTCGCCAAGGCATTATGGAATGGACCATCCTCCTCTGTAGGGCCATACAATTTGGAAAAACTCTTCTGCAACAACGAGATCAAGCTCACTATAGCAGATGTAGTTGATGCCCTAGAAAATCAGCAAGGACAATTTCAGTACTGAGTTTCTTTTGAGCTGAGGAACCAAATTTAAGAGAATCTCAAAGACAATGGTTAAAGTACTAAAATAAGGAGTTAATTTCTATTGAAAATCATACAGGAGTACCTTGAAAAATCATACAAGAGCATGTTTAAGGCGTTCAAATACAAAGCTCATCATTTTTAATCTCTTAAATAGTATCCTAATAACACTAATTATCATTGTAATTTAAGATAACACTTTGAATATTTGTGTGATAAATATAAATTCAATAAAAAGTGTGACTTATTTATCACTACATTAAACCCGGTAATAGAGTCTCTTACATTAAGTGCAACGCATTAATAGTAATGGGTATAATTTCTACCCAATGAACTCTGTCAAGGAGACTTGTACTTTCCTAGTGTAAGAATAGTCACAAGTGATTGTAATTGTTATTCATTGAACCAACTCCTATCACTCCATTTATAGAGGAGTTTGGTACATGAAGATTAGTTAAAGGATTTTCGTAACACTCTCAACAACTATTTTACAACCAATAGCTGTTCTAATTAAAACATTATTATGTTAAGACATAGATGTGATTTATGGTAAGAGCAAATCTTAATTCTAATATTAAACTTAAATACCCATGTTTTGATAAGAGTGGAAGGAAAAAGAAGAGCAACAATGATAAGAGGAGAAGGAAGAATATGATTGTGATTTTAAAGGCTTTTGTCCGTCAGTTATGGCTGAAACTATGTTGTTTTATTAATAACTGATGCAGAAAGCTTATAGAAATCTTATGCAATTTCATTCTTTTAGTAGTGTATTAATATTTAATTTGAATATAAAGAAAATGTGGTGATTGAATAAAAAAGCCAAGTATATATTTTCACTGTAATTTTGTTAATTTATTTGGTTTTGTACTTGTCATTTTGGATAGGTTGGAAAGAAAGCCCAAATAAACTAGAAGCTAGTTAGTTGATGTTTGTTTAGAAATATTTATGTAATGCACAAGATTCATTCATGGGACTTGGTTGGAGTGGAGTGGAGTGGGGAAGAAAGTTGAAATGAGACGTTAGTTCACAATCACATTTACTCCGCGGTCGTTGAAGCAAACAACAATTCAGATTTCAGACTACACCAAAATCGCATATAATACTTACAATTATTGCCAAACAATCTCTCCCATCTAATGCACCCCAATATATAGTTATTATAAGATGAAAATAACTTCTCATAGTTATTTATTTGAGATTTTTAATTGTCTTGTTGACATTTTAACGTGTGGCTTAGCTTTGGTTCCTCTCTCTCCTTTGGATCTGTGAGCACTGAGCTGTCAATAAATCACAACTTCGCAAAAATTAAATACAGTATAATATATAAGTAAATATAAATACAAAGTAAATGAAAATTGAACCAATTATTAGCTGTTGGTCGTTCTTCTTCTCTTCTCTTCCCGTTCGTTCCCGTGCTTGCCAAACTTTTCCTTCTCCAACCTCCCAAATCTCGTCTTCTTCTTCTTCTTCTTCTTCTTCTTCTTCTTCTTCTTCTTTATCTTCGATCTCGCTCTACCGTCTTTAAACGCTGCGTTTCGAGTTTCCGTTTTAAAAAACACGCACGTGCTTTATTCTCTGCGAGTTTCGCTTCATAGCTAAAAAGACACGCAATTCGTAGTTTCTGAAGTTTCGATCTGTGCGGTGGCGATTCTTCGCGGTGAGGTTGAGTCGTGATCGGAGGGAGAGTAGCTCTGGTTGCCGCGGGTGATGGCGGGGGCGGTGGTGGTTGGTGGCGGTGGTGTAGGAGGAAGAGGCGGTGGAATGGGGAGGGAGGTTCGATGAATTTGGGGGGAGGAGAATGCTGTATTTGAAGCAGCCTAGGGGTTTTGAGAGCATGGAGTTGTGCGTTTTGGAGCATTGGTGGTTTTGTGCCTCCTCCTCGTGTTAGGTGGTGGTGATCGTGGTGTGCGAGAACGTTGGGTGATTTTATTGGCTACACTTTGCATGCGATTTTGATGGTTTCCCTCTGAGCCCGAGGCTCGGGGGATCTGAATAATTGCCGAAGGAGCAGCCATGGCGTCTTCGGAGAATGAACCTTCTTCTCACTCTTCTCCTCCTCCACCTCCCGCACATATTTGTATGCAAAAGTTCCGGCTCTATGAGACTCTATCGGTGTGTATTTGTATGCTATTGTGCACTTTTATTCTTCTTTCCAATTTCAGTTTTTGAGTTGTTGTTGCTGCTGCTGTTATAGTAAGCTCTGAAGTCTGATTCTGCCGAGATCCCTTTGTTTTTGTCGCAATTGATCGCTTCGTGTGACAAATATGTTTTAGCTAAATTTTAGTGCTGCGTGTTTATTTCTTGGTTGCTTATTGGCTGGCTGGCTTGTTCTGTATTGACGTATTGTAGAAGAAGATAAGCGTGTGATTTCGTTTTTCCTCTTGCTTATAATTGAGTTGAGGGGCAATGATACGCAGGTTAATAGTACTAAAAGTAAGGTCAATGCGCTTCTTTCTCGTTCATCATCGTTTGCTGTGATGAAATGCGTGTTTTCGAGGGATCTCGAGCATTCGGTGGTTTTATTATCCTATTGGCAGACTCTTTTTGGTTCTGATTCTCAAATAGTAGTGTTAAAAGTTTGTGGAGCAAACAGGAAACTAGCTTATCATCCAATGTGTAGGACTTCTTGTATAATGTAGACGACAATATGCGTGTAAAGTTTTTCTTGGTTCACTCTTTTACAGTATAAGAATTACTTTGGCGAAGTAGAATCTAGACATAAGTATTTAATTACATAAATTCATTCCGCTGATTGATTATGCTTTAGGGTCTATCTGAACGAGCTTCTCCATAAACTTCTTTTAAGAGAGAAAAATAAGAAAAAAATTTAAATTAACTTCTCTGTAAACTAAAATTAGCTCACACATGGGTTAATTTATAGAAGTTCTCTTATATAGCCTCTCTAAATTTTTATTTTAACTTGTGCATAAGTTAATTTCAGTTTATGGAGAAGTTAATTTTATTTTCTCCTTATTTTTCTCTTAGAAGGACTTATGGAGAAGCTCATCAAAACGCACTCTTAATTTCTTACTTTATTATAATGGCTTTTTACATGTCTAAATTAAATTTGACTGTAATTTTTATGGTATAGCATGTGAGCTTCTTTGTGGATGATGCTTCCTATTTCATTGTACTCTAGAGTGGGGTTTGCTTTCAGTTTAAAAGTGGGTCTCCTATGACCTCTGTTTACGCTTTAGATTATGTGCATAGTTGAATTATCATGCCTATTATAATCTAATTTGTATATTAAACTTGGGATATCACATTTTAAGAAAATGCTGTTACATGATTGGATACTTTCGAAGTTGCGTTCATCAGATGTTTATTTAAAAGTTTTTAACCCTGTTTGTGCCACAGAACTTTTACATGATAGGAAGGGACAAGAGCAGGACTTATTGGAGAGTGTTAAAGATTGACCGTCTAGATCCCTCTGTGCTGAGTGTGCTAGAAGATTCCACCACATATACAGAAAGTGAATGTTCTGATCTGTTGAGACGTATACATGAGGGGAACAGGTCAACAGGTGGACTGAAATTTGTTACAACTTGTTATGGAATTGTTGGTATGTAGATCCAATGTGTATTTTTGAGTTAACTTTGGCACGTTATCAGTTGGTATCTTGATATGTTATTCTGCATTCAGGGTTCATAAAATTTTTAGGGCCATACTACATGGTGCTAATCACAAAAAGAAGGCAAATTGGTGCAATCTGTGGTCATACAGTATATGCTGTCTCAAAGAGTGAGATGATTCCGCTGCAAAATCCTTCTGTTCAATCTAGCATCGATGAGAACAGGTCTTTAATCTTTGATGTTTTATTGATTTTACTTTTGTATTTGAAAAGAAAAACTGGACGATACCTCAAGGGATGCTCATGGAATATGTGCATTTATATTTACTATTTCTGAATGCTAGCATCTGTCTGCATTTCCTTTAATAATTTGAAACAGAATGTTGCTTCAGATTTAATCTTTTTTCGTCCTCTTTCAATTTGAATTATTTTAACTGCATACTGTTCGGAAGATATTTAAAATTAATACAAGAGTTTGTGGAAAAATTGAGGTTAAATTGCACCCCTTCTCTTTGCCCTAAATAAAAAGAATGTCAAAAGGTGAAAAGACTTTTTATTCATCATAAGAATGTCTGCAGATTATTGAGATCTCAATTTTGATTACTTTTTGCTCTTGATAGAAATGTGGCATACAATTGAGTTGTTAGGTGATTACTCTGAATGCTTGCTACTTGCTACCATCTTTTGATCTAGACAATATTGTGGTCTAATCTCAAATTTATTGTTCTTAATGTTTTGAGGTTTTGTATTAATTATTTTTTTTTCTGATTCACTTTTCAGATACAAGAAGCTCTTATTCATGGTTGACCTTACCAAGGATTTCTTTTTTAGCTACTCGTACTATATCATGCGTAGTCTTCAAAGGAATTTGTGTGATAGTGAGACAGGCCATGTCCTTTATGAGACCATGTTTGTCTGGAATGAGTTTTTGACTCGAGGAATTAGGAATCACCTTCAGAATACTATTTGGACCGTTGCACTAGTGTACGGCTTTTTTAAACAGGTGATTATAAATGACTCTAATGTCATTGCAAGATTATCTGATAAACTTTTCTCACTAAAGTGAATACTATTCTGATATGACTAATTCAAGTGACAATAAAATATGCTTTATTTTCTTGTTATTAGCATTAGTACAAGTGTACAACTCATCTAGATGACATTGCTTCTTAAATTTTCATTTCTGGACTAGATACGTATACATTGGTTACGGTACCTTGATAAGTATCTGGTCATGTACTAATATCTCATGTTCAGATCAAGTAGTTGTGCTGTGTCAATTCATGCTTGAAGTTCTAATGTCTATTTGGTGGCTTCTTTAGGAAACACTTGCAATATCTGGGCGGGAGTTCATTCTTACTCTCATTGCAAGACGGTCTCGCCATTATGCTGGCACTAGGTATGAAAATTTCGTTGTATTGAGTTTGTCTTCCTTAAGTTCTGGTCATTTTTTGTATTTTCTACTTGTTTTGACTTGTTGCTATGACTATGATGTTTTAGTATAATAATATGTAATTATATAGAAATGATCCATGGAATCCTAGTCTATAATTTTTATTGGCATTACTATTTGAAGAGAGATTTACCTGATTAAGTTTTGACAAGTAACTTTGTTTTCTGGTGGATGGATAAATCTCATCTTTATTCTCCATTTGGGTGTTGATGAGAAATAATTGAGTTTTAGTGTGTAAGCTATTTAGTCAACTTCATAAAATTGACCTTGAGCTGTGGTGAAAACTTGAAAGCAAGTCACCTCTTTGCAAGGCTACATAACATAACAAGGAGTGCATAAAAAGAAGAAAGTAGACAACATAATAGTCAAAGTTGTGATTTGATGTGATCCTTAGTCTCCCTAATCAATAAAATTTACATTGAGTTTCACATTTCTTGGCATCATAACATACTGAATCTCCATAATCGTATTGGAATGAAACAATCTTGATTTTGTTGTCATTCGGAGGATGAGAGCCAAACAGCCCATGGGGATTGATGAATTGAGGCAATTATGGATGGGTGTGTCCAAAATCTCTTTGGCTGAGGTCTGCAAAGGTAGTGGTTGGAAACAATCTCTAATGTGCCATAATGCATTATACAGATGCATAGATGCTATGGACTAGCAAATGGGGAATGCGGTCTTGTTGCTGCTTTGGCAATGATGACACTTAGGTCAAAGGATGTCTTAAAAAATGGACTTGAAGCCTAATTCAACCTCTCAAGTTGACTTGGTAAAGTGAAGTTGACATTCACTTATATGTGAGATCTCTAACACATTCTCTCACATTAAGTACTGAACATCTTAAGTGTGGTGATAAAGGGAAGCCTGATAGTCGATGGCATGATAGGCCTGAACAAATCTAGCTTGGCTATATCACTAGTCAGATGTGAAATTTCTAACACATTTCCTCATGTTGAAGACTGCACATCGCAAGCATGAGAATAAATATTTATGGGTAGTTTGATACCTATAGTAGGTGGAATGGTAAGCCCAATAACTCTTGATAGAATACGCTTTGATACCATCTTCGAGAGTGAACTTTAAGCCTAACTCAACCTTACAAATCAGTTAGGTAAGATGAGGTTTAGGCCCCATTATATACCATAGTCTGGCCATATATTTAGTCAATGTGAGATTTCCAATATACCTTTTATACAACATCTTGAGCATGGTAATAGTGGGTGACACGAAGGCCTTAACAAATCTGACCTGGTCATATCTGTAATTAATATGGAATCTCCAATAGGATGATATGGCATCAGGTTGGTCAAGGTGAAAGTGAAACGCACCACAAAACAAGAGATCTGAGATGCATCACCATTAAGGAGGGAGGAACAAAATGGGCTGCTATAACATATTGGGGTTCTATATGTAGGCTCTAAAAGCCTTGTCAAAGAGATGCTGAGAGAGAGAGAGATCATGGAGAAATCTTGGACAAATCTTAGTAATTAATATGCATAAAAATGGAAATAAATGATGATGATGGATTGTACAATCTACAATATGTTTAAGCTTCATGATATATTCAATCATCCTTGGCTGCTTGATAGAATACTCTTAAAACTAGAAGACTGGACAAAGGTAAAAGCTAAAAAAGAAATTGAAATGGAAAAATGCAAGCAAAGGAAGATTGAAGTTTGGTGCTGGGTAATTGGCACTAGCTCTGGAGTTAAGACCCGATTTTCATTAAATTGCCTGATGTGCTTGTTCTGGTGTTGTTCTCCAATGTAGTAAAGGATTGAATTTTCTTTGATATGATACTGTCAAGTGTTGCCCACTCTCAAATATTATAGGATTTATATAAAACAAGAACTTACACATTGGATCCATCCACGATCAAATGTTACCAATTGTGAAATATATGAGGAAAGGGGCACTGATCGCAGTAAGTAGCACTCTGGTAGGGGCCGACTGCTTCATGGTTTCTTTCCCCTTTTGCCCTATCAGTTGGAAGTATTTGCTCGACATGAAAGGATGATTTTCCAATCTTGTTTGTTCCTTTCAAATGCTCATAAGAAAGCATTAATACTCCACTTCCCCCTTTTAAAAAATTAAATTGCAATTACTCATTAATGGATAATTTCGTTTTAAAGAATAAAATAGATAGCCGTTAAGGTTATGGGCGTATTATCAGATTCAGTTCCTAAAATGCTCTGGCCTGCTTAATTTTAGTGCTGAATTGAAAAGGTACTGCACTGATAATAAATTTAAGTGCAAAAATGTTGCATATATTCTTCTTGTGGATACTTTATTCAGGAGCCACCTTTTCTTTATGTTAATCATTGCATGGTATCAACTTCCTTTATTGTAGCCTTGTTTATCTATGAAATACGAATATTTTCCATTAATATACAAAATTATAATTTTTTTCAAACGGAGTTGAGTGCTGAATTTTCCCATCTGTCTCCTTACTAAGTGTAACTTAATTTTACCAAATACCCCTGCCTTACTTTATTTTTGAGTTCCTCATTTCTCCAAGCACTAGTCAGGATTATAAAATTATATATTTGCAGGAACTATATGTGAAATTCAAAACTTCATTTATACGGTTATTATTATGTAGGTATTTGAGACGAGGATTAAATGACAAGGGTAGAGTAGCAAATGATGTGGAGACAGAGCAAATTGTATTTGAGGATGTTCCTGAAGGTCTTCCAGTCCAAATATGCTCTGTTGTCCAGAATCGAGGTTCAATCCCTCTGTTCTGGTCGCAGGAAACTTCACGTCTAAATCTTAAGCCTGATATTATATGTATGTCTTCCCATTTTTCTGAATACTGTGGCACTTTCCAAGTTATGTTTCTCTTATCTTCTCCACTTAATGTATGAGGCACTATCTGTTTGCTTATGTTATATCACTTGTTCTTCCTCAGTGTCAAAGAAAGATCAGAATTATCAAGCCACCAGACTTCACTTTGAGAATCTTGTCAAAAGATATGGGAATCCCATAATAATTTTGAATTTGATAAAGGTAGTTTTCTATTTAAATGAATATTTCTTGTATTTTATTACAGAGTGGTGTTGATTTGTTTCTTAGTCATTTTTAGTTTGATTAGACTCTTATGAAATTGATATTGCTACTTTTTAACCAACAGTCACGTGAGAGGACACCTCGTGAGTCCATTCTTCGTTCTGAGTTTGGTAATGCTATTAATTTCATTAACAAAGATTTATCAGAGGAGAACAGGTTGAGGTTTCTTCATTGGGATCTTAAACATTTTCAGAGGTTAGTGTCTTTTATCATACAATTTTTTCTTTCTTAACAATTAAATTAGAACTGTGCTCTGCGTAAGCTAATTTAACTTTATGTTCTTATCTTTTCTACTTCCAGCAAAGCTACAAATGTTTTGCTACTTCTGGGAAAAGTGGCTGCATATGCTTTGACATTAACAGGTTTTTTATATTGCCAAGTGTCACCAACTCCTAGACCCGAAGAATGTATAGAATGGCCATCTATTAAGTAAGTTTTTCATTTTTGTCCAATGCCTTTCACTATTTCTTTGATATGTTGTGTGTATTTGTGAAATTTCTAGAGAAAAGTATCAAGACAATCTTAAAAAAAAAAGTATTAAGACAATGTACAAGGATATGAAATTTCTGTGAATAGCATGAAGAAATGTTAATAAGGTGTTAATGCATGTGCCACATAAAAGGCATTAATATTTGATGTTAAGCTCATCAACTGACATCTTTTGTTTATATTATTGATTATTGATGTTCAGTTTTGCATATGACAATATTGATAAGGGAAGCTTTCAACACGCAAGACATGTTGATGTTGACAATGAAGATGGTAATAATTTAGAGAGGAAACCTTGTGGAGAAAACAACCATGTTAACGGAAATCATTTTGTCAAGCCACCCAGGTTCCAGAGAGGGGTTCTTCGAACTAATTGTATAGACTGCTTAGATCGCACAAATGTTGCACAATATGCATATGGGTTGGCTGCTCTTGGCCACCAGCTTCATGCTCTGGGAATTATTGACCACCTGAAAATTGACCTTAATGATCCTGTAAGTGATAATTTGATGGGATTTTACGAGCGGATGGGTGACACACTTGCACACCAATATGGTGGTTCAGCTGCACACAACAAGGTGATTAGTTATGATGTTCTTTGCAATTGCTTCAGTTAGCAGTTATAATTTAGCTAGGGAGATCTTTAAAATCTTTCGAATAGAGCTTTTATTAACTTTTGTAATTGGGTTTAAACTTTATAACTTACAAGATCATTGTTAATCTTATTTTTTCAAGACAATTTCAGCAGGAAAAAATGAAGAAATAGATATAAGTTTTCGTTTAACCCATATAAGATATTCTAGGATACTTTACCAATATTTATCGATGAAGTATCCAATCTATGAAGTGCTAATACTTTTATGATAATAATAATTTGTAATTTTTTATTTTGACAATGTTTAAGAAATGTGATTTTTATTTAGATATGCACAATGGAAATTATATATTTATTATGTTTGAAAAAAATTTACACATTTTTAAATGTGTATTTGTCATGTATTGTATATCCTATGTTTTCAAAATAAGCATATCATCGCATCGGATACACATAGTATATGATACGTGTGTTGTATCTGTGCATCATAGGATATAAGAAAGGAGAAATATCTATCAATCAGCCCAGTGAAAATTATTTAGTGGTTTACTGCAGATAATGTCTATCTAAATGTGTTGCTATGTTATCCGAGGTGGATGGTATTCAATTGTATTAGTAGTCTTGTTTACTTTCCTATTTATATTGAAACTCGAGAATAGACTTATCTCTTGGATGACATACTTGCATCAGTTTCTGAATACATAAAAGAACTTGGAAGTTTTACTTCACCCAATGACCACTATGGTATAATATATGAAAAGTTAGAAACCCCATTATCCCAATTGGAGTTAAATTTTCATTTTTCAGAATGGTAATTCCATTATAAACTTGTTCAATCTTCAACATTTTGGGCTTCACTCCTATATAGTGCAAGGTGTACCGTAACTTAAAGGGCATGGTCTATAGTTATAGTTGTTGACTTGAAATCAGTGATTGAGATTCTAACAATTTTATAATTTGTTGGACATGTATTTTATGTTAACCTTAACTATTGATTTTTCAATCAAGTATTATCTTCACTAACTCTCCAAAGTACCCTACACTTCACAGTAGGCCAATCTCGA
This sequence comes from Lablab purpureus, assembly GCA_030347555.1. NCBI lineage: Eukaryota > Viridiplantae > Streptophyta > Magnoliopsida > Fabales > Fabaceae > Lablab > Lablab purpureus. The sequence goes on from CM059262.1 coordinate 3,678,289, forward strand.
TTTTCTTTCTTCCTTGGATGCTTTATTTTTCTCCATTGTTAAATGGGTAAAGTACATGTTGAAAAATGCTAATTGATTTGTTCATTGTATGGTCTTTTTCTTTAACTTTTTTTCTTGCAATGTAGATATTCTCTGAGAGGAGGGGACAATGGAAAGCTGCAACACAATCCCAGGAGTTCTTTAGGACTCTTCAACGATATTACAGCAATGCTTACATGGATGCTGAGAAGCAAAATGCAATTAACATGTATGCCACAGTAATGTATTTTTAATTGTTTATTGTCTCCAAGTAATATTATTTCTTATAGTTGGATTTATAGCTGCTCTGTTTCTCTAAAGGGTCTTTTACTGAGACATTGGAAGAAATCTATTTTAGGAAAACATGGATTGTACTTGTACAGTAGGATATGAAGTCCTTCTCCGATTGACACTGCCAATGGTAATAAAGAAACAACAACTTTAATTCAGAAAGCTTTCTAATATCTTTTTAACTCTGAAGAGCTGTGTGCTGAACTCCAAAGTGAAACCATGACACGATAACAGTCTGAAAACACATCATCCAAACTCCAAAGACAGCTAGGCAGCATAACTTGTATACTTCCATGTAACTTTCATTCATTGCTGATAAGTACCCAAGCACTTGGGAACCCACCCTTAAAAGGCAAACTGTTACGGGGTGGGGAAAAAACTTAAATACTCCACTTGGTTGTAGAGTAGTTGTATGAAATGATATGGTTGTCAAAATATCATGACTCCATCCTTAAATATGTGAGCATTTTGTGGTTCAAATTTGTATGATTTAAATACTTAAAAACTAGTCATCAAACAGTAAGTTCATATTAGATTTAAACAAGTCGACCAAATTTTAAGCAAATTTAATTTTATCTATTTTATAAATTTACTATACTTATTGTTATCTTGTACAAATCTTAACCTGTTTCTTAATCTGCCGAAGTTCCCATATTTTTCACTTGATTGTGACCTTATCTATTTCCAATTTAAATTATCTATACTAGTTATAATTTTAATATTATACTATTATTATATATTTCCTGTTTGCATAGATTTTCTCTCTGGTGTTATTAATTAGTTATTGTCTTAAAATTGTTAACTAGTCTTCCTTTTCCTTGGCACAGATTCCTGGGGCATTTTCAGCCACAAGTGGGTAAGCCTGCTCTGTGGGATTTGGGCTCAGATCAACATTATGATATAGGGAGGCATGGGGATGATGATGCAAGGTATTTAAATTTAATATACAGGGCACCTTTTTTTCATTCTTGTGTAAATTGGTCCTTGATTGAAGACCTGGGATTTTTGTTAGAGTTTGTCCATTTGAAATTTCCCACAACATTTCCTACTTTAGGTATAGTTCCTAACACATTCTCTTTGTAAATGAGGAAGTGAAAGAACTAAGAGTAAATTTTGAAATGAGAGGCAGTAAGCCCAAGCCCTAGCCCAGTTGGTGTAATTATTCATATAGCTATTCCTAAGAGAGAAAAAGTACTTCCTATATAGAGGTGTAGGATAATTAGTTGTTGGATGAGTCTCTAGTGTCAACTTTGTGATGATGCACATTGAACTTAGCTTATTTCACTTATTGTATCCATACTTATGTCAGTCATGATTATCACTCAACTGGAACATTCTTTGGTTCATCACTAGTATTGTTTATGATGAGTATTGGGAAGCCCCACATCATTTGCCACAATTCTTGGAGTGTGGCTTATGCGGCTTATATATCTGTTGGATAACTTAGCATAATTCCAATAAGTTTTAAGAGGAAATCTATTATGATATCAAAGCCTATAGCTTATTTTAATGATTGCCTATTCTGGAGGTTAGATTGGTTTTGTCAGGCTAGTGGGTAATAATATATTTGTTGAAGAACTTTGTTTTAGTGACAATTGATTTTAAGATGAAATATGACAATGAGTGTGGTTGACATGCCAGTAGTACTTTTGGCAACTTACATGGTAAAATGCCTTTGCCGCTATGTTTTCAAGATGGAGTATATGATTTAAGTATATTAACACCTCTTTTAATTTTGATAGCAGAAACATGAACAATTATTAGAACTTGGTGTATGACTAATCTTATCTCTGTTGTGCACATTTAGCCCAAAACTTAATGTGAGTTTCCATGTCATTGCTTATTAAAGAGATTGGGGGCATGAGATTTGTCAATCTTTTACATGCCTCTTAACTGTTAAAGTTGAATGTAGCAACAATTGTGATTTTTGAAGATTTATGGTAAATACTGACTTATTTTGCATTTTCACGTGAGCAAATCTGTCTACTAATGAAATCTGATACTTTTAACTGTGGTATAACAGTCATCAAGTTGCTTTTAGAATGTACTACGAGGATTTAAAATGTAGCTGTGGTCACTTTTGGGAATAGCTTGTAAATCCGTTTGTCTTAGATGGAGGGTTTGTGAATCATCTTAATTTGAAGAGTTGAAGTGTTTTAAAACTTGGTTGGAATGTTGACCGTGACATTATCTTTATTTTTTTGTTAAATGAGAGATAGCATATAGTTTGATACCACAAAATTATTGTGGGCTTCTTGTGAATATCATTATTATATTGTGAAAGACATATGTGGAAATTTCTTCGTGATGCAGCTTATGTGGTCTGAATTATGAATTTTTAGGTCATTTGTCAAAAGGTGTTTCTCAGATGGAAGCATCATTCATGGCAAGTCCACACCTACGTCAATCCCAAATCCAAATCTTGAAAATTTTTCAAAGCTAGGTTTGCAGAACCAATCAGAAGAAGGAAGCAATGCTTTTTGTGACTCATTACCTGAAATATCAACATTTGGGAGTGACATGGCATTTTCAAGGTTTGTTATTATATTAATGTGAATGTTAATATGTAATGTAATACGATATGTAAGAAGAGTCAACTTCACTGTCACAGTAAAAATACACCAAATGGGATAAGGTGAAGTCCCAGATTCAAATATCAACTCACTGTTTACCCAATTGGATAATCTAGTTTTGAATAAGTATGCTTAAAAATTATAGGTTTGCTTTACTAATCCATCTTACTGAGATGAGAAAGTGTTGTTGATACTTGATACATATTGTAAACAAAAGCATTCTTAAATGCTTTCTCTTGAATAGCTTAACTTTCTCATTAAGAAATAACAACTCTCAGTTTATCTTTCTTATTTTTTTCTCTAATTCAGTATGGTATCAAGAACTTAGTGATCTCTATGGCTGATAAGAACCCTAATTCTTCTTCAATTCCCACCTCCGCCCCTATCAACCCCACACCATTTTGAAAAACTCAAGTAATCACACTTTTTTCTATGGCGGCAACTACTGAAATGATTAGTCAACATATAAATATTATTGAATATTTTGTCTTCTCGTAGCATACCTTTTTTCTTGAGAACTGAAGTAACTAAATCAAGATTGTCAACAGATATGTTTTTGTGGTAAGGTAGATTTGTTCTTCTATTTGAGACAGTCTCTGCTTTTCCTTTTTTTTCTCTCTTGTACTCATGTTGAAAGGGCCATATTATGGTGCATAATGTAAGTATTTTCTCAACAACTTCATATTGTACTGTTACAAGCTGCCAACTTAGTGGTGTTTTTGGTTCCCGTTTTTATTGTCATTAACAATCTCAAGCATTTCTAATGGTTTTATTTTGTGATTTTAAAATTTGTGATGCAAATGGTGTAAATAATATGGTGTTTTTACCCTTTCCTTACAAAGTTTAGATAACATGACATTGAATAAAAAGACGACTTATAATTATAATAAAAACGCATGAACTGAAAATAAAAATATAAAATAAACACATCTTGCTTCTTGCTCGCTAGATTACACATTCAGTTGTTTTCTGCTTCATTATGTGTATCTAGTTATCTTATGAATGGTTTGCTATTCTTCTTGTTTTTATAGGTACACTCCCTCAATGCCTCGTAGACAGCTTTTTGGAGACGCACTAAGAGAGCGGTACCTTGATAGTGAACATATTTCCCATTCTGCACACGAGGTTTCATTCAGCAGTTCCAACTTTGTTGACCTGGATTGGCTGTCTTCTTCAGGAAATTCATTTGAAGAAGAGCCATTTGAGAGGTAATGCTGCATCGCATTCATGTGAAGCATGAAGCATTTATATAGATACGTACAGAAATTTTTTGGTTGCTAGAATATTTTTCTGTTAGGGGGGTTATGGAAGCAACAAAATAGGGTAGGAAGGGTAAATGTGGAATATATTTGAGAAATACAATTTTGGGTTTTGAATATGTGTCTAGGGTGTATGATGTACATAACATATCACATATATCTCCGAAGTAGATTTTCTTCAGTTACATTGTATAATATCTCCTATTAAAATAATTTTTGTAAGGCCTATTGATATTGAATGCAGGCTTTCAATCGTCGATTCTTCTATTGCTGGAAATTCTTCTATTGCTGGGAACTCTTCTATTGCTGGGAATTCTTCAGAAAATGTTATCAATGGAGTTCTTATGGGAGGAGATACTCCCTCCACTAGCGATTTAGACTTAAACACTAAGGTACCGGCCCTTCTGACATGGTATTTATAGAGCACGGGCATGCCACTTCTCTGATACATGGATGACACGTTCCTTTTTTTTGTTCATATTTAGAATTTGAAGTAAATTAAATTAAATTGTGGTAGTTGTACATGTTTAGTTTATTATGGCAAGTTTATGATTTTCATTTCTTCTATGATATCTCAAAAATTATGTTTCATGTTTTTTGCGAGGGACTTCCTTGATAGTGACAGGTCAAGAACATGACATATATCAAGATTTATGTTGTGCTGTGTCTGATCCGATAGTAGAAATGTGTTTGGTGCATGATATTACTGATTTAGGATCATAACAGTTCATGTTCATAATTAGTCTTGAAATAGTTGAAAGTGAGTTTGACTTGTAAATGCCTTGGTCTTTATTTCACATTTCAGATGCTAATTCCTAATTCCTTGTAGTATTGGCAGGGAAGAGAGCGAACTGGGTCAGAGTTATCCTACCGTGATGCCCAGTCCAAAGTTCTAGAGGAATATCCTGACACTTTTGTAGAATGGGTGAATTATGGACAGACACTTTGCAATTGAATTTTCACATAAGGATCCCTCGCATTTATATATAATGTAAATTTATTTAATTGACTTGGCTTGCCCAAAAGATGGTTAGTAAAAGAGACTAGAGTGGGCTAAGCATATGTGATACTGGAGCGAGTGGGCAGGAAACAAAAATATACAGGCTTTCAAGTAGGCTCCTCTGTAAGTTGCTGATCGCAGAAGAAATCCTACCGGCTTTCTTGGTATTGACTTGCAGCAGCATTAATTCTGTCGTAAAAATCTCAATCAAATCTTGAGGTATAGTAGGACAGAGTAAATAGCAAACTGTTGTAAAATTGTTTTTTTTTTCGTTGGAGCTCATTGTATTTTTCTTTCGTCAGTTGATGATCATATTAGGTGCATTTCTTGTAAATATTGTTAACTTGTTTGTCTGAGCTCCACTTCTAGAATTGCAAAATAATTAATTCTTTTAAATAATTATGCATCGTGTAATGTATAATTCTCTCCGCTATCATACTAGCGGTGATTTAAGTTTCTTCCATGTGCTGCGCGGTATCCCCTGGTCTGGAGTTGCATATTTTCCCTTTTCCATTTTAAATTTCACTTGTTACGGGTGCACTCTTGGATCTGTCAGTTTGTTAATTTATGAATTTTTACTGAGTTTGATCAATCAATCTGAACAGTTTCTCGAACCAATTTCGTGTTTCGTGTTTACATTTAAATTTTGTAGTAAACTTAAAATTGAATCAAGGTACTTTTTCATGTTAAACCAATATAATTGTGGACATTATACCTTTGAGAGAGAAAATAGAAAAGAAAAAAAGTAGCATGTGAGTTATCTTTTGATAAAAAATAGTAGAGGGAGTTAATTATGTAGCTGTAACATTGGAGAGTGTTTATATATCAATGTTTAATAATTTTGTCTTAAGAACTTGAATATGAATTTTGAAGTGGTTGTAGGGTAACAGGCAGAAGTATAAATTAAAAAACTCAAGTTAGTGAAATTTCAGTTTTAGGTGGGTATTCCCGCGCGGAAAAGCGTAGCCGTTGGAGCGATCAAAGAAGGAAGAAAGAAAGAAAAAGAAGATGTTGAAAGTGTTGAGGCGGCAGAAGCAGTCGCGTGCGTTCAAGGAGTACTACTTGGAGTGGTTCAGCACCCTAAAGAACAACCTCCTCCCCCTCCTCCGCCGCTCCATCGCAGGTGAGTCACCCACCATCCTCTCCAGCCACGTGGACATGCTCCACCAGCACTTCCAATCCTATTACCGCGCCCTTGACGCCGCCGCCACCTCAGATCCCACCCAACTCTTCTCCCAGGACTGGCGCAACTCCCTCGAAAAACCTCTTCTCTGGCTCGCCGACCTCCACCCCTTCCTCTTCACCAACCTCGTCCGCTCCTTCCTCCACCAACAAGCATCCCCCGACACCGACCAAAACAACCACCGTCGCCACCTCCCCCTCCCCTTCTCGGACCGCCCCTGGCAGGTTGCCCTTGCGTGGAGCAACTCCTCCGACTCCCTCACCGAGCGCATGGACCAGATCGAGTGCCGCCTCCGCCACATCGTCCCCACCCTCTCGGACCGCCTCAAGCGCGCCGAGAGCGCCTTCGTGGAGTGCGTCGTGGGGGATTGGTTCCAGTGCTGGGAGGAGCGGAAGAGCACCGCGGCCAAGGTGGCGGTGGGCGCGGACGTTAAGGCGCACATGGAAGAGGTGGTGAGCGTGGTTCTTTACGCGAACCGCGTGAGGCGGAGCGTTCTTGTGGACATCATGAGCGCCACCACCGTGTACCAGGCCGCGCTCTTTCTTGAAGGCCTGGCCCAATTCCTCATTGGCTTCAGAGACCACGACCTGGTCAACGCCGTTGAACAGTGCAAGGCTTTGCCTCTCGCCAAACACTTTCGCCCTTCCTCTCACTGATCCATCCTCCAATCTATCTATTTTCTTTCCCCTCTCTTTTCATCTTTCTCTTTCTCTTTCGTTCACCCTCTTCTACGCTTCAATCCGTGTTTTAGCTTCACTTTTATTTTCTTTTCAATTCGTTAAACTTGCTGCACTTTATAAGATTTTGGTTCTCACTTGAGCTTTTTCCTTCTCATGCCAATGCATAGGGGGAACTGCCATGCATATTTCTATTGTCCTATTCAACATAGAGAGAAATTGATTAATTCTTTTTCAGTAATTGAATCACTTTCAATTTAGTGAAGCTTTTTCTACCCTTTTTCTTGGGAGTGTCAAATTATTCAATTATTAATCCAAAAAAATTCTTCAATTTGGGAGCTCTGTAAACATAACGCTAAATACAGCATGTGTTTACCGTTCTCCATCCAAATTAGGTTCTTGTGTGAGATAGTGAGGATCAAGGTGTTAAAGGTACTCCTCAAACCCTACATTAATCATGAAATTAACTAATTAGAGGTGTAATGGATTTTGAAGTGACTGACTCAATGACAATTTATATTAGAACGATTTTGGCATCAGTTCTGCTTATTAGAATCCAAAATTTTCTTAGGTTTAGCTTGCAATGAGTGTCACCAATTACAACTCTACCGTGATCACTTTCTGCTAAAAAAAATGTATGAAACACTCTTGTTAGTTATATATAGTTGACATTTTATAGACCGTGGTTTATATTGAGTTTTTTTTAACTGCAAAAGGATAAGTTTTATTATAAAGAATCATTCAGCCGCCGAAGGGTTGCCAAAAAATTTCATAAAGAAACTTGCCTCATGGCTTATATTTGGTAACTCTTGCATGCATTTGAAAGTTATATAAGCATGCTTTATATGCATATGAAACTTAAAACAGAGCATACAAATTAATTCAAAAATTGAAGAACCTAAAATCTTGGAAGATATATTGCAATCTTGTTTAAATATGATATTTGTTAAAGTCGAATGGGAACTGGAGTTATACATCAAATAGAGATGGATGAAAATATAACGTACAAGAAGAAGAGACTCAAGTACTTATTTGAGTTAAAAATGATATTATGGTCTTTCGTATAGTTTCTTCACAACTCATTAATATTGAATATTCTGTATTCCTCTTGAAAAGAACTCAATAATATTAAATCATATACGTGGGTGAATTTTTCTTTATAGGTTTTTCAGATATTCATTGAAGCATTTTAGATATGATATGGGATGTAGTTTAAAAATATTTAAAACTTCACTATGAAAATTATACTAAAAAGTTGAATTGTTTGTAGCACTATCACGGTGTTAATTTTTTTTACTAGTATCTATACTAATAGAAATGAGATGCCAATTCTCATAATTGTGCTTTGGTATATACATTTTGTTGTATGCTTTTATGTTTGTTGTTTTGGTAAGTACTATTGTCTTATTATTATCTTACGAAAATGTAACATACACTCTTCTTTTTACATTTTTACTCTAATTATTTTGATGTTTCTATTATCTTATGAAAATGTAAGACACATTTTATTGTATAAATTTACCGTTATTATTCTGGTAACTATTTATATACCGTTGATAATTATTTTCTATTATCTAACAAAATTGTGAACAGACGGTTTATGTTGTATGTGTGTTTCCACTAATGTTAATAAGAATTATTCATCTTCAAAAATAATACTTAACATAGTTAAAACCTTATACATTGTTAAAATCACAAATACAAAAAATAATATTTTTCCCACATAATTTATTTGGGAAATAATGAACATTCGCCTGATAGACCTCTTTCCAACACATTAATTTTGTTTTTTATTTTATTTTTTTACATTATAATTATGTTTTAAGTATATAAAAGGAGAGTGTTATTAGATGGTTTGCCTGTATGTCTATCACTTTCCAATTTATTTAGGTCTAAAAGTTATCTAATCAAGTTAAAAGTTATATTTTTATATAAAATAATATTTTTTTATAATTTACATACATAAAAAAGTGTTATATTTCATTTTGTATAAAAAAAACACTTTCACATCGAATTAGCATTGAAAACTCTATGGATATTATAAACGCATTTTCATTACATGGATTATATGAAATCTGAATTTATTTTTATTTGTTTTATTACTATACATTATTTTTAAAACTTTATATTTTTTTTTTCAATGAAATAATTTTATGAGATATCATTTAATAATATATCAACATATTTTAATACAAAGATCTTATAAAATTTACTATCTTTCAACGTAAATGTTTTAACTTCAATCACAAAATAAATTTAATATCTAAACTCATTTTTATAGAAATCACATGTAAGATTATTTTATGTAAAACTAGAAGTAAGAAATACTACCATCAAATGTCAACCATAAATAACCTTACCAATCACTATACTCTCTTAGTGTTCATATAAAAATAACTAACATTCAAAAGCATGTGAATTATAATAACATGATATCGGATAATAGATTCATAAATTATTTTTTATATTTACATTCTTAATACAATTGTGTAGATTATTTTTTTAGTAAATAATAGAATTTCTGTATATTTCTATTATATTACGTTCTTAATATAAAATAACCTCTTCGAATATTATTTTTTAATGAAATGCACTATTCACTTTTTTTTTCTTACTGTATCTTCTTACAAAAGTTTAGTGTTTAAAATATAAGTGTTATATTATATAAAAATAGATAAATAAGTAATATATAAAGAAAAGGATCACAAATCTAGATTTTAAGATTTTAGATTGATTGATTAGTGATTATCCTATTTATATTTTCTGTTTTGATTTTCCAAAAAAAGGAGAACCGTATGTATATATTATTAATAAGTTTGGACATGATACTTAAAATATTTAAAACTTGAAACTGAAAAGAAAACATAGTGATGATTGAGCCGAATAAAAGCTTATAAAATCTAAAATAATAAGAATTGTTTAATATAAGAAATATATCCGAAAAGGAAAAGGGAGGGAAAAGGAGACGGTAATAGATAAGTGGCATTAATGCATCTTTTGGGAAATCAGAGACCCAAAACTCATGAGACCCCATCATTGCCCCAATACGATTCAACTTTCTCTCTTTTTCTTTTCACTTTTCAAATTGCAAATGATTTTAGCATTCCCAGAGGAACTAAAATTCACAGAAAAGTCAAATAAATATTCCTCATCGACAATTGCCAACGATTCACGTCTTATCAAAGTGCAGTTAGTTCTTAGGCAACTTTGCCCAACCAAATTGCTTCGACTCACTTTCTATTCCCATTATTGTAACATTCATTGGGTTTTGGAGGCCACACATGATCGATGGAACAAATTACACGATTCCAATTGGTCAAAAACCAAACCTAAAGAACCCGAATCTTCATTTTCTAGCACAAATGTCACATACAAAATAAAACACTTTCTGGGCCTTTCTGTCATTAGGGTTTATCCCAGCAATCAAAAGGAAAGGTTTAATTTCCAACCTCTTCAAAATTGAAATCCTGATTGGGAATTAGTGGAATCACAAATGAATGAAATGAATATAAAGTAACCTAATTGAAGGATTGGAAAATATGCAGATGGAAATGAAGAATTGCATGGATATTGTTAAGTATGAAGTTATTGGAAACCAGCTAAAAAGAAGAAACAACTATGATTTTGAAAAGAACTTATCTCAAACGCAATCTGACGTGAGGAATTGGATTCTACGTTGGATATTTTCTAACCAAAATCAAAAGGAAACTATCACCACTTACCCTCCCTTATTTATAACTCATTATCCCACTTATGCTCAAATTTCATCAATCACTCTAATTCACAACACCCATCCAACAGCAAGATGATTATAATATTCTTTTTTAGATATATAACATAGTCTAAAAGTTGGATTACCTTTAAAATCTACAAAATTACTATGTTATAATCATGTCATTTTGAGTATAAAATAAGCTATATCAGAACAAAAATATTCACATTTTGTATATGTTTAAGGTCTCTGAGTATAAAAAAATTAGTCTTAAATTCATGTTCTAAATGAGTATCATAATCTATTTTAACTAGGCTTATTTATTTATTTATTTATTTATTTATTTTATTTTATTTGATCTTCTATTAATAAATGGTTCACCAAGTCTTTCAATTTTAAAAATGCAATCATATAACTTTTTTTAGGTTCAATAAAATTTCTTAATTTTAAAAAGGAAATAATGCAATTCTTCTTATGTTGAAATTTACGTAATTAATTTTGTAATTTATCACTATATGTTGATTATAGAGTATATTATATACAAATTAAAGTTGTCAATATTTATTTGTCAACAATTTTATTGCTAATTGGATAGAGAATAATCACATGTGTCTTAAAATTTAAAAGTAAATAAGTAAATATTAAGAGTAAACCAAATAAATAAATAATAAAATTCAAAAAGTAATTACAACTTTTTAACTACTGCTAGATCAATCATTAACCGAGTTTTAAACCATAATCATAAATGTCCAGTCATATTAACTTTACATTCAAGATATCTGATTCTCCACTCAAAAGAGTGGGTAGAAGACTTCATATATTAAAAACTATAATATCCATGAATATAGAGCTGAAGAAGAGGCTTGTATAACATGAATTTTGATGTGAATCAGTAATTTAGGTGAGGCTTTAATTGTAAGAAAAGTGCTTTTGGAAAAGTAGCAATGAGAGGCATAATTAGAGATCTGTGTCCCACAAAATCATCTTCATAAACTCACTGATTTTGTTTAGGAAAATGATCATACACTTGGTGATCAACAACCCCACTTGTTCTGACTATAATACATGTAATTCAGCAGAATTTGGTTCAGAAGTTAAGTTCAGAGTGCTTTTATCTTTTAGCATTATATTTCCCAATTCCTCTTGCTTAAAATGCACGCCCAGACATGTGCTCTTCTTTCAATTACATTTGAACCTCTGCAACTCCTTTTGTTTACCAATCCACACTACTTTATTTATTCTTTAAAAGTGTCACTTTAGTTTACCACATCTTTAATGGAAACAATTCTTATAAGATATTTCCTATTTTGAGAAATGTTGAATAAGGATTCCAATGCCATATTAGTGTTAATTAACTTACATCTAATTTTACTTTAATAGAAAAAAATATTATATAACTTTTAAGTAATTTAAATTTTTATTTTTATTTATTTGTACATAATAATATTCATTAAATGAAAAAGATATTTTTTATAAAATAATAAGATATAATGGTAAATAACTTTTTACAATTTTTTCAAGAAAAGAATTATTTCAAACAACTTTAAAGCATCTCCTTAAAAGTTAATAATAATATTTAAATTTAAATTTGTTAGGTGAAAGAGAGCTGTAAGTTTCTTATTAAAATTTTTGTCTAAATAAATTTTGAAAAGTATATTTTTCGTATTAAATATAAATAAAAATTTATATATACATAAATAAAATATCAAATATTCATATTCCACAAATGACTAATATATAAATAGAAGTATTTTCTAAAGACTCGTTTATATAAGAATTTTAATTAAAATTAAGAATCCATGAGCATATTAAGAGACAATTTTTAAATATTTACTTATTTAAAAGTAATTCATATTTATTTTAATATTATTAATATCAATAACATAATGTTTTTTTAATAAATACTAACTTTTATTTGATTCTATATTTTAGATTGAAATAAGTGGATATTTCATCGTGATTGATCGTGATTGATTATGATTATATGAGTTCAACCTAAAATAGATTAGATTCATTCAACCATTTTTAGAGCATTTATAAAGAAAAACATTTTACGTAGATACAAAGTGAAAATTATAAGTCTTACGTGATTTTTACTTTCAAAGTTAAAACTTCAAGTTTCCAAGTATAAGCTATTATAATGCATATCATAGAGTGAATTCATTTTTATAAATTTTTCATTAACTTGAGAGTCTAGTTCATTAAGTAAAGTTGAAAGTCTGAAAAAAGTAAAGTTTATTTTGTAATATTTTCTCCATAAATAAACTTTTGACCTATAACCTAAAGAATCTCTATATATTATTTAATATAAAGAGAGGTTGTGTGCTCAATTTTGATGATAGATTAGAATATATTTAAAAATAACTTTATATATTTGTTGTAACTTAAAAGTGACAACAATAATACTAGTAATTAATATTTAACTAGCGGAAATAGTTTGTAATGAGAATTAAATATAATTTAAGTTGGGTTGAACTACCAGTATTTATAGTGTTGTTGTGTATTACATGAGTTTTCTTATTCTTGATTATTGTTTAAATAATTGGAAAAATTGTGAATTTACTTGTAAAACCATCAAATGGATCCCTACCATTTTATGTTCTATTCAAATCTCATTTCTAAAGTTAACTTTTTATTTCAGTTCGGATGTGTGTTGTTTTATATATATTAACGTAACTGTCTATATAGGTTTCTCAAAAATTGTGAAGACCCTTTGTTTTGTCTCGATTTATAGATAGTTAGTTGTTTTTACACTAACATCTCTAACAAAACTCTCAATATTTTAAGTTCTCTTTCTAATCATCCTTTTCTTGTAAGACATTATCATTTTTAAACATGAGAGTTGAACATACTTTGATTACAAGAAGATGACTATTAAAACATTCAGACAATAACTCTTCCTACATAAGACAATCTCATGATGTATTTGAATAATGTTTTCTATTTATCATCTTGGTTCTATACACTTGTTATCTATGTAGTCTTATCTTTCTTATAATACTTTTCATAGATGATTTTATAGAAAGTCTCATAAAAGATTTTTTGAATAATTTATCCTTTGTCTTAATTATAAACTTAATGAAAATGAAATTCGTTAAAATTAAATATTATTTTATAATCAAAACAATAAAGATGTTTAAGTTTTTATCAAAAATCAAATTAGACTATTAGAAATGGACTATTAAGAGTAGACGATTAAGATGATCGTTCTTATCATTAATTGTATGTTTTATCAAAATTACTTTATCCTATATATATTTATTGAACTATGATGATTGTGTTAGTGTACATGTGAGCAGAATCTGTTGTAGGAAAAAGACATCAATAAAATTAACAGTGACGAAAAGTAAATTCATTCTTTATATATATTTTGAAAATTTTAGATTTTGAATATGTTTGATTTTTATAAAAAAGTATTTTACTATGTTACTGAATTATATATATATATATATATATATATATAACTATGTGGATAGAAATATTTATACACTTATTCATTCATGATTGTGTAATAATAATTATATTATTAGTTTTTTTATTGTTACATCTTTAATTTTGGATTTGATATTCAAATGATATTATTCATTATGATTTGTTTTTCTTTCTTTTATCTTTAACTATTTTTATTATTTGACATAAAAAATTGAAAATATATCCATTTAGAGTTCCATTTGTTTTGCCTTAAATACAAAACTTCAAAGTAATAATTTTTTATCTTTTATGAAAAGATTGATTTAACATTAACTAAATTATAATAATATGGAAAATTAAAACAAAATATTGTTCATAGAAGAAAAATAACAAATAATGATATAGTCTTGAATTCATTTTCCTTCAATTTAATATTTTAAAATAAAATAAAATACACTTATTAGATTATTTTATTGTAGGTAATCATGTTATAAAAGTTTAAAATTTTATCATCATTTTATGTGAAAATTGATATGAAAAAAAAATTAATACAAGAAGTACGAAAAAAAATGATATATCCTTATTCAATATTTTTAGATTGATTATAATTTAAATGATATAAATATACTTTAGACTATATAATTTATTATTTTTTATATTATTTTATTTTACTTTATCTATATTTTTTATTACAAAATATCTTATAACTATTTTAATATTCTTCATTTAATCCATTTTTATATTTTAATAATTTATATTTTCAAATTAGTAAGTAAATACTTCATAAAAAGTATTTGAATGGAATAAAACTGTAATGTGAAAGAAAAAAAAAAGTATTTTCATAAAGTTTTTCTGATTATAATTCCAATATTTATTTCACTTTTATAATTATATTTTTTTATACACATAAAATACATATATCACCTTGGTACATGAATTTACGTGTATAGAAAATATTTATTAAAATAAGACGACTCCTGATATGACCTTAAGCTATTTTTTTTTCTTTCCTCAATCAAAGAGGAATTAGATAGAATTAAAAGATTATAGAACTATTTATGTCGTTAATCATCTCATTTATCGATCTTGTTCGAACCATACATTTGTTTTTTGTATTTTTTTTCTTTCTTCCTGCTATGTTTGTTGCACTTCTGACCTTATTGCTTGCCCCCATTGTTGCCTGCACCATGCTGTCTCTTATACTTATTTATTTAAACTTTCAATCGCACACGAATTTAATCATTATACGCGTGATTCATGAATCATTTTTATACTTCACTTTCCAACATTTTTCATGTTCTTATTGAAGGTTTCAAACTTAAATAATCCAATTCCAGAAACGTAGTTGGAATATTGTTTTCACAAACAATATAGTACTTACAGACACTGATTCTCTCTTGTTGTTTTTTGTTGTTGTCGTAGTCTTTGGTTGATCTCCTAAAACATTGTTATGAGATTAGTTTGTCGAGTTAAGATGATGATTAGGTAAAGTTAATTATCATTAGAGTGATGTTAAGAAAATTAACACATGTATATTCCCTTCAGCATCTATGTTATTTAACTACACAAGAGGTTATTAAGTCAAAAACAGTAATTGGTGAAGCACTTTAATATGCATGGCATCACCATCTACTATTATTTTTATCATTTATTGGAGTTATGTAAACTACTTAGAGCTTACGTAAGAGCAGAGAAAAGAAAATCTACTATTTTTTATTGTCCAACTATAACTGAAAAGTCCAACTTAAATTTTGATTAAGATGTATACCTGTAACATTTTTTTATTTATATTTACTGATCTTCTTTACCAATATATTATTTATTTTTGTAAATACATGTTTCATTTTAAACCATACATGTTTAGTTCTATTTCAACAGCAAGTAACATAGATATGAAAATTTACAAATCTTGGCCACATTAGACCAAAGTATTATGGACATTAAAATTTTAAAATATAAAATAAAAAATAAAAAATAAAAAATAATTTATTAATGCAAATTCAAATATTGGAGCAAAATTTATTTTCGGTAGATTAAATAACGAAGTTTTCATTGTTAGTTTCAGAATACATATCTCTTCATTTTTTTATTCTTATACATCTATTAAAATATATATATATATATATATATATATATATATATATTAACTCTTTATTGGTTCTAGTTCTTCTTTTTTAATGAAGAAAATGAATCTTTTCATGAAAGGATCATTAAAAAAAATGGGTCCAGATTTTGTAGGTTTAATGGTATTTTTAATCTCAAGTGTGATAATTATGGGATTTTCATCTTTTAAAGTTCTAATTCAATAATTGGGTCTTTCAAACAATAAAAAATTACAATTTTAGTATCTGATATTTTAATTGTGTCAATTAGGTTATTTAGTTATCACAATTATGGAATTTGAGTTCACTAGTTTGAAATTTGTTAATTTAGTATTAGTTTGTGACATGTATATAGATAAAACCGTTATCATACCAATAGAATCCATTGACACAATTAGATTGGGAATTAAAATTGTACATTTACTTAAAAAATATAATTTGTATAATTAGATTAAAATCACAAATTACAATACTCAAGTAATTGAGTCTGTATTTTAAAAATGCAAATTTAAATAAGCCTATATTTTAGTTGCAAAGAATAATTTTAAAAACAAATGCTAAAACGCACGAGTCATTAAACTTCTAATAATAAAGTATAATCCATTTAGGATCAGAATTTGTTTCCTTTATAACTAAAAATTATTGAGTGTTAGTTATTCAAATTACGAAAATACTTGAACATAAACAACTAGAAAAATACTTCATCCAAGAAATTATAGCAATAGTTCCTTTATTTGAATGGCTTTGTATATACGTGAATTAAACAATTAGAAATTATAGTGATATTTATGAATGTCCAAAATTGAACTAATAAAAAAGTTAAGAATTATTTTAAATTAAACTGAACTGTAAATTTTTTTTAAAAAATTATAATGATTTAATTTTCTTTTTAAGATCACATGATGTTTGATTTATTGTTTGAATTTTTAAAATAGATTGAAATCAAATCGAATTTTAATATATATTTTTATTATTAATATAATAATAATAAAAATAAAAATAAATTATACATTTTAATTTAAAATATTTTAAAAATTGTTTGATGTACTTCACATATTTATTTTATAGGCTTTTTATTATTATTCATTATTAATAAAATTGTCAATTTTTCTTATGAAATATAATATTTGGCATCATTTTGCTATTATGTCTATTCTTATTTTATTTTATTATTATTGTTAGTTTTAAAAAAAAATTAAAATTATAATATTTACAATTAATAAGATAATAATATTTTAACAAAATGTAAAGAATAAGATAAAATTTAATTACATCAATATAAGACGTATAAACAAAAGTTAGACATTGAACAAAATTATATAACGAAATTTTATAGATAAAAAAAATATTTAAGAAAGAATATATAATAAATATAATTATATTTTTTTTTATACAATTATAAATGAATTTATATATATCTTTATAATTATTATTATTAATATATTTATTAGATTTTAAATAATTTATTTTATATTATTATATTTATTTTAAAAAATAAAAATATTTAATAAAAATTTAAAATTTAAAATCACATAAATTAATTTAAATCAAACTGTAAAAATTAGTTTAATTTAGTTTTTTTTTTAAATTAAATTATATATTTTTTATGTTTAATCTAAATAAATTTAAAAAAATCTCAACAAAAAATACCCCATCAACACCCCACTAACATCTACGTGAAACCCCTGCATAATTAAAGTAAATCAAATATTTTCTTTTATCAAATATTTTCAAGAAAAGAAAGTAATATCTTTTTTATTAAACCGCCGCCGATAATATAACTTCGAGAAAAAAAGAAACTAAAACTACGATATTAAGATGAGAGATAATTTCCTTAAAAGAAAAGTAAAGAAATCATTTGATTCTAAAACGAACTGTAAGAGTATTTATTTTTTTAATATAGTAATTTAAATAATTACACTGTAGGACTATTAAATTACAAGATAGATGCAGATAGTACTTGTTGACTATTTATTATATATTATGTTATATGATATATGAATTGTAGCCAATTTAGAAATCAGAATTGCGATTGGATTTTTCTTCTAAACGTTCAAAATCTTGGACTTGATATTTCTGTTCTTCATTTTTTTTCTTATTTAAACACCGTGTTCGTATTGTTCTGTTGCTTCTAGAATACTAGGGTTCCTTGTTCGCTGATCATCTATTCAATCTAGCAAATATGTTAATTTTCTTTCTTATAATTAATATAGCTTAGATGGTGTTTTATTTTTAAAAAGATTGTGTTTTATTTTAAAAATATAAGAGATTATTAAAAAATATTTTCTATTTATTTACTTTTAAAATTAATGTACAAACAAGGTATAACTATTAAGTTACTAAGTAGATATGTATGAGGAAATCTAGTCATTGTCACCTTTTTATATGTCTTAGGTGGATGTTTTTGTGAGATTAAAGTAAATTTTTAAATATATATTTATGGTTTTGGTATCCTTGATACTAAATTTCTCTTATATTTTTCTAATATGCTTTTGAGATAATATTTGGAAATTTTCATATATATTTTTAGTAATGTTCATATCTAGAATTTGTTTTATAACACCCAAATTCTTCATCCCAACATCTTTAGACAAATATGTCTTCAATTTATTAATTTCATTTATATTAGAACTGCAACTAATGTGATATAGAATTAACTAATGTTAGAGGTTGCATATTAGAAGTTGCAACTAATATTAACATGTTATCAACATATAGTATTAATATGACAGAGGATAGATCAAAATATTTATATAACAAACATTGATTTTTGATACATTTCTTGTAACTTTTCCCACTCATAAAACTGTCAAATTTCAAGTACCATTGTCTTGGTGTTTATTTTAACCCATACAAACTCTTGGTCAACTTGCAAATCAAGTTCTTCTTTCCTACCACTTGGAAACCCTCTCCTTGAACCGTGTAGATGTTCTCATCAAGGTCACTATATAAGGATATTGTCTTAACATTTAGTTGCTCTAGATGTAAATTCTTTATAGCCACAATGCTCAACACAACTCTAATGATAGTCATTTTAATCACAAGAAAGAAAATCTTATTATAGTCAATACTTCTTTTCTGTTAAAAGTCTTTCACCACTAACATTACCTTATATTTATTCCTTGACCCTGAACACCCACTTATTCTACAACTTCCTTTTTCTTGTTGGTGGATCAGTTAAACACTAAGTTTTATTTTTCTCAAGTGAGTTCATCTCCTCTTGCATGGCTAAATCCTATTGAGCTGCATCATCCATCTGCAATGCTTCATGATAACATAAAGATTCTCCATCATCACTCAACAACAAGTAATTTGTTGAAACCCTAAACTCTTGATATTAGTTGTTAGGAATCACAAGCGTACACATACAAACAATTATAAGACGAAAGTAAATAACAAAAATATAAAAGATTTACATGCTTCAATCAAAGTAACCTACATCCATAATTATACTAAACAATATTTTTCATTAAAAGTTAGATTTACAATTACATAAGTATTTAAAAAAACACAAGTAAATAAACCAAACTCAATAAATCTTTTAAATTCTACCCACTTTAATACTTTAATCTTTTTTAAATGGTACACATTAGTGTCAATATGTATGAATTCTACCTTCCACCCTTTACTTAAATTCACAGATTTCATCCATTTTTAGTTCTCCTTTTTAATGATATTATCATAGAGCTAATAAATGCAAGGTATTATTAATAAGTCACTAAATAAAAGGTACAAATACCTAAACGGTTTAAAATTTATGTTTTTTATTAATTAAATGCATTTTAATGAGGATAACGTAAAACCTACATGATTATTGTACCTTTTGTTTTAAAGGCTTCCCCATGTTTGATTTATTTACACTAACTATTATTTTCATTAAATGCAAATACGAAATGATGATGATTATGAACAAGCTATACCTCCCCACACTATGTGGCTTCATGAATTCCTTGATTAAATAAATATATAGAGTGAAAGATTACCTGTCATTGTCTAAATATATATATAAGGAAAAGTAGAAGCAATGTAAGGTGATTAAGGCGAAAGAACACGTGGGAGTGAGAAATCTAAAACCGTAACAGAGACTAACAAATAAAAGTGTGTTGGGAGACACGTTGGATTGAACCCTCTGCTCATAAATTTCAATGTCCTAAGCTTGTCGCTACGTCACATCTCCCATCAATTTATATTTTATTTTATAAACTTTTATTTGGATATTTAGTTTGTAAAACTTCTGGGTTAAATAGCATCCACTTGCATGCCTTATGAACTATTTATAATAATTGGTGGGTTTAAGTAGAGTTGTTAAAATAGGCCTGGTCAGATGGGCTGACCTGTATAGTCTATGATTCAGGTCAGGTTAGACTTAAAAAATTGTGGCATATACAATAATAGGCTTTTTTTAGCCTGACCCATTTGGTTCGATGCCCATATGGGTCAAGGCCAGGTTGGTCCGTAGACTAATGGGCTGACCCGTTTATTTTTTATATTAAATTTTTGTTCTTAATTGTTATGTTGTCATACCAAAGAAAGAAATCCTAGTATCTCAGAGTCTATGTTTTCTTCTTCATTTCTTCTCTTCCTTTCTCACAAGCTCTTTCATTTTCTCTACTGCACTACTCCTCTAACATCTCACAAGTCTCTCTTATATTGTTTAGTAGGTACTTGACTCTTTTGGAAGTACTTAGTATGTGATCTAAGTTTATTTACAAGTTGTTCAAATGTAAACAGTTTTACACACACATTCATGTAAATATATTATATATTTATATTTATATTGTTGATAAAAAATTATATTGTAGATATATTGTAATATTTTTTCAATTTTTAATTAGACTAAAAATGATCCGTTGGCCCGTTGGCCTAACATAGGACCAGGTCAGGCTAAAAATTGTGGCCTGTTTTAAAATATAGGCTAGGTTAGGCTATCAGATTTTCTGAACTTGGCCCGTAGGACCAGGCCAGGCTGGGCGGGCCGCCCGTTTTGACAGCTCTAGTTTTAAGCTTCATTCATTTTAAAAATTCAATATTTTATTTCTATTGATTATTATCAAGTTTAATTCAATAAAAATTATTATTTTCTGTTTTTTTATTAATTATGTTTAATTTAATATTTTTTTAATCAATTCAAAATATTTGTGCAAATGTCGGTCAATATATTTAATTTTTAAAATTTACGAGAGAAGTGTGATTTATAAAATTGAACAATAATTTAAAATGCAAATTAAGACAAATTTTTTATAATAGATATTTATAAGAATATAAACTTAAAGACCTATGTACATAACCAACACTTATATTAAATTATATTTAGATATTTTTATTTTAAAACTGTTAAATAATATTTATACATTTTTTTTCTTACAACATCATATAAATTATAATATTTATATTTGTTTTTACTAATATCATTTTAATGTTATTTAGAATACTTCTAGTTTACAAATCTTAAGAACGATCATTTTATAAAAGAATTTTACTAAATTACTAGAAGAGATTTTAAAATTCAGAGTTGAATCATATATATTGACTTCTTTTAAGGTTATAGTATTAGTATTTGAGGTTATATTTTTCTTCTCTTTACTTAATTATCCTTCATCCTATGCTCTCCTTAAGTTCTAATAATCAAGATCTTTGACTTCTTATTATCATTAATTAAAGTTAAAGTTCAAGCCATTTTGCCCTCTCTTTCCACGTTGTTAGTGAGTCATTCTTGTGACCTTGTGTGCTAATTTGATTTACCAGAAACTGAGATCAAATACCAGGTTCCTTTTTTCCAACCTCTCTCAGAAGACATCATCAGACTTTGACCATGATTTCTGTTACACATTGTTGCTATAGAAGAGAGAAAAAAAACAGGATTCACTAAGAAAGAAGTTTCTATAGGGAAAACTCAAGATGTAATATTTCAATGATATTTTGTATATGTCATTGTTTAAGAGTTTTTGAGGAGTGTATTAACAGGTGTTGTATTACTTCTCTTTAAAGACTTTGATCAGATTATCATGAGAGTAAAAAAGAAAAATGAAATAATAAAAATATTGAAATGTTTGAATTAAAGTAAAGTAAATGAAAAATACATCAAAAGATTACAAATAATTTGGTTGATATGGTAAAATAATTTTTTTTATATATTAACATATTTAAAAAATAATTTGTAAAATTTTACAAAAGATAATTTTTTTTTCAAATTAGAACGAATTACAATTAAAGTACATTTTAAAAACTGAAAAAATTGTTATGAAATATTAATAAATAAAAAAATTTATTTCAAAAAAACAATATGTTAAAATAAAATACTTTATAAAATATCAAAATTTAAATTATTTTATTTTATTTCTTATTCAATATTTTTAATTATTTATTTTACTATTATAATAAAACGTACATATTAATGAAATATTGAATTTTTTAATTTAATTTTATTTTAATTTTAAAGTTTTCTATTTGAATGTTTATTTTAATATAAAAACTTATATTAATAAAATATTAAACTCATATATTAAATTTATTTATTTTATTATAATATAAAAATATTAATAATATAATCATTAAAAGTAAAAAATTATATTTATACTGTAATTTGTTATGCAAATGTAAATAATAATAATAAAGTATTTACGAACTACTTTATTATATTTTTCAAGGTTTAATAGACATTTTGATTCTAATATTTATTTTATGATAATTTGTAATATTTTTTTATGTTTGTTTTTTTTTTTAATTGAGTCCTAAATTTTATTAAATTTATTAATATGATTCTTTTTGTCAAAAATTCAGAATTGTTATGTTCATATTAATGTTTATATTCGTATCCTTTTGTCATTATTCACATGTCAGATTTAACTTGAATGTGTCATGTCTCATACAGTTAACATTAATCTAAAAGAAGAGATTATATTAAAGATTTTAATAAAATTTAGGACTTAATTAAAAAAATATATAAAAAAATATTATAAATTTTCACAAAATATTGGAACAAAAATACCTATTAAACCTATTTTTTAATGATGTTACAAATATTTTATTATTATTTATATATATATATATATAATTGTTTAGGTTTAAAACATAATTTATTATTATGATTTTCTTATTAAATTATTTTAACAAAGCGTAGGAAGTTTAACAGTAATTTTTTTTGTTTTTTATAATTTCAAATTTTTTTGTTTTTCGTAATTTTGATTTTGGTTTTTACGCTTGAAAGCTCTTTTATTTCTCTATTATTTTAAAAGTTTAAAATAAAATAAAGTAAAATAAAATAAAATATTATTTTTTAGATTTAAGCCGTGAAAGAATAAACTGTATCCATCCCGACACACAAACATCTCTTACTCCATCCCATCTTATCATGTAGATAGAAATCGTTATTCTCATATTTTTATATTTCTTTTTGTCATTAATAAAATTTTGATATAATAATTAAAACAAGCATTTTATTTATATAATTTCTTTTCTATTTTACCAATTTGTATTTTAAGTTATCAGTCTAATTTTTAACCTTTTTTATCTTGTTATACTTTAAATATAATAATTTTAAAATTATTATTATTTTTTTAAATAATTTCTTTTTTTTTAATCACTTGAAATTAGAAATATATTTTATTACTAATATATATTATTATAAAATAATTTTTTTTTAACAAAATAAAAAGTTATTCAATTATTTTTTTTATTGAAAAAATGAGAGATCAATAGAAAGAATCAATTGACAGTAAAAGAAAATATTTAAAAAATATTAATAACGTTAAAATTGTTATATTTGAAATATAAAAGAATAAAAAAAATTAAAAATCAAATTGATAACATTAAATATAAATGAATAAAATATAAATAAAATTATGTGAATAAAATGTTTACCAGACTAATTTATATATCTATCTAAATTTGTTGATGAGATAGAAAAAACAAATAAAAATGTCAGAGTAATTTTTCTATCCCCGCTTCATCCACCCCACCAGTCTTTCCTCCTTCTGTCTCGGTCATTTTGTCATACCTAATTATATTATAAAAATTAAAAGAATTGTTACATGTGTAACAATGAGATAGAATCATTTATTAATAATATTTATTTTACATATTTTAAATATTTAGTAATCAAACGAGAGTTGTGTGAAAAAATTAACTAAAAGGTTAATACTAAAAAAATATAATATAACTTTTTAGTAATATAAAATGTTAATAATATATATATATATATATATATATAAATTATTTGTGAAAATTATGTTTTATTAAAATAAATTATATTATTTTTTATTTTTTTATTTTTTTAAAGATTTTTTACAATTATTGAAAATAATTTATATTAATTTATAAAGTATAAAGTTAAAATATATTTTAAATTTTATTTTAAAAATAAAATTTGATTTTGATAAATAATTTAAAGATTAAAATATATTTAACTTAAAAAAATTATGTGATTTATTTGATGGTTGGTAAATACCTAACTAATTATTAAAAGTGATGTTTTTTCATTTTTATACGTTACTTAAGTTTTACGAGTGGTTAACTGAAAATAAAAAAGTACTCTTTAGATGATTGATTTTTTTATGCGATCATCACCTTTGTTTCTCTTACGGGTGATGTTAATTATAGAGATGTTTCCATTCTTATACAGTTTTCATTGATGTATTTATTTATTTATTTATTATTATATTGGTTTTAAATAAATAATCAATTGCGATTGATAGCTGTTGAAGTGATAAGATTTAAGTGAGAGATGAGAAAAAGTAATTAGAAAGTATAAAAATGTAATTAATATAATATAACTGATAAATATTTGAATAGAAGTAAGAGAATAATTATTTTAAATTATGAATTGTGAAGAATATATTTAAAAACATGATTAATTATAGTTAAAAAAGTATTTTTTTAATTATATAGTTAAAAAGTATTTATTTTAACTATACAGTTAAAAAGTACTTTAATAATAAATTGAACTTCCATCTAATGTTATAGCGGAAAAGTAAATGTCATGAAAGAACATTTAAGTTTATACCAAATAATTGAAATCATATTAAATGAAACATAACAGTTATATAAAGCGAGTGGAAATAGAGATGTTGGTTTTGCTAGGTAGTTAAAATTATAATTATTACAACAAAAATAAAAAAACAAAAAAAGTTCCTACAATAGTTACGATAATACAGATTAAATTGTAAAAAAAAATATACACTAAAACATTTATAAAACAATAATATTCTTTGTAAAGATTGACATAAATTGTATATATATATATACACTTATTATCAATAATTATATATATTATTTGAATGTTGATTATTTTTATAGTAACGTGTTTTAAAATCAAAATGGTGTCGGTAGTTGTTCCACGTGGATAGACAGTGATGGTTCCGCCACCTATCACTTTGTGGGACCCCCTGTGACACGTCAAAGACTAAGGGCCACTCAGGATATTTGCCCAAACAAATGGATCTTGTTTGCGACTCTTCAACGTTTTTATATAATTATTGTAAAATTATATAATTAACTAATTTATCTCAGCTTTTACTTTTATGCATTTATCTTCAGTTTTATTTAGTATGTAATCAAGTTGAGAAGGGTATTCGGGTAACTTTATGAGTAACACTTTAGTGAGTATTTATATCTCATTTATGCAATTATAGGTTAAACACGTTTTTTTATTAACTTCATATATCAGATGATTTGTAACTTGTATTATTAAATTGAAATTAATCTAAAATATATTTTTTCATTTTAGATTGTTTAATAGTTTGAATAAGTAATTTTTATGCAAATAAATATGAAAAGTTTTCAATATATCTTTTATGTGTATAAATTGATAAGTTGAATTTGTAGACTATATGTAAAGTGAACACGAACTATAAAAATTTAAATTTATTTAAAATATAGATTATATAAATGAATTTTTCATAATTACAATTTATGAATATATATTTAAACCAACATGTCTGTTCAAATACCTAATTTATAAGAAAATAAAAAAATTAAACAAAATAAAGGGACCTAAGTATTTGTTTTAGAAAAATAATATAAACAAAAAAAATTACCTATGTAAATAATGAAAGAAAGTCATAGTTGAATTGGGTGAGTAAAAGGAGCAGAGAAAAGCAAAATAACAGGAAAATAGTAATTATAAAAATACTTTCTTCGCAAATGTGCCCAAAAGTTTATAAAAGGACGTGTTTTTAACATATAAATATGTTATAAAGAATTACGTTAGTAGTTATTTTAATTTCATAATTGATTATTAATTAAAAATAAAATAATAATGTAAATATACTATTT
This sequence comes from Lablab purpureus, assembly GCA_030347555.1. NCBI lineage: Eukaryota > Viridiplantae > Streptophyta > Magnoliopsida > Fabales > Fabaceae > Lablab > Lablab purpureus. Next base: position 3,704,787 of record CM059262.1, read on the forward strand.
TAATTTCTCTCAAAATTAGTTCAATTTCCAATATCAAACAACTCTAATCTAATTCTAGAATATATTAATGTATTAATAATAATAATAATAGTTATTATTATACAATAATATAACGGTTAATGATACATTTAATATCCATTATTACTTAAAACACCTTAATTTTTATAATAAATTATTGAATTGAAATAGTTGAATTTTAAAATAGAATAATTAATTATAATATTACAATTCTATAGAAGTAAACTAGAACAAAGTATAAATAAAAGATAAAAAATTGATCGAATTTTAAAATTAATTTATTTGTATATAGTATTGATGTTATATAATATATATAATTTTGGTTGTCATCATGATGACATGAATCCTTGTTTCATCGTAAATCAGAAGAATAAGATGTCATATCTGAAAAGAGATCTTATAATTCGTATGTAGCAATGTCCTTTCCCGACACAATCAATTCCTTTCCCTGCCTACCAATACCACCATTGTCCTATCTCTTGGATCTCATCTAACCATATATCTATCCCTTTATCCTAATATCTTTTATCAAACTAATGTATTTCTATTTAAAATATTATAATATATATAGATATTTAATTTTAACTATTTAAAAATATATATTATTTGATAATTAGTCTAATTTATTAAATGCACTCACTTATTTATTACAAAAATCAGCTTAACATCTCATTTTATAGTTTCAAATTTATTACAAAAATAGCTTAACAACTCATTTATGATTTCAATTTTGTAATGTAAATTTATGTTATGTGTAACATGCAAAAGTAAATGCACATCAATAAAGTGAAATATTAAATAAACTGTTTTAAATATAATTGATGTGATAAGATGCTTTAATTTGAAAAATCGCTTTTGAAATGACATTTATTAAATAAAAATTAATAGATAAGTTTTCTTAAGAGAACTAGTGTAACTATGTGTGTGTAGATAACATGAATCGCAGTAAATTTTACACACGCAATTGCTCGTGATGTTTTAAGCTGTTATAGAAATGATAGCTTTTGACATATAACAGGCACGTATGTAACACCTTTGTAACGGTGTTTACAAATTCTTCGCATGGTGTACTACTTTATATAATAACATTTTTTTTCATGTTGAAGTGGACGACACTGCATGAACCTTTTAAATAAAAGAATCCACGCAAATTGCAAAAAGTTCAAATTGGAACATGACATTGGTCAGATACTAGGGGCACCACAGAAAAACTAAAATACCATTTATGACAGATGCATTCTACATCACAGCACAGTACCGTAATAATTACTTAAAAAAAGTTTAACATATTAATGTTATCAGATAAATAATAAATTATGCATGGTTGGATTTTAATAAAAAGATTAAATGAAATTAAGAAAAAAGGTTAAGTGGTTTGTGAAAACAACAACTAAACCACTGCAAGGTTAGCTGTAGTAATAGACTGTTTCTCTCACGGAAACAGAGGCACTGATTTTACCTTCAATCTTAAAAGTTCCAACAGCAGCACACACTTTGGGTTGTATGAACATACATTTTATTATTTTTATTTTTCTAAGATTTTTCATCACTTTCTTGTATTTATGACTAGCTAACACTTTCTCACTTTTTCACTATAAAAGGGGCTTCCCAACCCACCACTCTTCACCATTCATTTCACCCATTTCATTTGCTAAATTGAGATATTTTCATTTCTTCTCTTTTGTTTCTTTTCCTCACTCTTCACTTGTCTCATTCCATTTGCTTTGTTCATTCTTCTGGGTGTTGGCATTTCACATTCAAGGTAAGTAAATTCTATTACAATGTCAAACTCATCTTTTTTCTTTATCAATAGTATTTACTTTGCAAAATATCTACCCCACCCTCACATGGAATATCTACTACACCTTATCCTCACCACCATATCCAATTATCCATTTCTCTTTCTTTCTGAGTGTTATTTCTATATGATCCGATCACATGCAGTGGTAGTGCTTGTAAGTGGTCAAAGGTGTTCAAACAAAAAATTGGCTGGACCAGATTTTTATTAACTAGTGCTTCTGCAAAACTAACAATGGGGTCTAGTTGGTAATACTTATGTATTTAACCACACGAAGTTATTGCTTCGTATCAACACAAAATGCATCCACCCCTGCTGTCACCACCACAGACAAAATCAAAGGGAATAAACTATCAAAACAAAGAGTACGGTTCAAATTTTCAGCCTGAAAAAAACTGCACATAAGTACATTATTAGATAAGCTTGAATCTGTGATGGATAGAGGTACAATAATGTTTTCCTTTCAGTAACTGGAATGTACATTAATCAGTTATGTGAGGATAAAAAAGATGAGACTAATTTAAGGTGGTCCAAAATATTGAAGCTACGTGTAGAATACAGTTTATACGTGCTGCATTTACACATTTGTCCTTGGTAGAGAGAGAAAGTCTTTGACCTTTATGGAATTTCTTGAAAATTGTTTCCATTTTTTTTATTTTGTACGTTTCTCTTTGGCGCTCATTGCCTATAAATTAACACCTCCTTCACTTCATTTATCATTCATTCATTTCCTCTTCTCCCTCTCCTGTTCTTTTTTTGCGTTCATTCTGTTTGCATAGGTATTCTTTTCCTCTGCTTCTGTTATTTTTCTCTCTTCTTATGTTATTCTGTTCATCTTTCGTTCCTTCATTACCTTCCCCTGTTTGGGTGTTCCACATTGCCACGTCAGCTTTCACTATGTAAGATCTAGCATGGTGATGGTGTTTCAACCATTGGATCAGAGTCTGTAACATGATCCTGGGTCTCTAGTACTCTCCGTTTTCTTCAAGGACATGTTGGACAGTTTTCTAGTCCTGGTGCTGTCTTTGATGAGCTTTGGCTCAGTTTCTTAGGAATTTCCTTTCTCAAGCTTGGTTTTTGTGATGACAGTTCAGTTGTTTTTGTAGGATTCCCTTTTTAATTAAATTAAATCATAAACAGATGAAAATAAAAATAAAAATAAAGATTGTTTTTGTCTGCAGACTGCCCTTGAACTAAGATCTTCTTTGTTCTGCAATGATTAATTTAAAAGTTCAAACACTTAGTTTAAATGAGATGCAGGATCTGTGCTATGATTAATATTTTTTGGACCAGAGGTTGGGGGGGGTGTATCTTGTAGGACTTGAAATCCATACACTCTTCTAGAAGAAGAAAGAATTTCGCATAGTTTTGGTTTTGGTTTTTGACTTTTGGTGACTAACCTTGTCCTTTTTACGGTGGCTTGTTGCATACAATTCTAATCAGTTTCTTTATGTTTATTTTGTTGTTGTTGCAGTGAAGTTTTGCCGCTGAAGAAATGGCAAATCATCCTTTGACCCACTCTCACTCTTTCCGCGAGAGGTTTGATGAAACTCTCTCTGGTCACAGGAATGAAATTTTGGCCCTTCTTTCAAGGTAGCTTATCCAAAAAAAAATAAAACTTGTCTATTAATTAGCTTTAGTGCAAGGATGTAAAATAACACCTACAATCTTGTTGTAATAAAAGGCTTGAAGCCAAGGGCAAGGGAATCCTGCAACACCACCAGGTCATTGCAGAGTTTGAGGAAATTCCTGAGGAGAACAGGAAGAAGCTGCAAGATGGGGCCTTTGGAGAAGTTTTGAGATCTACACAGGTAACTTTTTCCCTTTTGGTATTTTCTTTATCTGGGGTGTTATTTTCAAGATATGTTTTGTGCGTTTCGTCAAAAGTTTTATTTTTTTTCATTTTATTGGTTTTTGTTTTGTGTAGGAAGCCATAGTGCTGCCACCTTTTGTTGCTCTGGCTGTTAGACCAAGGCCTGGTGTTTGGGAGTATCTGCGCGTGAATGTGCACATGCTTGTTGTTGATGAGCTAAGTCCTGCTGAGTATCTGCGTTTCAAGGAGGAGCTTGTTGAGGGAAGGTAAGGTTCAGACTTCACTCTGTTGTTGTGCATGTCAGGACAGTTTAACAGATTCTCTCACTCTTGATGCAGTTCTAACGGCAACTTTGTGCTTGAGTTGGACTTTGAACCATTTAATGCGTCTTTCCCTCGCCCAACTCTGAACAAGTCCATTGGGAATGGCGTGGAGTTCCTCAACCGCCATCTTTCGGCCAAACTCTTTCATGACAAGGAGAGCATGCAGCCACTGCTTGAATTCCTCAGGCTTCACAGTTATAAGGGCAAGGTATGCTCCATCACGTGTATTTGGGAGTTTTCAACTGTCCAGAATAGTTGCTATAGACGTAGTTTTCTTCGTGAATTGAATCCACATTTGTTACTAGTTGGATATCCAGTAGTGTTTCCTCATCCTTGTTTTTGTTTAGACTTTAGACCATGTGAAAATCTAATAATAAATGTAATTTTTCTATATAAAAGACGATATGCATTGATCATTCCTTTACAATTTTATTTTGCAAGTTTGCTTTGATCGTAATGAAAAATGGTTTGTTTGTTCCAGACTATGATGTTGAATGACAAAGTTCAGAACCTGAATTCTCTCCAACATGTTTTGAGAAAAGCAGAAGAGTATCTAACTTCGGTTGCTCCTGAAACCCCCTACTCAGAATTTGAAAACAGATTCCGGGAGATTGGTTTGGAGAGAGGATGGGGTGACATCGCTGAGCGTGTCCTCGAGATGATCCAGCTTCTCTTGGATCTTCTGGAGGCACCTGACCCTTGCACCCTTGAGACATTCCTTGGAAGAGTCCCTATGGTCTTCAATGTTGTTATCCTTTCTCCCCATGGTTACTTTGCCCAAGATAATGTCTTGGGATACCCTGACACTGGTGGACAGGTTGGTTGAGTTGAGATAACATTTTACTAATTTTCATACTGTTTTGGTAACTATTTATGTTGTGTGACATGCTTTAACTTGTTCATTCTCTAATCCAGGTTGTTTACATCTTGGATCAAGTTCGTGCCTTGGAGAATGAGATGCTCAACCGCATCAAGAAACAAGGCTTGGATATCACTCCTCGTATTCTCATTGTATGTCCTAGTGTTGTTGTTAAGACGAGTTATTTTGGAACATAACAGATGGAAATTTCTAACTTGAGCCTGTGATGTATGCAGATCACTCGTCTTCTCCCTGATGCAGTAGGAACTACATGTGGCCAACGTCTAGAGAGGGTATATGATACTGAATATTGTGACATTCTCCGAGTTCCTTTCAGAACAGAGAAGGGAATTGTTCGCAAATGGATCTCAAGATTCGAAGTCTGGCCATACCTAGAGACTTACGCCGAGGTAAATTTTAACTTTTACTTAAAATAGTAACACGGTTCAATGATTTTGATGTTTTACTTTAAACTAACTTCCAATCCAACTATATTTCTTGTTAATATCAGGATGTTGCTATTGAACTTTCTAAGGAGTTGCAAGCCAAGCCAGATCTGATTGTTGGAAACTACAGTGATGGAAACATTGTTGCCTCTTTGTTAGCACATAAATTAGGAGTAACTCAGGTTTGTCTATGTGGACACCAAATTTGAAGTTAATGTTATCACAACCTTTTTTTTTAAACTTATCTCTGGACCCTGATTAAGCTTCTTCCCTAATCTAATGATAAATGCAGTGTACCATTGCTCATGCTCTAGAAAAGACCAAGTACCCTGAGTCTGACATTTACTGGAAAAAATTTGAAGAGAAATATCACTTTTCATGCCAATTTACTGCTGATCTTTTTGCAATGAACCACACAGACTTTATCATCACTAGCACCTTCCAAGAGATTGCTGGAAGGTGAGCTATCTTTTCCTTTTATTTACTATGTTTTAAATGCACTATTCTATTTATTGATTAGCTTAGTGAAATTAATTCTTGCATCTGTACCGTTTCTTCTGCAGCAAGGATACTGTTGGACAGTACGAGAGTCACACTGCCTTCACCCTTCCTGGACTTTACCGAGTTGTTCATGGTATTGATGTCTTTGATCCAAAGTTCAACATTGTCTCTCCAGGAGCTGATATGGGCATATACTTCCCATACACTGAAACTGAGCGTAGGTTAACAAACTTCCACCCTGAGATTGAAGAGCTTCTTTACAGCTCAGTGGAGAATGAGGAACACATGTGAGTTTCTCGTCCTTATTCCTTCAACTCCCCACTCCCATCCCAAATGTTGTCATATAATATTTTTTCAAGGAAAACATAAACAAAAACAATTTTCCATTACAACAACAGAACAACCTTAACCTTATACTGCTAGATGACATTGACTACATAACATGAACCAACACATTGTGGTCAGTTAAAGACCAAATCCTTGTAGAAACTATTTTCTGTCAGGACAATGAATTTTCTCTCTTAAAACAACTCTTGTCTGTATCATGTCCTAATTGGTTAGAAAGTAATTGTGGCCGTTGTTTAATGTAATGCCATTGTAACAGATGTGTATTGAAGGACCGCAACAAGCCAATCATCTTCACCATGGCAAGACTTGACCGTGTGAAGAACATCACAGGACTTGTTGAGTGGTACGGCAAGAATGCACGCCTCCGCGAGTTGGTGAACCTTGTTGTTGTTGCTGGAGACAGGAGGAAGGAGTCCAAGGACTTGGAAGAGAAGGCTGAGATGAAGAAGATGTACGGCCTCATTGAGACCTACAAGTTGAATGGCCAATTCAGATGGATCTCTTCTCAGATGAACAGAGTGAGAAATGGAGAGCTCTACCGAGTCATTTGTGACACAAAGGGTGCCTTTGTGCAGCCTGCAGTTTATGAAGCTTTTGGGTTGACTGTGGTTGAAGCCATGACTTGTGGATTGCCAACATTTGCCACATTCAATGGTGGTCCTGCTGAGATCATTGTGCATGGAAAATCTGGATACCATATTGACCCCTATCATGGTGACCGTGCTGCTGAGATCCTTGTTGACTTCTTTGAGAAGAGCACTGCTGACCCATCTCACTGGGAGAAAATCTCCCAGGGAGGACTCAAGCGTATTCAAGAGAAGTATGCACATTGCACTAAACAATGGTCACATACATCATGAAAAAAAAAGTGTAAATCAATATTCATAGTTCTATGTTATACTCTATGGATATTGTTTTATACTCTTTTCGTCAATGCATTCATTTTGTCACCAAAATTTACTCCATAACAGCATCATAAACATGCATAGTTTTGGTTTTGTGATTAAGGTTTCTGTTTTTCTCCCTTTGCTCCACAGGTACACATGGCAGATTTACTCTGACAGGCTCTTGACACTCACGGGTGTCTATGGCTTCTGGAAGCATGTCACCAACCTTGAACGCCGTGAGAGCAAACGTTACCTTGAGATGTTCTATGCTCTCAAATACCGCAAATTGGTATACTTCTTCTCTCATTAAACTATTGATTCAACGGTTTCACTTATGAACTAAATTTGATGTTTGAGCTGAACTTACTAATGCATTATTTCATTATTGTGATCTCAGGCCGAGTCCGTACCCCTTGCCATTGAGGAGTAAAATCACTGTTGAAGAGAAAATCGATGGAGAAACCGGCTTTTTGTCTTATGGAGCTTTCATAAATAACGCCATTGATTCTGATTGTGATCAGCTTTTGGATTTAAGGAGTCTAAAATGAGTGTCTTTGTTTTGATGTCTTGCTTAGGTTTTGGGTCAGAAAAAAAGAAGTAAAATGAAAAATGTCATTTTTATTCTTTATTGTCGTTGCAATATCGAATATGATTGGAAATCTTTGAATTTGGGTGTTCAACCCCATCAATTCAACTTAAAGATGTGCCTTCTGCAATTCAATTTCAATGCTTATTTGTCTACAGTTCCCCCTTCAACTTCGCTTTATTATTTTCTTGGTCTCGTTTTTAGACATTCTTACTTTAACATATAAGATTTTTGAATGGAAACTAAATCAAATATTAATCTACTGGTTCTAATTTGGACTACCAACTTGATCATTTTTTTAATTTGTGAAGGTATTATCTTTAGAATTCAATTATAATTTTAGATCTATAATTGCGAAGTATAAAAATAAGTTATTTCGATTAGCAAATACTGTGTTCATTGAATGATCCTGAATTTGATCAATGTATCAAACTTAGAAACAAATTATAACCCACACTACTCCAAAAACAATGTAAGATGGGTAGAAACATTTGCGATCATGACTTTAGAATCTAATTTTCCTTACCACAAATCCTCTTTGTTTCCCTATGCTTACATCAATTTGTCAACTTGTCTTGGATTAATTAGATGAAAAGTTATAATTTATTGTTCATGTGTAATTTTTTTCCTATATTTACTATAGAATAATTGATGCAACCTGCATTATAGAACATAGAACATGACTAGGATTAGTAAAATTCTCTAGTGGAAATCCAAAGAAAGTATTTTCAATTATGTGTTGGGTCATGTATGTTACACGTCTTGTGATTCTGAGTGATTAAGAGTTATTTGGGCCATTGGGGTTTGAACCTTTTGAAGGTGCCTAGTGCAACCTTATTCTGATGGAGAAATAAAGCCAACAAGCTAACTATTCTTGCTACTTCTCACTTGGGTCAAATAATGCTGCAACTTCTCCCTTTTTGCCATCCACTTTGAGAGGATATAAAAGGCTAAACTATTTGATTCTGATGAATTCCTTGTGGTGCTTGTGAAGCCAAGTACGTGTGTACAAATAAGTGCTTTTACAATTGTGCGGTGTGCTTATCTGTATTCATGAGTAATGACAACAAAAACATGAAGCTCCAAAACTCATCCAATTTGGTTCAAGTAGCTCTTTTGTGTAGCTTGTTGAACATGCAGAGTCCCAAGAAAAAAGTTATATTTTCAAAGATGGTAAAAGAGATTTTGGGTAGCTTGTTTGTTGTCAAGGATTTTGTGGTTCTGTTTAATAAATGAGAAAGTTCTACAAATTTTCTTACAAATCATCACAATACTTTACAAAAATTATTAAAAATAAAAAATAAATATATGTAATGCTTGATAAATAAAACATATTACTCATATATATATATATATGGAACTGGTTAATTATGTATTTTGTTACTCAATGGTAAAATGGGGTCAAATTTGAAAGAATAGAATATATACGACTCACTACTACAGAAGTAGGTATTAACGTCGCCAATCTACGTCGGTTTAAATCCAAACGATGTAGAATGTTTGATTTGACCCTTCTACGTCGGTTATACTGTATAACCGACGTAGAATGTTTTAAAACCAACATTGAAAAAAAATAGTAAATAAAAAAGTTCAAAAGAGTCTTATTTTTAAACGAAAACAATTTTGTAAAAAAAATTGATAATAGGAGAATTGAGAAAAAAAAACTGGTACAAAAAGATTTATAAGGATAATGTAGAAAAATTAAAATTATTTTTTCAAAAATAGTGATGGAAGAAATAAAAAAAGACAAATAATAAGTATTCGGAGGATAGACATGTTAGTAAAAATAGACATGTTAGTAAAAACTTATATGTAGTGAAAAAAAAAGACAAAATTGTTATCTTTTTCTCCATGAGACAAGAAAACTTGTACAAGATAGATTTGTGCAAACTATGTGAATACAAACAAGATGTAAGATTGGTCCTTATAAGAGTGATCTTTTATGTGAATCATACATTAAAGGCAAACAACAAGTCTTTTACTAGCAATAATATTGTTTCTTCTTAATGACCTCTCGAAATCATGCACATTAATCTATTTGGTCCAATAAGAGTAGATTTGTTGGTTGCAAAAGATATGATATATACATCATAGACAATTACAATAGATAAACATGAGTTAGATTCCTTACCCATAATAGTGAAGCCTTAAACACCTTCTACAAATTCTACAAAAAGGTCTAAAATGAAAAATAAAAAGATTTGTTGTAGCAATTACAAGTGACAATGGGAGAGATTTTGTAAATGAATGATTTCAGCATTTCTTTGATGGTAGTGGTATTCATCACAATTTTCCAACCCCATGAACACCACAACAAAATGGTATGTTGGATTGGAAAAATAGGTCATTGTAAGAAATGACTAGAACTATGTTAAATTCTAGTTCAACCTCCAAAAATTTTAGGATAGAGGTAGTAAACATAACCTATTATTTTCAAAATAGATTCTATGTTAGACTTATCTTAAAAAGGATTCCCTATGAATTGTAAAAGAGAAAGAAAGTCTAACTCATGGTTTCAAATGTAAATGCTTGGGCAACACTAGAAAATTTGACTCTAAAACTGATGAAGGAACCATGCTTGGTTACTCCGAAACTTTTAAAAATTTACAACTCCAAGATCAAAATTGTAGAAGAAGTCATTCATGTGAGCTTCAATGAATACAAGTATGATAAGAAATTATTAGAGTTGCAAGATGTTTTTCAAAGTTATAGGTCAATGAAAAAAAATAGAAGGTAGAAAACTTGTCTACTCAACAAACAAATGTAGATGAAGAATCTTTTTACAGGTAACCAAATGTTATTGATGAGTGTCTAATATTTTAGTAGATGATGTTTCAAAAAGGTGAGAATCCGCAAACAGAAACAAACTTTTTTAAGGAGAGATCACCAGTCATAAGTAATTTTTGGCAATCCATTAGAGGGAGGTAGAACAAGATCTAGTTTTGAAGAAAACTATGCATTCATCTCAAAGATGAAGTCAAAAACTATCTATGAGGCATTAGATGACCAAGATTGGATAAATGAAATGTAAGAAGGATTTAACCAATTTCAAAAAGAATTATATTTAAAAACATAATGGAAGAGTTGGAGTTATTTCGAAGATTCAGATTAAGAAAACTAGGGATTGTATTAACATACATCAAATCAAGTACGTGAAAAAACTCTTAAAAAAATTCAAATTGAATGATACCAAAGAAATGAACTCATCCAACTACCTCTTTAGAACTAGATGAGAATTTTATAAATGTAAACAATATCATCTATTAACAAATGATCAATTTATTTATGTATTCCATTACTTCTAAACCAAATATCACATTTGTAATATCTTGAATTTAATAGAATATAGTTAACCCCAAAAGTCATGGTAAAATATAATAAAAAAAATATTTAATAGATATTTTGGTCACAATATTCTACAAAATTTATAATGTTTTTTTATGTTTATTTTTTTTAATTGAGTCTTAAATTAAAACGAACAAATATAGCTATATATAAATATCATTATTAAAAATTTCTCTTAAAAATCACCTCAATTTTGATTCACAGAAGATGTTCCTAAGATTGGAGTGCGAAAACGGGGACTTACTCTTTTATATTTTTCAAACATGCAAGCCATGATTTTCCATGACCAGGAGTCTAGTTTACAGGACTCAAGTCTTTTAATTCCCAACTCAAGTCTCACAACTCTATTTATCCAAAATTAATTATTTTATTTAGTAAAAATGGTTCATTAGTCTCTTGATTAATAATCCTAATTTAATTTTAAGCCTTAAATTGGAACTTGTAGCATAAATTTAGTGGAAGTAGGTAGTTTACAGAATGACCTAAGATCTTAACAATTTTTTTCGAAGCGACTGCTCGATTTGCTTAGGAGATGATAGTTGAATATGTGACTATCAAAAGGATCAAATGAAGTAATTTCTTGGTCTTCACTCGTATAGATATACACATAAATTATTTTTCTTTCTGCAACTAAATTCTTCACATTAGACTGTTGAATAGGATATGATTCAAAGTTAAAGTTGAAAAGGAGTGAAGTGACAGTGACGGATAAGTCATTATCATTTGCAATCGTGTGAGTGTGGAAGCATTATTTAGTTGTTTTTGTCGGCAAGCTATTGGCTTTTGTTTTGGATGGAATCATGAGAGCCCTCCATGTTGGGCCACACCAGGTTGTAAGGAAAGCATTACACCAAAGTGTTTGGGCGAATTGATGGCACACATAAAGATTATGAAACTACTACGTATATTATAACACTAGGGAGAATGTGAGGTTTACATTCCTCTCAAACAATTTTTCTATATTACTACTTCATGTGTGTTTCCTAACACCATTTCATTGAGAAATTAACGTATCATGAGATTAGATATTGTAAGGTGATTTATATAATAGGTGTTTCAACAAATCTTATACTTAATTCAATACTATAAAATTACTTTTCAGGTAAAAGTTTGCATTTTATTTATAAATTATGATTTTATTGTATTATTAGTTTATGTGATTTTTATAAATGAATTTCTGTTTAATTTAATTTCAAAAAATCAATATGTGAGATAATATTTGTATCCTATTTATAAACTATGATTTTATCATATCATTATTTGACATGAGATTTTTAACAAAATTTTTATAATAATATATTTGTGGATTTTTCTTATATATTTTATATATTATCCATTTTTTAAAATGTGAGATTCTTATCTCACATTTGAGTACCAATAATATTTCCTCAAGTGTGAATTTCTTGCATATTATAAACTCTTCATCATGTGAAAGTCACGCATATTTTTATAGAAAATTATCAACGTTATATGGATCAAATGTATTTGTCACTCATCAAAATGAAAAAATTATAATACTAATTTCTTATGAATTAAAGGAGGTTGACAAACACGAGTTAGTTATTTATGAGTTTTTCTTTTTATATATTACCCATGTCACTCATTTATAAACAATGTGAAACTCTTCATTTATACTTGAATGTGGTTTGAGAAAAATCTTTATTATGGTATTTTTATGTTGTTAGTGATTATTAGAATAAAAACAAGTATTTTTGAGTTGTTGAGAAGAAAATTGTCATTCAAACAATAAGAGGATTAAATGCGGGATATACAAAAATAAACAACAATTCAATTCGAAAATTAAAAGAAAAAAAATATGTATAAAAAAAACTTATGTTTCAATCAAGAAAATCATGCTACTTAAAAATGTTTCAAGATAAATGTTAAAATGAGTCCTCACTTTATCCTATAAATCATATTATTGCTTTTTTTTAATAGTAATGATATAAAAAACATAAAAAGTAATAATGAAAAATATAAAAAAAATACAAATATAGATTGTAAGAAAAAATATTTTTATATTAAACAAGTTCATTAAATAATTACATAAACTAGTCATTAATAAAAATAAATAAAAAATTTAATTAGAGAATTATAATAAATGGTTTAAGAATTACAATTTCTCATATCCTAATTAGTAACACATACACTCTTATATACAAACAAAGCTTAGATAAATAAGTAATTAAACAATAATTAATTTATAACACAAAATAAAATAAGTTGTATGACTTCAATATTAAACTTGTCCAATATGAAAAAGTTCCAAAAATACTGTTTCACTAAAAAAAGTTATGTATATATTAACTTTTCACTTACCTTTTGGTTTAATGTTTAGAAATTCATATTGTTTTCAAAATAGTATCAATAATTAACATCTTTAAATTGATGAAGATTACAACCCTACATCGAGCATAATACACAATGTTGACTGGTGTGAGTAATAATGCAAGGGTCGTGGAAGAAAGTAGTCAAATATGGTGCTGAAATTTGCAGCACGTGAAGTTGGTTGGGGTTCCCTGATAGTGGAATTGTAAGTTGGATCCATGCATTACTCTGAGCTATGATGTAACACCAGCATTATGCAATATAAACAGTGCACAACATTTCACAAAGAGAAAACGACAGAACTTCTTTTATTTAATACTGTCCTTTCATATTGGATTTTCAACTATTATATTTTGGGAAATACTATGAAATACTAATTTCTTATCTTTCTGTGTTTTTTTCTTGTTAGGTTTCTATTTTTACTTACGTGTTTCCTTTTCATGTGTATGTATCTTTTTGCAGGTCTCTTTTTATAAAGGGGTTCTTTTCTATTTCTAACATGGTATTAAGAACTTAAAATCATGGCCATGGCTTTTGTCCAATCTAATGCTACCACGACTTCTGAAATCCCACCCCACCCATGTTTACCCCATTCTTTTTCACACCTAATAGTGTTAAGCTTGATGATGACAATTTCTTGGTTTGGGAGCAACAAGTTCTTGCAATTGTAAAGAGTCTCAAATTCATGAAATTTCTCGATGACACTGAAATTCCAGTCAAGTTCCTTAATCAAGATGATACTGTAACAAATAATATCAATCCCCAGTATCTCCATCACGAGCAACATGACCATCTCCTAGCGCTTGGCTTCTCACCTCCATCTCCACCTCCACGTTGACCAAGATGGTTGGTCTCAACACTGCTTGTGAAATCTGGAAGAGGCTTCGTATCTATACCAGCCAATCAAGAACTAAAATCAAGAAACTGAAACTCCAGCTTCGAACTTCAAAGAAAGATGTTCCATCTCAACGTATCTTCTTGAACTTAAGAGAAATGTTGATTCTCTAGTTGCTAGTAGATCTCCTATTATTGCCGAAAACCATATTGAAGCCATTTTGGATGGCTTATATGATGACTATTATAATTTTGTTACTTCCATCATCTCCCAATCCCTATTCTCTTGATGAAATTGAAGCCCTACTTCTTCCTGTACAATAAGAAAAAGTTATCATTTGTCAAAATCTTATCTCGGATCCTATTAATAGATAAATGAAAATGTTTCTAAACATAAAAAAGAAAAAGAAAAAAAGAGAACATCGAGAAAAACAAATTTAAAAGACGAAAAATGACAAAATAAAAAGTTGTAAAAAAATTCTAACACATTATAAAAAAAATTTATTTACATCATTTTATAAAATATAAAAATAAAATAAATATAAAATTTATCTTGAGACTGTTGAAATAAATCAGCTTATTCTTTGTAAAGACTCTATAAATACGAGTCTTACTTTCCTTTCATGAATAACACTACAACATTACAACACTACTTCAATACAATATCGAAGTTTTCTCTCTCTCTCGATTTTCTCTCTTCTCTTTCTTGGTTCTCGTTACAACAGTGGTATCAAAGAGCTTTGAAGATCTGGGATAGTAGCTGAAGAAGAAGACGAAGGATGGCAATGTCAGGAAGTGGAATCCAAGGCACCATGCCCGTTCTTGACAGCAAGAACCTGAATGGGTATGACAAATGGTGTGTAAAGATGAAGACCATCTTTGGTTTTCAAGAAGTCTTGGACATAGTCTTGAATGACTATGAGAAATTGCCAGAAGAACCCACTGAGGCACAGAGGGTGGCGTATCGGGATGCAAAGAAAAGAGATTGCAAAGCTCTTTTCTATATTCATCAATGTGTTGATGAAAGTAATTTTGAGAAGATTTCTCTAGCAGAATCTTCAAAAGAAGCTTGGGAAATTCTGAAACAGAGCTACGTCGGAGGAGAAAGGCTGAAGACGGTGAGGCTTCAAACACTAAATCGACAGTATGAATTACTGCAGATGAACGTTCAAGAAACAGTCAAAGAATACTTCACGAGGCTAGTTTCTTTAACGAATCTGATGAAATCATGTGGTGCAGTGTTGAAGGAGAGATCGGTGGTTGAGAAGGTGTTACGAACTTTAAATTCGAAGTTCGATATGATCACTATTGCCATCGAGGAGTCCAAAGATTTGGATTCTTTAAAATTGGATGAGCTGCAAGGTTCTTTGGAAGCCTATGAGCAGAGGATGCATGAGAGAGAAGTAGAAAAGACTGCCTCTGAACAAGCCTTAATGGCTAAACAGAAGAATGCAGGTGATCGAGGCAATGATCACAGGAAGAATCGAGGAAGAGGTGGATTCAGAGGAGGAAGATCTGGTGGAAGAGGATCGAAGAATCCTAATGAACAAGCAAGTCAGGGAGATCGAGCAGGTAGCTCTCAATGGAGAGGTGGAAGAAATCGAGGAGGTCGATCATCGAATCGATCGACTGACAAAAGACACATCCAGTGTTACAATTGCAACAAGTATGGACATTATGCATCAGAGTGTTGGAACAAAAAGGAAGAGGCAAATATAGCCAAGGAGGAATCGGAAGAAGAAACAGTTTTGATGGTCACTACATCAGAAAATGAGGCATCTTGGTATTTTGACACGGGTTGCTCGAATCATATGTCTTTTCAGAATGATTGGTTTGTGAACTTGGATGAGAGGATCAAAAGCAAGGTGAAATTTGCAGATAACACTACTGTAAATTGTGAAGGAAGAGGAAAGATCTTGATCAAGAAGAAGAATGATAAAACTGTAGTGATCTCTGATGTTCTCTATGTTCCAACAATGAAACACAATTTGCTAAGTATCGGGCAACTACTGCAGAAGGGTTACTCGATAGATTGGAAATCGGAAGAAAAGGTATTGAGGTTAATCGACAGTCGTGGAGCACCAATTCTGAAGGCACTCCTGGGCGGTAATCGAACCTTCAGAGTTGATATTTCACAATCAAATCACAAGTGTTTGGTAGCAGTATTGAATGATGACTGGTTATGGCACTTAAGGTTTGGACATTTAAATTTCGATAGTTTGTACCAATTATCGAATAAGGAGATGGTGATTGGTTTACCTCAAATTCGAAAGAATAATACATTGTGTGAAAGTTGCATGATAGGAAAGCAAGCAAGGAATCCATTCAAGGCGCGCATCGATAATAGAAGCGTCGATTTGCTGGAGGTGATCTACACCGATGTGTGTGGACCAATCGAAGTACCTTCGATGGGAGGAAATAGTTACTTTGTCACCTTTACTGATTATTACAGTAAGAAACTATGGACTTACTTGCTTAAAAGAAAATCAAATGTGTTCAGTTGCTTTATGGAATTTAAAAGGATGGTAAAAAAACAGAGTGGAAAAAATATCAAGATTCTGAGATCAGATGGAGGTGGTGAATACAATAATGGTGAGTTTGCAGCATTTTGTAGGAAGGAGGGAATAATTCATGAAGTAGTACCTCCGTACACACCACAACACAATGGAGTAGCAGAAAGAAGAAATCGAACCATTCTGAACATGGCTCGAAGTATGTTGAAGTGTAAAGGTCTACCTCGAGAATTATGGGGTGAAGCAATTGCCACAACAACATACTTGATAAATCGAAGTCCAACGAGGAAGCTCGGAGAGAAGACTCCAGAAGAAATGTGGACTGGGAGAAAACCCAGTGTAAAACACTTGAAAGTGTTTGGCTCGATTTGCTGGAGGCAAGTTCCTGAAGCCAAGAGAAAGAAGCTCGATGATAGAAGTGAGAAGTTGATATTGGTTGGCTATCAATCGACTGGTATCTACAAGTTGCTTGATCCAATCGAAAAGAAGATCATCAGTAGCAGAGATGTAGTAGTGGATGAGAAGGCTTGCTGGAAATGGAGTTTGACGGATAATGGAAAAGGTATTATCTGGATCGATGATGATAACGAAGCAAGATGTCAATCCTCGAATCAAGGTATCGAGGAGAAAGGTGAAATCGATGAAAGTGATCAGACATCATATCAAGACATCGATGAGCAAGAAGGGAGACGTCGATCAACCAGAACAGTAAGAGCCCCAACTAGACTCGATGATTACGTAAGAGATCGAGATAGTTCAATAATAGCATCGGAACATGTCATAGGTGTATCGGAAGATGAGAACGATCTAGTTCATCTAGCCCTGTATGCTGAAATTGAAGCTGAACCTGTATCGTTTGAAGAAGCAATCGAGGATTCTAAGTGGATAGAAGCCATGAAGGAAGAATTGGTTGCAATCGAGAAGAACAAGACATGGGAGTTAACATATCTCCCTAGTCATCAGAAACCCATCGATGTGAAATGGGTTTATAAAATGAAGTTGAAGCAAGATGGCTCTGTAGCAAGGTATAAAGCCAGATTAGTGGCTAAGGGATTTCTTCAAAGAGAAGGTCTCGATTATAAAGAAGTGTATGCTCCAGTAGCAAGAATGGAAACAGTGAGAACAGTGGCTGCCATTGCTAGCTATGAAGGATGGGAGATACATCAAATGGATGTAAAATCAGCATTTCTCAATGGTGAATTGGAGGAAGAAGTATATGTTAAACAACCACCTGGTTTTATCATCAATGAAGGGAAAAACAAAGTGTTGAGACTAAGAAAGGCTCTGTATGGTTTGAAACAGGCTCCGAGAGCTTGGAACATAAAAATCGACAACTGTCTAAAGAAGCTTGGTTTCGATAAATGCGAGGTCGAGCATGGAGTATACTCAAAGATAGAACAGAAGGAAGTATTGATTATCTGTTTGTATGTCGATGATTTACTCATAACAGGCAGTAATATTACATCGATCGAGAATTTCAAAAGGAGAATGAAGAATCAGTTCGAGATGACTGATCTTGGGAAGCTGTCGTATTTTCTTGGTATTGAATTTATCGAAGGTAAAAAAGGTATTTTGGTCCATCAAAGCAAATATGCAAAGGAGGTATTGAAGAAGTTTAGAATGGAGAATTGCAATGCAGCAGCAACACCAATCGAACCCAATCTGAAGCTCGATAAGGATGAACAGGGGAAGTCTGTAGATGCTTCGATCTATAGACGAATGATTGACTGCTTAAGATATCTTTGTTGCAGCAGACCAGATATATGTTTTGGTGTGGGTCTGCTGAGTCGATTCATGGGGAATCCTAAGATGTCACATCTTGCAGCAGCTAAGCGTTTGTTGAGGTATATCAAAGGAACAATCGATTTTGGTATACTCTTACCAAATGCTGCCAATCAGAATGGAAGGAAGTTAATCAGATATTCCGATTCAGACTGGGCTGGAGATCGAGTGGGATGTAAGAGTACTACAGGTTACATTTTCTTTTTGGGAAAATCTCCGATTTCCTGGTGTTCGAAATTGCAACCTATAGTAGCTCTATCTTCATGTGAAGCAGAGTACATCGCAGCTGCATATACTACATGTCAAGCTTTGTGGATCGAAAATTTGTTGAATCGAATATTTGGGAGGACAGAGGAGGCTTTAATTCTGAAGATGGATAACAAGTCAGCAATTAACTTGGCTAAAAATCCAATTCATCATGGCAGGAGCAAGCACATTGAGATTCGTTTCAATTTTATTCGAGAGAAGGTGAAAGAAGAAAAGCTTAAACTCGAACATATTGGAACAAAGGAGCAGTTGGCTGATGTGATGACAAAGCCACTGAGTACTCGAAGATTTATCGAGTTAAGAAAAAATTTGAATGTAAAATCGATCGATGGTTGCTGATTTAGGGGGTTGTGTTGAAATAAATCAGCTTATTCTTTGTAAAGACTTTATAAATAGGAATCTTACTTTCCTTTCATGAATAACACTACAATATTACAACACTACTTCAATACAATATCGAAGTTTTCTCTTTCTCTCGATTTTCTCTCTTCTCTTTCTTGGTTCTCGTTACAACAGAGACAAACAAACTCAACCTATTCTCCAACCAAAACCAACAAAATGATCAGGAAGATAAACCACATTCCTCTCCTAATTATTGTCTTTACAACATTCTAGATTCAGTTTCTAATACTAGTTTTAGGATTATAACTTTAGATTTGTGGATATTTGGTTTATGCAGTGAAGGGTTTCAAACATTGAGATTTGATGACTATTTTTTAACTTTCATGAATGATTGTATATATGAGGATATACTTAATTTCTACATACGATCTCGTGTTCAATTGATCCATCAATATTTATGCTTTGGAATTATGGATATGCAGGTATGAATTGAAGCGTGAAAAAGAGAATATGCATGCTTTGAAATTCTAGATATGCAGGTTTGAATTGACAGAAAATTTTGTCGATAATACTGATAAGTAATCTTTGATAATTACAAACAAAATTATGTACGTAAAAAATTATCAATGGATCCAAAATTTTCATTGAAAAACTTTACTGACAATGGTCTTTCTAACAGATATTTGTCCATCAATAATTTTTGTTTATCGATATATATTTATGATTATCAACAAATTTTGATCGTAAGTAATTTCATTTTTTGTTATAATGAAGATTGAGAATCACAATACCTAAAATATTTTTGGCCTCTACTTCCATAAAAAAAATGTAGATGTCATAATATATAGTAAAAAAATTAAATTAAAATTGAAAAAGAAACCTAAGTATTTCAATAACAAAAGGGTAAATTAGGCTTAAAAATGATATTAGACTAAAAATATAGTAAGAAATTTATGCGAGAAATCGTAAACTGAAATATTTATATTTGAAATACGGTATATTTTTTTAATTACTATAACTTTTTTTATTATTTTTGACCCTTATTATTTTATTTTAGTCTCTTCATTTTTTATTTTGTCTTTGTAATAAGTAGCTGATTATTTGTTTTTAGTCTGTATTTAATATTTCTCATAGGGATTCTAAAATTAAAAAAATTATTTTACACAACTAAAACAAAATAACAAGGACAAAAATAAGTTTATATGTAACCAAAAAAATATAAGGACAAAAAGTAAAATATAACCATATTTTAAGGATTAGAAATATATTTAAATACAAAATTTAATTAAAAAAGAAGGTTTAGAATTTCATATGCATTTTTTTGGCGAAAAGAAGATTTATAAAGTTTATTTCATTATAAGTGATTATATTCATTTCAAATTTCACAAAATATTGAGATGGAAATAGCTACTTCTCGAACATATTTTTCATAAGAATTTATGAATAAAGAGTGATTGATTAGTATAGGAAATTATCTATTTAATCATTGATTAGTATATGAATAACACGAAATTTCTAACATTACCCACCTTCATGTTTTCTCTCCGCTCTAGTCACTCCAAACCCTAGCGAAATAGCAATTGAAAGACTCTTTCCTTTGTTTGGATAGGGTGAGAATGGAAAGGAAAGAAAAAAACTGGAAAGTAAGTTTTTTGGATTAATGGAAAACAACTGGATTTAAGTAAAAAGTTTGTGGTAGATTAATTAAAA
This sequence comes from Lablab purpureus, assembly GCA_030347555.1. NCBI lineage: Eukaryota > Viridiplantae > Streptophyta > Magnoliopsida > Fabales > Fabaceae > Lablab > Lablab purpureus. The sequence goes on from CM059262.1 coordinate 3,725,487, forward strand.
TTTAAAAAAAATATATATTATATAATAAATTATTAATTTACCTTTTGTTGAATTTTGTTGAACATGAATATAAATTAAATTTGAATAAAGAATAGTTATGAATTGATTAGTTTATGTAATGAAAAAAATATTAAAATAAACCTATTTAATTTTTTTAATTAATTATATATACCTAGTTTTAATAAAAACAAGTATTAATTAAAATTGAAAATTATTGATTAATAAATAATTAATTTCTAAAATTAAAAATAATATTTAAATTTATTTTATTAATAAAATTTCATAAAATTACATGAATTTAAAAAATAAATAAATTTAAAGAACCTTTATCTTTGATTACTATTCTAATTTAATGAAATTTAGCTGAATTATTTGGATTTAAAACTATTTCTTATTTATTTTCGATTATGCTCTAATTTGATTAATTGTTATCAAATCTGTTCATAATTATCTGGATACTTAATTTCATTCATTAATGATGAGACACATTTAAAATAAGTGAGAATCTTAAATACAAACTCTCTCAGGTTAGAGAGATAAGACAACTACATTCTTACATCATATTTTAAACCTTAATTATTTGTTATATTAAATAATTTAATAAGGAAATTACATAATATTTTTACATCATATTAAGCAAATTTTACAATTTAAAAAAGAGAGTTATACTCTCACCTCCTCATCAGAATAATTTCTTAAAAAGATGACTGAAACATTCTCGACAAATTTTAAATTCTTGAAACAATAAATATTTTTCTCAAATAAAAAATTTATTATCTATTTTGAGAAATGGTCTGAGTTGGACTAAGAAAAAGGAAAAAAGAATATCTCAGAATTAAAGTTTAGAAAAATGGAAGTAATGGATTAATGATGATTAGAATATACTTTATTGTTAGAGTTGTAACATTACTAAAAAATTAAAAGATCATGAGAGACAAAATATTAAGAAGCTAATAAGTATTTAAGAGATAGAAAATTCAAATTATTATTAGTTTATTTAGCATAATATTGTTTTTTTAATGCATTAGATATTTGAAATTATAAATTTTATAATTTAAGTCAATTACTAAATATATTTATTTCAATTTTATATTAACTTACACTCACACTAAAATTTTAATTTTAGTATATATATCTATATAGCAAAAATGATCATTATAATTATAACTATATTTACAACAACAACAAAAGTTAATATTGGATGCCATGTCTAAACGTCTTATGGTAAGTGGCACCTTAAAGATTAAAAATAGGAATCCATCCATTTGTAAATGGTAAATTTCGTATACGTAAAATATCAAAAGGAAATTAATTACATTTTAAAACAAAGGTCCTTAATTATGAATTTAACAAGAATAATATTAAATCTTATATTTATTAGTTTAAACTTATATTTAAAATAATTAATAATACAATTCATTAACCCAATTGTATAGTTGAAAATCTATGTTTAATGAACCTAGATTAATCATAATACCGTAAGCATAATTAGTCTAATAGTATAATGAAAGGGAAAAACTTATTCCATGAAAAGAAAAACTGAACATGGGAAAACATGAACTCATATATTTGAAGGTCACTTTCATCTTCAAATTGCTACTAACAAACACAAATTAAAATGAAGATAGACACTAACTAAACAAACAATATTAAAAGTAAAACTGATTCATTAAATTTATAAAAGAAAAAGAAAGTTCTAAACAGCCCTAAAGACACCTAAAAGAGATAAAGAATGCATCAAGAAGAGTTGAACAAACAACATTCAAAATTCACACCAACCAAACTCCAAAGTCCAAACGCCAAGCTTTCATGTTGGCCACTTTCCAATTCTCAATTCTTAATTAATTGCATCCGTTATGACCATTTCACCCTTCCCTCTCCCTTTTAATACCAACCAACACAACACCCTTTCACGTTCTCACAAGTCAGCATTACATAACATAACAACACAACAACATCGTTGTTCTCGAAGCTCCTAACTCAGCCATGTCGAAAGGAGGAAAACTAACGAAGCTGAAGTCAGTGCTCAAGAAATGGAACTCCTTCAGCAACAAACAGAGCCAAGCCACCATCACCTCCGTAGCCAGCGACGGCGACTCCTCGTCGCTCCGCCCCGTGTATGTCGGGAAGACGCGGCGGCAGTACCTGGTGAGCGCGGAGGTTGTCGGACACCCACTGTTCCGGGAGCTGGTGGACAGGTCCCGCGACAGCGGCTCCGAGGAGGAGGACAGCATCAACGTGGCGTGCGAGGTTGTTCTGTTCGAACACTTGCTCTGGATGCTCCACAACGCCGATCCTCAACCCGAGTCGCTCGACGAACTCGCCGATTTTTATGCCTGCTGATGATGATTCCTCCCTCGGTAACATCAGAGTTCGTGCCACTGAAAGGGTTTTTCAAATTGCCATTGTAATTGTGAATTTGTGCTCATGTACCGTTCTTCATCTTCATTAACCACAGCAAAATATTTTAATTTTAATAATGATAGATATGAGAGATTCTCATCCTCCACAAAGTTTATGAATGAATTCCGTTGTGAAAGCTCACCTAATAGAAGAATGTCATAAACTACCAACACTATAGTAAGTAAAGAACAATTAGTATAAGATACAGAACAATAAAATAACACTAATTTACTTATGAAAATTCAGTACAAAACAGGTTTTTGTTATTTTCTGTCACAATTTTTAGAACATGTTTATCATCACATTTCGCTTCAACATAAATACGATGTTTTACACTTTAAACAAGTAATTATAAACATGAAGATTGTTTATTAGGCAATAAACACTTTTAGTTTTCACCAGACTGATTGAAGCTGGCTCTTGCAACTCTTTGCTTCTCTTTCTCTCTCATTCTTTCTTACTATTTGTCCAAATTCATTTCATTCATACCCATATTAAAATTCCAATTCCAGATGTTACGTCAATATTTATTATCATTTTTTTATTTTTATTCATATTATATAATTCATACTATTTTAAAATAAGTTATTTTTACCAATTTTTAAGTTCAAATTATGACACATAAAGGACTACTGTGGATGTCACTTTCTGAGTCACATTTTGATATAATGCGAAAAATTTTACGTGGGATTATATTACTAATAAACATAAATTACGAATAAGGAATAAATTGACTGATATATATAATTTTCGATTAAGAGTTTATAACTATCAATTTTGATGTCACATAAACTGACATAAATTATCAAATATTTACTATGATTATGTATGACCTTGATGTAAATATGATTATTGTAATGCCTGATATAAGGAATATGACTATACTAATCAGTATATATATTAAAATAAAAAATATTTAAAAAAAAGTTGGGATCATATCTTAAATCATTGATATTTATAAATTAAGTTTCAATTATCAATTATAATAGACTAATTTATCTTCTAAAGATAATAATAATTTTAATTTATTCAATTAGAGATATTCATTTATTAATTAGAAGTTTTAAAAAATATTTATATGAATAAGTATGATTTTAAATTATATTTATTAAAATAAAAATATTTAAAAAAAATAAAAATATAAAATTAAAAAAAAGTAGTGGATCGAGCCAGGAGTTCCAACCCATATAATGGTGACGAGTTAACTTGCCCTACCCCATTTTTTATGGGTCACTGATGAGTTGGACCAAAATGGGTTGGACTGATCTGTTTTGTCATTTTTAATACTCACTATTATTTTATCTACAACTTATTATCCAGGAATAATAAGGATTAATTTTGAAAGAATCAAAACATTTGACTTATGTTATTATTTGATACTCATAAAAAAAAATCTAAACCTAATCAAATGTTAAAATAGGTCACATGAAATCACTAATACCAATACAAACGAGTAGTAAACACATTCAAATAAGTTTGTGTGCTAATAATACTAAATTAATAAACAAATCACAATATTATTTACAAAATTTATAAATAAAAATAATTCATGTATATATAAAAAATTTGACTAAATAAATAAATTTACAATAATTATATTATACTTCTTTTAAATATTTGTTTCAACTACAACTCTATTTAAAATAAATACAAATATATATATATATATATATATATAAATATATAAATAAAAGATGGAAGTTGTCATGCCTAGTTATAATATGATACAACATATGGTCTCTATATTCATTACTTTACAAAATCACTAATTTAGTATTGTACACCATTGGCTTTGTAATTTGATATATCAATAATATACATAACAAAATAGTTCTATTGAATAACATCACACATTATTAAGATAAATCTTAAAATTTGATTGGAGGACAACTTGAAGTTGGTTATGAAAGTGAGTTTAGTTCATCACAATGAATTCTAATTTTCAGTTTCTTTTCTCATTTCCTTCTCTGTTGTGTAACATATCCATTATGAGCCAAGTGACAAACTGTGCCAAAGAACATAAACAATTGATAAATCAACATCCCCTCCCCAAGAGAGCCATTTTTTTTTATAACAAACCACCATCTAAATAGGTCACTTTCAACTCATTACAGTGGGCAAGTAGACTTTGAAATCGATCAACTTTATTTACTGGGCATGACATAATACCTAAATAACTCCAAATTCAGTGTGGTCTCTGGGTCAACATTATACTGTGAAACCAAGAGTTAATTATTAGCCACTCCACCAAACCAATTTCCCAAGAACATTCTGATTCATCCAATGGAGCCACATATAGTACTAACAAATGTTCCACAGGACTGAGAAAAACCACAAAGCTAGGAAATCTGTAGGCTCAGGTCGCTACAAAAAAAAAGTTCCATATTCTTAGACAGCAGTGAAGTCAACAGCTTTTATTTAGGTAGCAAAAGCAAAGCTTCTTCATCTAAAGAGTTGTTGAGATTATTTTTTTTATCAAAATAGAACATATCATTGGCAATTAAACCTCTGTAAAGTTGCAGAGATTAGACTATGTGGCAGAGAAAGATAATTTATTTATAATAGCAATGATTGGTTTGTTAGAGATGCCTTTGTTTTTGTTGGTAAGTGTGGGAAAGAACAAAGGTTTTGGTAGTGAGGTTTTGTTGAACTGATTTAGGACTTTAGATTTTGGGAATTAATTTGTACGGTACACACAGGAGAACGTGAAGCTGTATCCAAGTTTGCAACGCGTTTCCTAACCACACACAATCATCGTTGCTCAAACATCTACACACTAGGGTTAAAACAAGCATTTCAGTGTTTTTTTTACATTCATGTTTACTTTATAATTGTGAAATCAAAGTTTCACTTTGCATCAAGAAGAATAATAATACACAAAGATAAAGCTAATAAATTTATAGGTACTCTCTTTATCTTTCATAACTTTGTTTATCATTCACTAATATATAGGTAGTAGGTTGTTAACATGAGTCTGATTTTATGCATAAATTGATTCAGATAAAAATAAACTTCAAAAAATATTATTTAAATCAAAATATTTATTTTAGTTTAGTTTATTTAGTCTGACATCTATATAGACAAAAATTAAATTGATTTGAAGATTAATCGGCTGATTTATTTGTTTTTTTATGTTAAATTTATTTGTTTTTAATTTTTATTTTATTTTAATTATATATTATGTTATTAATATGAAATATATTAATAAAATTATTTAAAACATATATGATGTATTTAGTTCTTGAATATTAAAATTTTGGAAAATATATTATAATATGTTTGTATTGATATTTTGTATTTTTAATTTTTAATTAGATAAAATAATAACATAATGAGCTATAAGTCTAACATAATATTATATTAGAAAAAAAATAATAGCTCGTTTTAGAATATAAGTTAAACTAATCTATCTGAGTTTTTAAACTTGATTCTATAAATCAAACCAAACTGAATTAAAAGGTCTGATTTTGAAGGAATCCAATTCAGTAATAAGAATAATTAATCTCAATCTTAATTTTTTATTTTATTTTAAATTATCAATTCAGAATTAAAACATTTTAATTTTCTCTCAATTAACATTAATATCTTCATGTAAAATATGTCTAATATTAACACTGCATTTCGCTCTCCTTTTTATTAATATATACTATAATTAATAATTATTTTATAATATTCAAATAATATAGTAAGAATACTGATATAAGTTTTCAAACATTTTTTAATTTTTGTTATTATATTAAATTAAAATTTAACTAAGTAAAAACTATTTATTCTTGTATCAATTATTTAGATTTAAATTAATAAATTAAATAATATTAATTATTTAAAATAAATAAATTATATTTGACAAATTTTGTTGTAATATATAGACAGTTATATAAATAAATAAATAAATTCTAGAATTGAATTTTTTTTTAATTTTAATAATTTTTGTGTATAAAATTTAAAATCTTTAAAACAATTAAAATATAATAAAAAAATTAAAGATAAAAAATATTTTAATTTATTATTACAACAAAATTTGTCAAATATAAATTATTTATTTGAAATAGTTAAGATTATTTAGATTTAAAATTTAAGATTTAAATTTAAATAATTGACACAAGACTAAATAATGTTTTTACTTATTAATATTATTAGTTAAATTTTAATTTAATATGATCATAAAAATTAAAAAAAATGTATGGAAACATATTTAATTAATCTTATTATAAACTGGGCATAATAAAATAATTAATAATTTATATATATATATATATATATTAATGAAAGAGAAATGCAGTATTAATGTTAGATACATATTCTTTCGGAAAATATTAATGATTTTCTTGATAATTAATTAAAGTGTCTTATCACTGACTAAATCTGAATTGTTAATGTAAATTATTCTATTTATTTTTAAAGTAAGTAGATCTTTCATATATATATATATATATATATATATATATATATAAATTAATGTTAGTTATCCCCTCGAAAGATATACCTTTTATATATATTGGGAAGATGTAAGTGAAATTTCTATTGCGTACATGCAAACTCTTATCCTATTTTCATTGTTATACTAAAAAATATGAGTCCTTTCTTTTTCTGTCTTACGAAGAATGTCTGGTTTGAAATTTGAGCACAAAAGAGTTTCGCAGGCTGTCAGTGCCAGCTAGATATTCTATCTTCAAAACTCTGTTAGAGGAAAACACTGCACCTTCCACTATTACAATAAAAGCACACCAAAAAGCAATCAAGAATATCAACATACAAATAAAAATTAAAGAAAAAAAGTTGGCATGCAAAAGAGAAATAGAGATTTTTCTGTGTTGGCTTTATGTTACTTTTAAATTTATATATATATATATATATATATATTTAACCTAAATTTAAATATATGGTTTAAATTAGTGTTGTCAACTTGTCGTGTAGCTTATTTTGTTTTGGTCTATAGGAGTAGATGAGTCCATTATATTTCTAAGTTTTCCCGCCAAAAACTATACAATGTTTGTGAACACGAGGGAATCTTTTCAATAATAAAACATATAAGTATAGGATATATAATATATTTATTTTGTATTGGAGAATTTTATTTTCTTTCGAATATAAAACTCTAAACACTTGTTTTTCAATCTAAAGTCTACTTTGGAATGAGAGAAGATAAAAAATATAGTATATAAGAAGTTAGCATTTGTTAAATAATACTCCTTTGTTCTTATATAATTTACTTCTGAAAGAAGATTTGTTTTTTTTTATTTCACATTTTTAAAATTTTAAGATAATATGCTTTTTTTTCAATTATACTTTTATTTCTGTTTTAGTATACATTCAAAATTATTTAAAGAGAAAGAACCAAAAAGAATATGCTAAATATTTTATTAAAAATTACATTAAAAATAAAAGAATCAAATGATTTCATTTGTCTTGATAAAATAACCTCTTAATTAATAGAAAAAAGTTTTCTAATCATATCTAAGATTAATATTCTCCTCTTATTAAAGTAAAGTAAAGTAAAAGATCTCTTAATTGTTTTATTTCTTAAAAATTTTTATTAATTACTTTCTACAGAGAGAAATCACTATTTGATCAAATAAAAAACATTATACACCTTTAAAGAACTAAAAAATATTCAACTTAAATTATACTACATTTATGTATTATTTAATAGAATAACAATTTTCATGGATTTGTAATATTATTTTTCCACTATGTTATTAGCATGAAATATCAATAAATTTTTATTAATAATCGATTTTGGACTAAAAAAACCAATAGATTTATATAATATATAGCATAAATTGTAATTTTTGTTTTTTCTTGTCGCGATTTGATTTTCTCTATTCTTTTCTATTAGAAAATCATAAGTTTGATCAAATTATCAATTTTGCACATATATTTTTATTTCATTTTAACAATTTAATTAAATAAATAAATTCATTTTTTTTTACATCTTTCAAGTTTGAGATTTGAAATTTTTTCAAGAGTTTTTATTTTTTTTCAATGGATTAAGTCCGTTGAACAACAAATATGTATTATAATGAGAAAAATAGAAGAGGAAAAATGAAAACTAAGTTGAATATGCAAAATAATTTACTTTCCAACTCTAAATGTAACCATCAAAACTATTTTATCAATATTTTTAATGTTGTTAACAAAAATTAATATGAATATTCTGTACAATATAATATAATAATTCAACTTTTAGATTCATAAAATTAATTATTTAAATAAAGTTATTCACATTAACATTCAACTTTGTTTGTCCATGCATGCCATAAACAAAAGGTTTCGACATATTTAAACATTGTAGTATACCAAAGACCCTCTAAACTTTTGCATTAAACAAATTAAGAGTATAATAATGTAGTCTTTCCAATTTAATTAACAGGTTGGGATCTTTGTTTATTTTTTTCTTACGAGTCAAATGAAGATTATCCATAAATACTTTTTGAATTTGAAGATTTTTTCAACATCTTCAATTAAAATACCCTCTACTCCTATATAGTTTTAAACATAATAGTATTATAAAGACACAACATAAATAAAGATTAAATAATCTTTTGATAAAATTTCAAAATTTGACCAAACTAAACAATGTCAAAATATGATTACTAACAAACCTATAAAGTTATATGAAAAATAATATAATAATTTGACATCGCCAATATACAAAAATATATGAATTTTGATAACAAACAATATTTGCACTTCGTGAACACCTTAAACCATTTTTGTAACAAGAGATAAACAAATATGCAACTGAAATAAAATTGATATTCAGAAGTACAACAAAAAAATGTTATCATCAAAATAAATCAAATAGGACTTATATTCTCCCCTTATTGTTCCAAATATATAGATAACAAATGTAATTCATTCAAATATGCTAAGAATATAATATAAAACTAAAACATTATTTACGTTACAGTCTAGATTGTTCAGAAATATTCACCTAATTACATAATTTGAAAATAAAATCAACATAAAAAAATGAATGTATAAAAATAATTTGGGAATTTTAATTATTTTTTGGAGGTGCAAAAAATGAAGAGATGCAGAAAGAATGAGCCAGAGTTAAACCATTAAGCCCAAATCTAAAGAGTAAATTAACTCTAAAAACATTGGGCCACGCTTAAAGCCTTTATTTTTTTGGGTACAAAGAGTTGAGCATATCTGTGTTAAGCACCAAAGAATATCTCCAATTTTAAGAAGCTAGTAAAAGTACACTACCAAGAGGATCAATCTTAATCAATAATTACATCTTAAACAAAATTAATTATGTCTTCCAATAATTAATTATGATTTTTATAAAATTGATTAACCTCTAAATAATAACATTACCAGAAATGTTAACACTAAAAAGAAATTATTTTTATCAACCATTTGACCTATAAAATAATAAAATAGATTATTAATTAGATTAAAAACTAATGTAGAATTTAATATAGTAAATAATTAAAATTTTAGTAACTAATGTTAGAAATAAATTTATATTTTAATTTAGAAACTAATTTAATAATTATTATATAAAAATTAATTTCATATTTTTTTAAGAGAATATAGTTAAAAAAAATATAATTTCTATTATAATAAAAATCAGATACTAATAATTTTTAGTTTATAAAACATTTTTTAATTTAATCACTACAATAATTAATTATTTTTATCTTTTAATTAATTTATATTCAATTATATTCTTGTTGTGGAATTTAACTATAATTTATTATAATCATTGATTTATTATGTGAAATTAAATAAATTTTCTTCCTAATTTATTATATTTGTCTATAATAGATTAACTTAATATTAAGTAATCAATTATAACTTTTCCATAATTCACTGCATTGACAACAATTTTTTAATTTATCATGCACAATACTTAAAGTGTACTTCGGTAATTTTATTTCATTTTTCTCAACCAAATAATCTCCTGAACAAATCTTCATTCTAGTTTTTACCATTTTCCCTATCTTTTTATATTTTCTTTCCACCATTTTCTTCCCTTATTTCAAATAAGTGTTAATGAAAAAAAATCTCATCATGCAACATCGTGTTACTGAGCCATGAAATTTTTTTAAACAAATTTATTTTATAGAAGTAATGCTACCCTCCCTGAACATGTTGAACCATTACTTCGATTAGTAGTCATAAATTTTACTCAGATTCGAAATTATTTTGTACAGTACTTTCATTATTTTAATTTTAACCCTAACAACATAATTAGTAGAGAATATTTTTATTAGTTTCTCTGTCTCTTTTCTTAACTTTATTTTTTCAACTAAACACTTCTAAATTCTATTTTATTTCTTATATTCCTGCTGTGGCAACTTGGTCTAATATATTTTTCATTTTTGTATGTAACCAAGCATTAAGAAAATAAATTCTCTTATTTTATTTTAATTATAAAATCAAACTATCCACTTGATTGATCATGTGAAATTATTCCTGTCATTATCATCGCAGTTCCCATTACTGCTAACACCATTCTGCTATGCCAAAAGTCCCTACAACTTTTTCTAAAATGAGAAGCCAATAAAGAATAGAAAATGTAAGCAAAGTTGTGGAGGCATATGTTTATTATATCAATAAAATGAGTCCAGAAGCAAAAAAATATGTGATCTTCTTAGGAATCATATCCTAGTAATATATCAGTTCTCCATCATATGCTCAAATAGATGCATAAATATCTAAGCACATGATTTGATGACAATGGAGATTGTGAATGAGAATGTTTGACTTAAGATATATAAATGCATGTGACAATTAGATTTAATTTATTTTTCGCGTATGATATGCACATGTGGAAGTCTTCTGTTTCTATTTAAGAAGCAGCAAAAGTTCAGAGAAGGATCTCAAATGTGAATTTGGAGCAACCATCATCTCACAGTTAAATAAGAGGCATTGAGGACCACATATATATGAAAATTATAGGCCACAAATGCTCATTTTCACATTCCTAAATCGTTGTTCCATTTCCATATGAATAAACAAAACGAGTTTAGTTAGAAAAGCACGTGATTCTGTGGAACATGGGATGCATAGGTCTTTACCTAAACATAGAATGAATAAATGGAGGTTTAATAACAACCACTAACATAATATTGCTGCCAAGGCTCTTAAAATCTTTCTAACTAGCATATACACAAGAAATCAGAACAAAAATAAGGTACTAAGGAGGTCCACTTTTGCACCTTAAGCCGGCCTATGATTTTGGACGTGCAGAAATATTGGAAAACTACTTACTCTTCCACAGTTCCCGAGCTTTCAGCTTCTGCAGTTTCATGTGAGTCTCAAGGTTAGTTAATAAAGAAAAGAAGAAAGCAAACACAAAACTTCTAGTGGCTGAAAATAAAGGAATGTTATATAAGCATATGGTTTGTGATCATTGATGAGATATTGACCACTTTGTTAAACATTTTAACAAAGCCTATTTCAGTAATCTGCATAAGAACTCAAAGCCTAACATGTAGAACATAAACCAGAAAAGGCCTCAAAAGAAGTATTTCTAAAGAAAAAAGAATATAAAATAAATTTAAGTTTAACGTATAAGGTTTGGTTTAGATTCATTTATATAGTATGATCACATTGCATATGCAGACAAAACAAGTTACATGAATATGCAAAAACTTACGGGTGGTATCATTGAGTTGCTCTTTCTGCTCATTCTCTATGCACTTGAGTAGGTACTTGAAGGTCTCAATCTCACAAGGGATGGTGAGGCCGCCATTGTGATCAAACCCAAATTCCTCTGCAGCTTTTTCCAGCAAAACTTTGAAGAGAGAGTGGCTGAGGTAGGTGGTGGGAATGATGAACCTCCTGAGCTCAGGTCCAACATACACTGCCAAGTATCCCTCTGGAACATCAGGTGGTGGAAGCGGTTCAGGACTTTGGCAAGACTCTTCCGTGTCGGATTCACAGTTCATAACATTCACTACCCTTTTGTTGATTAAAGGCATCATGCTCCCTTCATTAGCCGCTTGATCAGAAATGGTGGGGATGGGAGGTTTTGTCCCTAAAGTCACATTCTGCCACTTCTGCAGCATTTCCCTTATCCTCACAATCTGCCTAATTCCTGTCAATTTGTAGCCTACACCGCTATCCATTGTTACACTTTAATCACAACAACAATAAACCTATCATCAATCCAATGTTTCAACACTAAAACAACACACCAAAGCTTATACCTACCACACCACCACTAGAGTTCTCTAATAAACTCCAATCATGGGTAGGTCGGAGAAAACTCTTGAAACACCTCAACAAATCTAAGACAATGATAACCAAAATTGAAATAAGTGTTTTTTTATCCTATTTCTTTAACTTGCCGTTTAAACGACTAATTAGATAAACCATTTTATAAAATAATAATTACATTTTAAACATATTATTTTTTAAATACTTATGTATTATAATTTATATTTATTTATATATAAATAATTCTAACTAAATTTAAATTTAAATTAAATAATATAATTTAAATTTTGGAGATATACATTTTATTTCTATTCTTCATTTAAATTTATTATATATTTTTTTTAGTTGGTATAACGAGTGAAAATATTTGTTAAAGCAAAACACAGGTAAGACTCTTTATAGATAGAGATAATTAATTTCATGACTCATAATTTAATCTAGGAAGGAAAACACAATAGGTAAGACGAATTTCATTTTCTAATCCTTATTTTCGAAGTAAAAATTGATTCTTACCCTCATATATGATAGATATGAAATTTTTGACTCATTTCCATCCTCATCGAGTAATAGGTATAAATTAGGAATTTTAGTAAAAAGTCTCACATTAAGTATAAATGAGAAAGTTGAACTCTATATAAGAAAAGAAGATACTCATAGACATTGAGCCTTAAGGTTTTGTGTTGGGTATGATATCAATTTTTTTATAAGATTTGTTCATGTCTCATATATGCCAAATCTTTCTTATGAAAATTTTCTAACAACATTTGAGGGGTGTGATTGTTAGGAATCCAAGTGGGAGAATGTAAGTAAGTCTTACTTTGAATACAAATGAGAAAGTTGATCTATAAAGTATACTTATAGAGTTGTGCATCACCAAGTTTAATTCAACTCAAAATCTAATTTATTACTTTTATAGGTTGTCACAAGGTCTAATTTTAATCTAAAATTTAATACATTTTACTTCTATTGCTTATCACTAAGCTCAAAATTCAATTCAAAATCTATTTATTTTTTTATTAGTTGTGCACTATTTAATAGATTGAGTAAATTGTTATTATACAAATTAATTCTAAAAAATCTCAACTAGTTTAACCCATCGTTTTGCAAGATAAATGCGGTTTGTAAAGATTAGAGATAGTGTAAAATGCGAGATATATGGATGAGCTTTTCATAATGTGAATTTATGCAAACACGAATTTAAATACACAAACTTATTCGTATACTCAGCTCTAATACTCGCCTCTTACTATGGTGATTACTAATTAAATAATTTTTTGTGTAAAAACAAAAACCATAACAAAGGAAATTTTAAATTATGAATGATTCAATGTCAAAAGAATACACATTTTCTTTTTTGTAATGACAAATATCAATAAAAAATTATAATTGCACACATATCAAAGTATGAAATGCCAATGGAATAAAATTCAAATAATTATAGAAAAGAATAAAAATATCAAATGTGTGTCATAGAAATAAGTTACCAAATTAAAGACCAAAAAAATTAATATATATCTTTTGAATTACCTAATAAACAAAATTCATTTTAATAATTTAAAATAGAAACATATATAAAAACGATGATGAGTATTGGTACTAGTATAAGTATAGAGATATATAAATTCTCATCTTTATAGTCATATTCAATTTAAAAAATTAAATATTACTTACACTCATATGCTACACACATAATATAAATAGTCTGTATAAAATTGAGATAGGATGTAACAATACTATTTATTTCTCATCCCTACTAATATCAAATAAATAATTTTATGTGAAAGTATCAAATATAACAACAAATAAATGCAAATAAGAACCAATTATTTATTGGTAATTTATATGCTTTCCTCATGCTATCCATATATAATAGAGAAAATATATTTCGCAATTTAAAATACAATCACTGAATAACTCGTTTCATTAATATAATAATAAATAAAATATTTAAATTTTAATATTTATTATTATTATCTATACCATTATATATAAAAATGTATTGCTTAATAACTTTATTTATGTCATTTTTCAATTGAATTATATTTTAATAAAAAAATTATTTAATAATAAAATATATAATTGAATAACTTCTCTTAATTTTGAAATAATTAAATAACATTTTTTAAGTAATTATCACATAATTTTCTTATAACTCTTTTTACAAAATTATACGTATTTTTAAATTGTATTATTTTCATAAAATTACATATATTTTTGAAAATATATTATTTTAATATAATAAAACTAAATAAAAAAATTGTTAAAAAGTAAGATGTATAATACAAGAATCCAATTTTTACCCATTAGTCCAATAACGACTTCTTAGGCCTTTGCTTATTCGATACAATCATGATTCAGTGACATGATTGTATATAAGAGAGATTATGTGATTGGGGCACATAGAATTTTAAGAGATAAAAATTGCTTGGTTATTGTGGGACTTAAGATGCAATTAAAGTATTTGTATAAAAGTGAAAATAAGATAAATGAGTTATCGTGAAGCAGACCATTAAAACGATTGTAGAATCAATATATTCTGTTCATCACCTCACATCTCTGGAACTAGTTGAAAGAAAATCAGTAATTAATGTTTGTGCAAATTATACTATTTAATTAGGTTATCAACTGAAAATTGTGTGCAATCTCTTCAAAGCTGACATTGCAATAAGAAATTTAAATATTCGATCATTCTATGTATATTAAACTTATGATCTGAAGCTGGTTGATCTCGCAGGTCTCAAATTAACATTTTCCTTAGAAGCTAGGAACCTGCAGGCATCAAACTAACCAACCCCAAAACAAGATCCTCACAGACCATAATCCAAAAAAGAAAGAAAAAGGAAAAAATATAAAAAATGCATGCAATAAATGAATTGTCACACAGAACAGCAGATAACAGGTAATTAAGAAACACAACGTTCACCATTGAATTCACACTATAATATACAATATAACCAAAAGATAAGAAAATGGAAGATGATGAACGAGGAAATGCATGCATGAAGAGAATGGCACCTGAAAAGAAGAGGGCATTAGCTATGAGCGAGATGAAAAAAAGCCATGCAGCTTCGGAAGTGGAAGCGAAAGCAGCGAGCTCTCCAAAGAGAGAAGGAAGGAATAAGATGAGTTACGATGATGTTTTTTCTTTCTGCCTCTGTCTGAATCAAGTATTAATTCTCCCAACAAATAATATTGGAATGAGAAGGTTAGTGTTCCAACTTTATACGCTGAATTATCGGCATAAAAATGAACTTCTTGTTATTGTGTTCCTTTTACATATATTTCTCCCATCACTGCTCAAGCGTCGCCCTCGGAGACTATTTTTCTGTTTCCACGCATCAATCAAGCCAATGGTTTTTTTATACAACTTCTCTCCTTCCACATTTTCATTTTCAGATTAATATCATATCTTAATTACTATCCAACTTTTGTCTTTCTTTCCTCTCTTACAGACTTTATATCTATTTATTATATAAAGATATTATCATTATGATTATTATTCTCAATAATTATTATAAAAAAATATTATTTAACATAATTATGGTCATATTTAATAGTTATAATTCTATTCAATTTTATTCGTTTATATATATTTATATTACTATCTTAATAAATAAAAACCAAACAGATCTTTTAACAGTAAATTTTATCATATTTTATATTAAATAATTAAAAATGTTTAATTCAGTTGGTTTAACAATATAAATAAATTATTATAGACTTTAAGTAATTCTTTTTTTAATAAATTTTATTAAAGAGAAGTGATACATGTATATCCAAGCATATAGTATCACTTACCTATACCTAATATTTACACACAAAAATACAATTAAAAAACAAAAAAAAATGAAAAAGAAAATAAAGATGTGGAATGAGTGTGATTGGGAACTCCATGAAACTTTTTCCTTTATTAAATACTTTTTAATTAGTGAACTATGTTAGAAAAATTAAAGAGAGAAAATTGTGAGAAATGTGATGAAAAGAGATAAAAATAATATTATAAAATTATTATATAAACAATATCATTCTTAAAAATAAAAAAAACACTATTATAACATTTTGAATATTTTAAATTCGTTATTAAATTGATGTAAAAATTAAAAAAAATGATTAAAAAGTGATGCATATGTTATTTCATATTCTATTGGAACAAATGATGTAGAATGTGTCATATTCACTAGAGTAAAAGTAATAAATAATGACAAAAAATTGAAGACCGTTGCATAGAAAATATTGTCATTATTTTTGGCAATGATAACTCTAAAAATTTTATGAATTATATAATTATAGTTCACTTCAAATCGTCCTATCATTGACTAAAGCTATCAAAGTTTAGGTCATACTTATTTAACTTCATACTACATTTTTTAGGTTTTTTAGTTGTTGTCTAAAACAAAAAAATATTATGGTATTATGTGTATTAATTGTAGCTATTTACAGGTTGGGAGAGTCATTGATTCATAATTGAAGAAATTTGTAACAAAGTATGTTTACATATTAAAAATTATTAAGTATTATGTTTTTCATTTTAAGATGTATTAAGTTAAAATATGCTTTTGAACTTTATTATTTATTATTTTAAGAAAACTTTATAACTAAATTTAGCTAAGAAGAACATATATTTAATGTTGTCTAACAGTGTAAAAAATTGTTATTATAGAAATAAATGTATGGACTATATCCATATGGAAGAATAGAGTATCATTTTGTATTATAATTGTATTTTCTAAACGAAATGAAAGTGAGGCTCTTTTACATTTATTACAATCTCCAACTAATGTAGAATCTTACTTTTAACATTTTTTTTACAATAAAAAATATAAAAATAAAGAAGCATTAAGATGTCTCAACCCATATAAAAAATATAGACTATATAAAACTTTTAATAATGTGAACCAATGTTGGAACTTCCTTATTTATAACATCAATATCATTTACGCATGATTCATTAATATAAAACTTCTAAAATAGTTAATGTAAAAAGTCTTAGTTGTAGTAGTGCAAGCTAACAAACTATAAAATATGAATGTTATTGACTCAAATTAGATTAAATTTAGGAGAAAAATAAAATCCGAACCATCAATTTTTGTAGGTTTAAGTTAATTTAAATTTTCTATATGGTTTACTCAATCGAAATCAAACCAATGTGTTCGATTTCGATCAATTAGGTTATTGACTCAATTTAAATTGGATTAGGAGGAAAATGTGAACCATATTTTTTTACTAGTTTGGATTAATTTAATTTTTTTTATTCCAAATCAAAACCATGAAATCATTAAGAGTTGATTCAATTTGGATTAATCAAGTCAATATATATAAAAGCAAAATGTATAAAGATACGGACTTTTAAGATATTTAGGAGTTAACTTAGAGGGAACAATTATGCGTTTAGGGTTTAGGTTTGTGGAAACAATTATGTTGTGTTTTAACTTTGTTGGTGTATGATTTTTTATGCAGCCCAATTTTTATGAAGATACACTTTTAGGAGCACAACATATACAAAGATGCTATATATTATGTGTGGTCACTATAAAAACTTGAGTGTACAGTTAGAGAACCTAAAATATTTCTTTAAAAGGGATTGTAGGAGACTTATTACACCCAACTTGCCAAAGTGTATTCGTGTTATCATTATGACAATTTTTGAGGATCATATATGAGTTATGAATTACTTGCTTAGAAGATATTGAATATAAATACTATTATAGAAAATATATTTACGTGTTGCTAAGTGACACTATAGTTGGCTTTGGACTGCTCGCTTGACTGAAACTTTGTAAATTTATATAACTTCATGTTTTTAGTATAGTAGTATTGTAAATGTCTTATGATTGGAAGACATAATTTAAGAGGTAATACATATGAGTTAGTTACTAAGATTTAACATTTATTTATAAAAGAATTGAAATACTCCAAATATTTCTTTTTATTTAATTCTTTTTTGCCCATAATATATATATGGTATATTTTATTATAATTGACTCGCATTAACTAAAAAATGTAAAATAGAAAAAATTAATATATAAATTTAAATATAATAATTAATAAAAAAAATTCATTATAAATTAATTTGGATTAGGCATCCAATTAAACTAAAACTTTACAACATTAATGTATGGATATGATTTGAATTTTTTAGCTGATTGGGTTAATATGTAACAATGAAGACTTAAATGAGTTTAATTATTACCATTCTTAAGTCCTTCAATTTGGAAAAATTGATGCACATTTAAAACAATAATTTATGCTTTAAATGTTTAGGGTGTTGCATACATTTCTTATAATGCAATAAATTATCTTACAATCAACACTTCTCATGCATGCTTGTTAAGTTGCAACTGCATTTAAAGTCAAGATTCAACTATCAAGTAAATTCAAGCAAGCCACGATAGCTTGTGTTACGTTTTGAAGTTTGGTGTTCACCCTATGTTACTACAAATCTAGAACGTGGTTGGTGTTTAACAACTTACATGACTTTATTTCTGAGAAGACTTCAATTTGACAATACTCCTAACATGTAAAACGAACCATGAAACAAGAACATCGTCCATGCAATACAAATATTTGAAAGAAAAAAAAATGTTCATTTTTGCTTGTAACAAGTTCTACTCGTAGTTTTTTCTCTCTCAATATCTTACAAGAACTGCACCCAAACCAAATCATTGATTATGCATGCAATGTTTGACAACGATGTTTCTCTAGAAGAGTCAATTATTATGGCCAATATATAGAGCAATCACACGCACCCTAAAAAATGGTTTTGGGTGCAAATGGTGACGTATAAGAAACAAAATATTAAAAAAATGCTAGTTCAATATCATTAATATGTTATTTTTTATACTTTTTTACTTATTGATTTCTCTACCCTAACCGCGGCTTTTTATTTATTGATTGAATTCTAAATCAAAAGTGTTGAATAAAACAGATGAAAACAGGCATTTATTCATGTCAAAGCAACAAAACAGAACCAATTATTTGCCTGTGTCATGAGATGACACAAATAACCAAAATTTTCCACAAATTTTAAGTGGCTTAGATTTCAGACTTTTCTCTTAATCTATCTCGTTTCATTCATAGGCAGTGTGAACGAGTAAAGATAAGCACTTGCATGGGCTTGTAATTAATTTGCTTGATTACCAAGTTATTATTAGGTTAAAAGTAATTTGATTTGATGGCTTCATAGACTTACGAGACTGGATTCTATACCTTGTTAGATTTTGTGTAGTTGTCACATAGCATTATGTTTCCCACGACCATTCTACCCAATGAATAAACACACACACAAACACATATAAATATAAATATAAATATAAGGTTGTCCACTTCAACAAACAATTTGTCATCTAGCCACTGATTTATAGGTTTCACCTAAATGTCGAAGTGAACCTCAAGAAAGAACCGTCCTTAATTTTTATGTCTCAGTACAATTTTAGTACCATGTGAAAGTACAGGTATGCCTATTTTGTAAAGTTTAAACCCTAGTTAACATGTTTCATGAAGTAAATCACATGAAGAAAAGTAAGTTTGAAATTATTGTCAAAATTGGTAACATATTGTAACATAATATATTTATATTTATATTTTAAATGTTAAAAATCACTAATTTACGTTTTGTTTTAGTTTTCAACATTATAAAATTACGTTGGACAACATGGTTTATCAAAAGTAAAAGGATGAAAAAGGATTGGTTGAAACGTAATGAGATGAAGTATTATTTTATATCTGTTTCATTGGTAACAGGTTGTTTAAAGTGAATAGTAGCTACAAATTCTATCTATGAAAATAAATGGTGTCTGATGTTATCACTTTACTGAAAAGAATAGTTGAATATATATATATATATGTTTCCACAGTCAACTTAAAAAATTGGTTGATTTGGGTAAGCTCTTTCATCTTTCAAATATTTATATCACCACTTCGGACATAATTTTTAATAATAGTTAAAATAAACTTTGAATAACGGTTTAAGAAAGTTCTTAATATAGACATTACTAGAAATGGAATCAAACAACACTGTAAAATCGTTATTTCTTTCTTTATCAGCTACTAAAGATATATATTCTATTAAGCACAAAATAAGTGTTCAAATTCATATACACAAATTACATGATTATAAGGAGAGAATGTTTATAAAAAGTTAATACTCTTCAACAAAAGATACTCCTCTTATATAAGGTGAAAGCATGAACCTTTCATAAAATTCTAGTACAATATATATAACACCAGATGATATATAACATAATGTGAAATAAATCTAAAACAACATAAAAATATTTATTTTTATTATGAATCCATCATTAAGCAAATAATTCTTAATATTCTTCGCATCACAGATGAAAAGATCACATTGGGTTCACTATACATTTGTAGGCTCATTCTACCCTTATATGGTTAATTTTATGCACTCTAAACCAATTAAATGGTTATTATATCTCTACTAACAAGTGGTGTATTCGTTGTAAGATTACTTTTTACAACATTTTATGTTTTATATTTAATCTTTTAATTTTTTTATTTGCGATTGTTGAAGCCAGAATTATCATGGTAAGATACTTGACAACGTTTAACAATAGAACTATGTATAGTCTTTTTTTAAACATAAGTTATATTAATGCACTGGTGCATTGGCCAATAGTAGCATATTACATTATTCCAATTAGGTATAACAATGTTACCTATTGAGGCGTTTATATTTTTTATATATGTAGATAGTTTATTAATTTTAAAAAAACTCTTTCAAAAATTTATTTAAAATATAAACTCAAATAAAAAATTAATTTTAAAATATAATTCAAATAAAATTATCTAATAAAATATTAATGTAAAATAAATATAATTTTCATAAAAAAAATTAAAAAGTTAAACCATAAAGTATAACTTTTATAAAATTAATCTTTTCAAAAACAACTTTAATTTCGTAGGTTTAAATAAAAAAAATACATATATATTACATTCTAAATAATTATTTAATAGTTAATATTTTTTTTATCAATTTTAATCACTTCATTTTTTTAATATTTTAAAAAATTACTAATAATAATTAATAAATAATGAATATATATAGATTAAATATCATAATACTTATATATATTTCATCAATAAGTGAATATTAAAATATTCATACTCATGTTATTATATGTCAATATTTATTTGAGATGTCTATTTAATATTTATTTGAAATATTTATTTAATATTTATTACAAATTTTACTTGTGTATGTGAATTTTTTGTTATCTCCAATTCCAATATCTATAAATTCTAGTTCCCATAACGCTAATCATCTATTGAGTTAAGTAGTAGTCATACTCATGACATTATTTTTTTATTCATTACAACTCAAAATGTATATAATTAATTCAATTGATCGAAATATAAAACTGAACAAACAAAAGGATTCAAATATTTTACTTGCATCCACATTAACTTTTATGAAATTAAATTAAATTTATGATTCAATATGTTATATTTTGAGTAAGCATTAAAACAGAATATCATTAAATTAGATAAATCACATCATGTAAAATTAATGTAATATATGTAGAAAATGAATTTTTCTTAATAAACTAATATTTATTTAAAATATTAAACTTTATAAATAATATAATTTATCATTATTTAATTTTCAATATATTTAAGTCAATACTAATTTTAATCAATATTTCATTATTTTTGTTTCTAGTATCGGTTTAACCGATTTTAATAATGTAAGTCGGACTAACATATATTTAGAGTCGATTTTTGAGAGACTCTAATATATATTTTTCTTAGTGTAATTGATATGATAATATTTTATTAAAATTGAAACAGAATTTATATATATATATATATATATAAAAGTTGTGATATATTTATTTAATAATATTGATATTATTCAATTATTATTTTTATAAAAACAGATTTAACTACCTTAAACTATTAAATTTTGGATAATGTCTTTGTTAATTCAACTGCAGACCCAAATTTTGAACATAAGTTCAAGGAGTCTTGAAAAGGAAAGTTATATGTTGGCTGTCATAATTTTTCTGAATAAAAATTTATAGTTGTAAAACAGCTTCTGTCTCAAAATCCCCTTTAGGCTGTTGTACTATTATCCCTGTGTACTATTTTTCTTTCCTCTTTCTTTTGTGCTAAAGTACCACTGCACTGCACTGAATCCATTTCCTTCAATCTTTTGTGTTACAATCTCTCTATTAATTAAAGCAAACAAAAATACATAATATTTGTTTATTTCACAAGCAACAATAATCATAATTGCATTCATTGAAAACAAAACAAAAATGAAAGGAAGCTTCTATATGTAAGAATTCTCCATGTCTGAAAGATTCAGTATGTATAATTTAATATTCAATAAAAATTGATTTGGGACGTGGGAGACACTAACAACACAACAAGATTGAATTTTTTTCTATTTTACTAATTAATTATTTTTATCAATGTATTAATGAAATTGATGACTAATTAAATTATAAATTAATTTAAAATTTAATTTAATAAAAAATTAAAAATTTGATAGTTAAAATTAAAAATAAATTTAAATTATAATTTTAAAATTAATTTAGTTACTGCTATATAGAAATTAATTTTATAATTTTTTAAAATTAATAAAAATAAAATATAGGTTTTATTATAATAAAAATTATTTTAAGTACTAATAGATTTAGTTTATGAAATAATTTTTAATTTAATCATTATAATAATTAATTATATTTTATCTTTAAATTCATTTATATTTAATAAATTTTTCATAATATAATGATAACCTAATCTCACTACCTAGTATGTGTTTCTTGTTTCTTTTCACATAGATAATATTAATTATAAAAAATGTGACATGGTATGGAGTATGATATGGTGTACAATTATTTTTATCTATCACTTACTCTCTTGAAAAACCACATATTGAAAATATTGTTAAAAGTCAAAGTATTAAATTTTAATTCATTGTCTCAAATTTTTCTCAAGAAAACATTCTTAATAGAGGGTTCAATTATCGATAAGAAGTGTTTCATATATATATTGATTTGAGTATTTTAAAATTAGATACAATATAATTTAGAATATTTGAACTTATTCAAAGAAAATATATAGTTAACTAAGAGAGAAGAAAGTCTTCTTGAGTTTTTTTTTACAATCATGGAATTATAATAACAATTAATAGCGGAAACCGAAAATTAAAATGATATAAAATATTGATTTTTCAAAACGAATAAAACAAGAAATTAGTCAGAACTTAAGAAAAAAAAACCCTCTAATTCATCTAATTGCAAAATAAATGTACACCCTAATTTGACAATATAAGTTTTTGGTTGGTAGCTTAGATATGTTTACAACTGAGCCAAAGTTCAATTTAAGTGAATAATTCACAAAGTTTCTTATATCGTCCACAATTATATATTCTACACGACATGACATGTTTACACTAGTTTAAAAATTAATCTAATAATTATTTTAAGAGAAAAAAAGTCAATTGATAAGCATCATGAAATAGATAGATATCCAAACATTTAGAATTGAAGAATTTGTATGGTCCAATCTATATATATGTTAACAAAGTGATAATAATAGAGACATGTAAATTATTTAAAACGTAATAGCCTCCAACAACAACTTTAAAGAATATAGTTCAACCCCTGTCACTGGAAAGTGTCAACAGTGTTTGCAAAATGAGAATATTTTAATTCTAGGAGACACACATATCCCCTTTTCAATGATCATTGCTTACGTAATTTCACTTTGGTTAATCCAATTCTAGGTTGTCTTAACCTACCTTACACAACTGTTTCCTATCTATCTTTCATGAACCACTCTCCATGGCAACCAAAATTTAACTACTCCATTTTGCCAAGTTTTATTAACCATTCTCTTCATTAATCAACCCTATGTAATATTCATAGAGAATTACTCTTAAAATTTAGTCTTTTAATATCTTCACTCTATTGTGATTGTTATTTCCAACATGTTTACTTGCAGAATGTGACACCTAATAAGTGCATCTTGCTATCATATTATTATTACTTGGGAGTTTAAAAAAACTATTGAACAAGACATACAGGTACATTCTGCATTATTGTATGTTTGTGATTAAAATTATAAGGCAAGCTATATATATGGAGATTAGATGTATGCATAAATGGCACAGAGATACGGTTGTTATTATTGTTGGAAGTAGAAGTACAACTGGGTGAAGCAATATATAAAGAATGTGTGGGAGAGGTGTGAGGAAATTGGGTTTTTAGAGTAAAAAAGAATACAGAAATTGAAGATCCCATTTCTCAACTACTCTCTTAGGTGAGGGAAGACCAGATTGGCGTTGAAATCGTGTGCGCAAATTCGTTGAGAGGTGTTTGTCTTGTTTTCCAACCATTGCGTTTCTTTCGTTTTAATACAAACTTCCACGCCCAAACGTGTGAACCAAAAACCTCTACTCAAACCTTTTACTTTCTCTCTCTAGAGTGAGAGAGAGAGAGAGAATTCGCTTGAAGAATTAAACTAAGAAAACGCATTGCAAGCGAGCCTACGTTTCTTGATGAGGACGTCGTCGTTTCGGAGGTGCAGCAGCAGCAGCAGCGGCGAGTTCGAATTGCCGGAGAGGCTCGGAACCTCGTCGCCGGCAGCCGGAGGACGCTCCTACGGCGCAATGATGCCGGTGTTTCTCAACGACCTCCGGAGCAACCACCACAAGGAGCTCGTGGAGATCACGCTGGAGCTCGAAAACGACGCCGTCGTGCTCTGCAATGTGATGCCGGCGGCGGCGGCGTATTCAGCTCCCAATGCTTCTCCGTCGTCGAGCAGTGGAGGAGGTGACGACGGCGGAGGCGGCGGCCGCGGCGTGGCGCGGAGCCTCTCTATTACGTCGAGGATTAGGAGGAAGTTCCCGTGGCTGCGGTCGTTGTCGTCGGCGTCGGTGGAGAGTGTCGCCGCCGCTGAAGATCCGGTGACGACGGCGCGGAACGCGCGGAAAATGAGAGCGAAGCTCGAACGGACGAGGTCGAGCGCCCAGAGAGCTCTGAAAGGTCTGAGATTCATCAGCAAGTCCGGGGAAGCCAGCGAGGAGTTGTGGGGAAAGGTGCAAGAACGGTTCAGCTTGTTGGCCACGGATGGCTTACTCGCTCGAGAAAACTTCGGTGAATGCATAGGTAAGGATTCATGATTTCATGATTCTGAATTCAAATCAAATTAATTCAGAAATTACCTTAGTTACACTTTTAGCAGGATTCATGATTCTATGATTTAAATACACTGAACCCAAGGCATATGCATGAGCATTCTAAGAGATTATTTTTTAGTGAAATAATTAGAAATTTGTGGGAAATTGAATGATGAAAGGGATGGAAGATTCGAAGGAATTCGCAGTGTGTATATTCGACGCATTGACTCGAAGGAAGAACAGGAGAGTTAGTAGCATAAACAGAGAAGAGTTGCATGAGTTCTGGTTGCAAATTTCAGACCAGAGTTTTGATGCTCGGCTGCAGATTTTCTTTGACATGTAAGCTTTTCATTACTGTTTTTAGGGAAATGATATTTAACATAATGTTCATTTTTCATATAAATGTCTACAGATAATTTCATTTAATAGAAACTAACAAACAGACCCTTCAATTGGAATAAATAAACATGTATTTAAAATGGTAACATCAATTTAATTGTTTTTTAATCATCCAGTTTGGTATTGTTCTTTAAATGTTTTATATTTCAGGGCAGACAGTAACGAGGATGGAAGAATTACTAGAGAGGAAGTACAGGAGGTAAGATTTAAGAAAATCCACTAATCTCTTGTTATGTTATGAAGTTTCACCATCTTTTTTGTAAAATTAATCTTAAATCTTAAGATGTTTATTAATCAGGACCAAAAATATGCTTATATGAGAGAGATTTATAATGATATTGAAAAACTGAAAGGGAGATAAAATAAAATAATATTGGACATGAAAAATGAGACTTTTGTAAAATTCGCTTGAACTGATTAAGTAGGTGTTAATTACTTATTATTATTTTGTGCTGGTTGAAAAGAGAAACTCTCCTATATATTGGTGACCTTAAGGTTAAGCTTTATACGCTTTAAGCAACAGATTAAAGAGATAAACTGTACAAAAAATGTTAATGTTAACAAGGAACCACAGGTGAAACTGCAATCTGATTTAAATACAGAGTTTGATGTGACAGTTGTATAGCGAAATCTGGCCCATATCTATAAATTTTATTCCATATACTTTGAAATTATATCTAGTCATCAGTATATTTTGATTAACTTACTTTAGTAAAAACTTTTAAAAATGAATATAGGCAAGATAAAATGGATCTTCTAGAATTTTATTCCATATGTAATTTTAAAATTACTTAAGTCATCGTTTATGTTTGGATGAAAAATAAAATAAAATAATTTTTATAAATTAAAATTAATTTTATGTAAGCAAAAAATTTTAAAAAAATTGTAAGAGTTTTTATAAATTAATTTACACTTAAACTAATTTTAACTTAGGTAGAAATTAGCTTTAATCAATGAAAAAGTTAATTTTATTCTTTTAGAAGATTTAGTAAAAATTGGCAAAAAACCATGTCTAAAAGTTGTATAAATTAACAAAATTTATTATCTTATTAAAATAACTTCATGAATTAATTAAAGCTGATGCAAGACGGTGTAAAAAAATTTGGAATTACTTTACTTATTGCTGACGTGGATATTATGTCTTCATCGTACGCTTTGTTTTCAATCTTATTCAACAGCTCATAATGCTCAGTGCTTCGGCAAACAAGTTATCAAAGCTAAAGGAACAAGCTGAAGGATACGCTTCGTTAATAATGGAAGAATTAGACCCTGAAAACCTGGGCTATATCGAGGTAAGAGTGCCAAAAAAAGACAAAACTATAACATAAATACTCTCTGTCTTACATCTAATTAATTTATTATTGAAATTAAAAACATTTGTTAACATAATATTAATATTAAATTTATATTTGTTTTAAATTATCTTTAAAATTAATGAGAAATATTTTTATGAATTTTAAATAAATTCTTTTAATCTCATTTATTATTAATATATTCATTATTTTCATTTTAATTAACGACAAGACTATGTTCTCAAAAATATTTTTCATACAACACAAAAATCAGCTGTCCAAGAATTTAAAATATTAGTAAATTCCACTAATTAACTATTAGTTATAAAAATTCTACTAATTAAAGATAATTAACGTAAGAGATATTTTAAATGGATTCTTTTACCAAACTTAATTTCTAACTTAGTTCTTAAAATAAGATTGGAGGGAGTAACTTGAAACTTTAAACCAGCTAATTACATGTAAAATAAATAAAGTTAAACAGAACAATATATTGACTCCTGCCATCTAGCTTCAGGAGATTTATACGCTTACTGTTACAACTTTTGTCTCATTTTCTTTATCACTAATATTCTTGTCGTTATTCAGCTGTGGCAGCTAGAAATGTTGTTACTAGAGAAGGATAGGTACATGAACTACAGCAGACAACTTAGCAGTGCAAGTGTAAACTGGAGTCAAAATATGACCGACACAAGGCCTAGAAATTATATACAAAGATTGCGCAGGACCCTCCAATGTCTTGCATTAGAGTATTGGAGAAGGGGTTGGATTTTGTTTTTGTGGTTGGTTGCCATTGCTAGCCTCTTTGGCTGGAAATTTTACCAGTATAGAAACAGATCAACTTTCCAAGTCATGAGCTACTGCATACCAGTAGCCAAGGGTGCTGCAGAGACACTCAAGTTCAACATGGCTCTCATTCTCTTACCAGTTTGTCGAAACACTCTGACATGGCTTCGTTCCACCGGAGCCAGGAAGTTTGTGGCCTTTGATGACAACATTAATTTCCACAAGGTAAGAGGGGTGTCAACTTGGAATAATTAAATGCTAAAGACCTATTTTACAGCTGCCACATAATTAAATCCAGTAACACCTGCGTTTGACTTTTGGCTAAATGCTGGATTGAACATTTTTAGGAATGCAGACTTTCTATTTAGAACATGTTGTTTTTTCAGAAGTTATTTATAAGTTTCAAAATATAATAACCATAAAAAATGTTAATAATGATACTGTTCTTATTATACAGTTATATGGAATTTCTTATAAGATCCTATAACTAAATAAAGTTCTTCAAAAAATTAATGAAAGATAATACATGATAAAAAAAAGTTTTACTATATAGAATTGAAAAAGAAATTAATAGTTTATATTTTCTTAATTTTTTTTCTTTCAGTTTTATACGTAGGTTTTAAAGCGTTATTCTTTTTTCTCAAACACTTAATTAAATAAATTATCTAAAAAATCATTGAAATTAACCCGTAAATATTAGTGAAATATATAATTTTTTTTGCTAGTCAAGTAGGCTCTGTTTTAGGTTCTTAATTGACACATTAGTTCACTTGCACTCCAAAAGTGAGAAACATTTAAATCAAGCAAGTACAAATTCCTTGACTATTTTTTATTTTGTCCCTGTCCTTTTCTACAGATGATTGCATTCGCCATAGCTGTTGCAGTCGCCGTTCATGCCGGCAATCATCTGGCGTGTGATTTCCCCCTTCTTGTAAACTCATCTCCAGAAAAATTTTCACTTATATCTTCAGATTTCAATAACAGAAAACCCACATACAAATCACTTCTGACCGGTGTAGAAGGCGTAACTGGAATCTCAATGGTTATTCTCATGGTCATCTCGTTCACTCTAGCCACTCACCACTTCCGGAGAAACGCATTGAGGCTTCCTTCACCTTTTAACAGGTTGACAGGCTTCAACGCATTTTGGTACTCACACCACCTTTTTGCTCTGGTCTACGTTCTGCTACTCATCCATGGAACATTCTTGTATTTGACCCATCGGTGGTACCAGAAAACGGTAAGAATTTTTCAACTGCTATGAACAATAAGCTCGGGGATAAGTAAAAAGTAATTTTGTTTCCTTTTTATTTCAGACATGGATGTATATCTCTGTTCCTCTGTTGCTGTACATAGCAGAGCGTACTCTACGCACTCGAAGATCAGCACATTATACGGTGAAAATTCTGAAGGTAATCAACCAAATAATCGAAGCTCTAGCTTAGCATACGGGTATATAAAGATATAACGTGGGAAAAATATGCTTTTTCGGTACAAATTTCCTGACATTGATCTAGCAGGTTTCGGGGCTACCAGGAAATGTCTTCAGCTTAATCTTGTCTAAGCCTAATGGATTCAAGTACAAAAGCGGACAGTACATATTTTTACAATGTCCAAAAATCTCTCCCTTTGAGTGGTATTTCTAATTCTCCGGTCTATTGTAAAAGTTATAGACATGATTACATGAGCAAATTCAAATTAAATATCGTCTTGAATTACAATTTAGGCACCCGTTTTCCATCACCTCAGCTCCAGGAGATGAGTACCTAAGTGTTCATATCCGGACAGTGGGAGATTGGACCCAAGAACTTAAGCTTCTCCTAACAAAAGAAGATGACAAATTGCCTTCGGTTAAACGTGGTGCAACATTTGGTGAACTAATGCAACTGGATCAAAGAGGGTAAGTAAAGGCGAGATATTTCTTTTCATAAATAGAAGGATAAAATGTGTTTGAAGTTTTGATCAAAAGTAGTTCTAGTTACTATATTTTGAAAACAGTTTAGAACGTGGTGGATTTAGTTCCTGGTCAACTTATTCTATTCTAAATTTCAATATCATAAATTGTTATACAAAGTAGAGATTTGTTTCACAGACAACCAAGACTGCTTGTTGATGGGCCTTACGGAGCTCCAGCACAAGACTACCAGAGCTTTGATGTACTACTCCTCATAGGATTAGGAATTGGAGCAACTCCTTTCATTAGCATTCTCAGAGATCTTCTCAATAACACCAAGACAATGGATGAACTCGGGGTAACGTGCAAACTCTGGCTCCCTTTTCAGAAAATATATTATTCCGCTTCCATCTTCAGTTATCAATTTTTACAAGGTCAGGTGCAGGATCCATCAAACACAGAAACAAGTCAAGCAACCAGATCAGATGAGAGCTCCAATAGTTTTACATCGTCAAACTTAACACCAGGAGGAAATAAGAGATCACGAAGGACTACAAATGCTTATTTCTACTGGGTTACTAGGGAGCCTGGATCTTTTGAATGGTTTAAAGGAGTAATGGACGAAGTTGCAGAAATGGACCACAAAGTAAAACTAATAATATTTGATGTTCATAAATAAGTCTCAACTCTACTTATAAATAGCTTTCTGATATACTAACTGTCCTCGTTCTTTTGTTTCGTTTTTATTTTTTCATCCGAGTCAGGGTCAAATTGAGCTCCACAACTATCTTACAAGTGTCTATGAAGAGGGGGATGCGAGATCAACCTTAATAACCATGATCCAAGCACTGAACCATGCCAAACATGGTGTTGACATCCTATCAGGCACTAGAGTAAGAACTTCAATACCTGGAGTTGTAAACTCAGAGAACAAGGTTTATTGTTTGTGCTCATTGTGATTACGTACCTAAACACTGAAACGTGACCATTTTTCTTTTATTGTTTTTCAATTGCAGGTAAGGACACACTTTGCTAGGCCTAATTGGAAAGAGGTTTTCAACAAGATTGCCTCTAAACATCCGTTTTCTACCGTAGGTAAATTACTAGCTACAAAAGTGCATAACCGTTTTCCAAGAGAGGATATTGAATTTTGCTTCTTTCTTCCTGCAAAATTGGGACAACAATTATTAATTGCCTATGCTATGTTTCACATGAGGGTCAGGCCCTAGGTCCTCTCTTACTATCCACAAAACACTATAAATATGCTTTAGAAGTAAAGGATACTGATAAAAAAAATTAAGATAAAGGGGCTGCAGTAACTGGTAGAAACTATCGATAATACTAAGGTACAAAAATATGTACTGATAATTTACATGCAACTATATATCCAGTTGTTTAATACAACTATGAATAAATGAATATCTAGTACAAATTCATCAATAATTTAAATTATTTGCACTGATAAAATTATGAGTTACTTTAAAGTGTCTTACTAATAATATAAATCTACAATGCTTATATTAACAATTTAATTTTCGTAAGATGGAAGCTATAATAATAGAAGAAATCCTGACATGTAAAAGTGAAAACCAAAGTAGTTAAAATGCAAGACAAATTAACCCTTCCATCCTAAAGAAAACTGGTATTGAGGAAACAAATGAACTTTTACAGTTAGTTAAGTCAATTATTTCTTTAACAATAATTATTATAAGACTAGAACTTATGACCTAGTGTATATTATTCAAAAGGAAAGTATTACTTTGACCTCTGAAACAACTATTTAATAACTATACTATAATAATACAATAATACAAATGAATGATTAATAAATTAAATAGTATTGTTTGGTTATATTTTTAAAAGAGTTGCCAACAATATTATTGTTCTTTTCAATATAATTAAATAGTTAAGTAGGTAGTTAATCCTAAAAGAACATTAGTATTAATTAATAATTGAGATTTGAAACGGACACGGCTTAGTTAGAAACAACAAATGCAGAGGTAGGGTGAGCAGTGAGGTTTCTAGTACTCGTATGTTTGATGTATTCACATGTAAAGCTTGATCCATTTTTATTACTTGCCAATATTAGTAAATTTGAAGAAGCAAATGTATAAAACTTGCAGGGGTGTTCTATTGCGGGATGCCAGTATTGGCAAAGGAGCTAAAGAAGCTATCACTTGAACTGAGCCACAAGACAACTACGCGCTTCGAGTTTCACAAGGAGTACTTCTGATATAGGAAATCAAATCTGAACAACTTTTTGCTTATTCTTTTGTATTTACAAATTAGATTATTCAAAAGGGAAATTAAGAAATGTTTAGGAGTAGTAGGAAGGAAGCAACATGTAATTATAGTACATTTCATACGCAAATACAGTACAGTAAAATATCCAATAACAGAGGAAACTATACATGGAATTTCAGTCTCAGGCAAACACCATTTACGCAAGTGCGAACACATGGTCTGAAATCTGGTAGCAGTGGAACTGTGGAATCATCTCGTAAACTCTATGAACAACCTATAGCAAAAAGGTGCAAACACGAGACAAATCTTGCACATTTCCAGTGCGCGAGCTTAATCCTCTCACTGATTTTTTTGTTTTGTAAATTCTATAGACCAGTTAATCTGTAAACACTTTAAGATTTACATGTATAATTGTTGATGTACTTTGAAAATATTTAGAATATCTACCATGCATAATACTCACTTGCTTTTGGTACGGTTTTCATGAATAATGAAACCTAAATATTCTCGTGTATCAACCTCAAAAGCATATATCAAAGAATTATTTTCAAATCACGTAAGGTATGATGAAAACCTCAAACTCACATTCACATGAGTTAACAAGGTGTTGTATAGTAAGAAAACATTGTAAAGTTTGACAGTACATCAAAACTAGAAAACCATCCATAAAATTAAATAGAATAAGAAAGCATTGATTATTGAAAGTATAGGAATGTAAATAATGAAAGAAAAAGTAATTAATAAAAAATGTAAATGCAAAAGAAATAATTACTAAAGATAAAATAAGAATCTCTAACAAAATTATAAAGATTAGTAATGGTTCAAATACTAATTTTCATATTGCCTTTGGTAGATAACTCATTCTTTGATGTTTGTACTTCTTACCATACTTTTATTGAAGGTATTATCTCGATATCCACTTTACAATATTTCTCTCTAATAAGTAATGATCTTCTATGACCAGTAATTCAAATGGACAATTTTTTCTTTTCTTCAAGGAATTTATACCAAATATTCATTTTCAATAAAAATTCAAAATTTCTTCTTCACATTTTCTATAAAATCTTAGGCAATTGTCTTGTTAGTGTATGGCGTGAGTTAGGCTAATATCTTTAAGATTTTCAGTCTTTCTGTGAATAACATTGACTACCACTTAGTATTGGTGTGAAACATTAATTAGCATCGAAATCAGCTTATGTGGCACATTAGTTAGCATCCATTATCGTGTAGCATTTATCTTGACACTAACACATGTTTGAATCAAGATTAACATTTAGTAGCTTATTAATTCTTCAAACTTTAAGACAGTCACAACATTGAATATTTCTTAACGTATCAAAATGACATGCATGCTTTTGTTTTTCTTACATATATTAGTTGGATCGTATTATTGATGCAACCATATGATTATATTCTTAATCTTGTTTCCTATAGTCTTCACTGGTATAAGGGCTGAAAGCCTCTGTGATCCAGTTCTTCTTCCTCCAAGAACTCCAACCAATATCTTCACACATTTCATCACTATGGTTGATGCTATAAGTTGAAATGCAGTGCCTTTTATAAAACCTGGTTGACCTTTTCATGACTTCCATCTCCTCAAGTGTGTGCGAAAGCATCTTCTCAACACCAGGGAGCTCAAATTTGTTGTCTACAAGTGCAGAGAGCCACTTGGAACGTATCTCTGAAGTCCCAAGATTTGAAACACTCTCAATATAACCCACAAAGGCCATGTTTGGAATCAATGGATGGATGGTTCCTCTGTCATACAATAAATAAATGACTTTGCAATTAGGTCTCACTTATTAATGTTTGAGAACTAGAACAATATCTAAAACATTGTGAGAGAGTCGACTAATAGATTCTTTGGAGGAAACTTCTTTCTGAACTTTTTTAGAGAGAAAAATAAGATTGTAAATGAATAACTTATTCATGAGTTAAAATTAAGTTACATAAATTAAAAAATATTTTCTTAAAATTTAACTGAAAATCATTTTTATACTCAATTTGTATGTTGATCTTTTTTTCCCTAAAAGATGTTTATAGAAATTTTCTTATGTAATTAATATTTTTAAAAAATTATGAAATTAGACTTCTTCCAGACATTATTTACAAGACTGAACTTTTTTAATATTCATAAGTCAAAATTCAGTTTTCAAACTGAATCTTTTTACTGTTCATACGTAAGAATTTGATTTTTGAATAACTGAATTTTCACTTGCATTTCCATGTTTCTTTTTAATGTATGAAACCGAATTTTGACTGATAAAAGATAAAATGATATAATTTTGTAAATAATGTTGAAAAAGGTCTAGTTTAATATATTTTAACAAAAATATTAATTATGTAAAATAATTGTTCATAGAAGAAAAAAGAGTTGAAGACAAAAGCTTATCAGTGTAGTTATTCGAAAAGTTATTTACCTATATAAGGGAATAAGCCCAGATGGGTAATCTAACAAGTTGCGAAAAGGATGTGGTAAGATGCTTTTAAGTTTTTTCTTTCCATCAAAACCTGTTGCAAGAACAACAACATCAGCCTGAAGTTTAGAGTTGTCTTCAAATTGAATTCCGCCATTCCAGAAGGACCAATTTGATGCTCTTTTGAAGACAATTTTTCCCTTGTCAGCCTCAGAGAAGAAATTTTCGGGCACAATAGCCATTTGACAAGATGCATAATCCTCCTCAAAGGGGTGCTCTGGTTTCAGTCCATACTTCTGCAATGGCAGTTTCCAGAGCAGGTACGACTCAATAAACCTCGAAACTCCTCTCCTCTGTTCAAGAAAATAATAATTTGAGTGAAATTCTCTGCACTGTTGCAAGAGAAAAACATAAAAGAAAAATACTTAAATAAATTAAAATATGCTCCATAAGTGAAAGAATGGTAATTTACCAAGGGAGATAGGAGGAGGCACAGAAGGGCTTTGAGCAAACCTTGATTAGGTTTTTCATGGAGGAACTGAGAAAATCTTGTTGAGTAGAATATGGAAAATGGTAATCCCCAAATCCAATAATGGGGAACTATCCAATGAGGAGTTCTCACTATCATGGTGCATGGTTCTCCCTCAGGTCCTTCAATTCAACCACCAACTTCTTTTATGTTAATTAAAATTTAATTCAAGAAGATGAGAGTGCTACCAATAAGTACAACCAACTCAAAAGAATTTTTCACCAACTTCTAGGTTTATGTTATAGTAACAATTTTAGCATGTACTTGGTTGCCTTAAATGTTCAATCCGAGTGTTTTAATGGTAAGAAGGTAAAAAAATAAAAAAATGTAGTATCTTTCTTTATAAAAAAAATTAAATATGGTTTTAGTTCCGGATTATTTGTCAAAATTTTGAACATATTTTGTCTTTATATTTTATAAACAAATGTAAATGATCATTGATGACAAATAAAAACATCTTTAAAAAAGGAAAAATGAAACAAAATATAAGAAAAAAGAGTAAAAAAAATATAAGAGAAGGTTGATACTAAAGTAAGAAACTATAAATAAGAAAAATAAGAAGATAAAAAAGAATTTTGAGACATGATCAAGAATCGTTTACAGAAAATTATAAAGTACTAAAATTTATCTCAGAAACACGAAACACAATTTTTACAAATACTTCGAAATCTAAAATCATATTTAATTCTAAAGAATTAAAAAAATTAATTTAAATATAAAATGAAAGTACATTTTTACTGACAAAAATATTCCAGTATTAATATTATTCTGATAAGAAAAAACATTAATTTTTTTTAAGTCGTATAATATCATTTATAATTTTTATTTCTTTATTTATTTTTTCTTAGAATGTTTAAAGTTGAGTCGATATGAAGAAATAACCTGAAAGAATCTAAAAAATCAGAAAACAATTTTTCTTATGTACGCTTTCCTCAATAGAATGATTTAGTATGGATTTCATACTAAAAACTAAGAATCAAATCAAATTAAATCGTGTATTATATTTAAATGTAATATTATATATTTAAAGTTAATTAACAACTAATAAATATAGGTAAATGTGTTTCTTAATATTTGTTTTATAGTTTAATTGTATTTTAGTTATAATATATTTATATTTATTAAAATAACAAATTTGAATGTAATTTTAACTCGAACTTTAATATCCTGACATTCATTCATAAAAAAAACTATTTAACAATTAATTCGTTGAATGAGTTCTTTTTTTCTAAAAAGTGTTAAAGTATAATTTTCTTTTTTAACTATAAGATTATGTAATTTATTTATTAATATAAAATAAGATTAAATTATAAATATAATTAACAACAATCCTACAAAAATACGATTAAATTATGAATGTAATTATAAAAAATTTCTATTTGACAATTTCACTATAAAATGTTTGGCAATTTTTTATAAGAAAAATATTTTACAATTTTATGATAACAAAATTAATTTAAATCCAACCACACAATATTAATTTGATTTTTTATATTTTATATTAAATTTGAACTAAATGAAACTACTTTGTATCGTTACGTTTTGAGTGATTATGTAATAAAAAAATGGAACTAAATTGAGTGGCGAACACCTTGATCTAATGATAAAGAGATTTTAAGTATATTTGCATTAAACTTTAAGTTCAAAACTCATTTTCATCTTTATGAAAACAAAATCTACTCAAAACTGGAAATGGATTCAATGGAACAGTAACGTGTTACACCTCACAACTATATATGCAGTCACTTCAAAAAATCAATGGATTACTAATTCAACACAATGATTTATTCTTCTTTTTTTTTTGTTGCTGCAAGAACTTATGCAATATTTGATATTTTAATAAAAAATATGACTAATTGTTTAATATGTGTGTGTTGTATATATACTTTTTAGGTATATAAAAATGAGAAATAAAGTTATATAAGAAAATGAATATAAATATAAGCAGGTGTGTATATATTATCTGGAGTGATGAAATCTTGAAATATTAATAATTTTTCAAAAGAAAATATTTATTTATGAGTATGAAATAATTGAGTAGGAAAAATAGGTGTATAGATCATATAAGTGGTGCAAAGGGCAAGCACGTGTGCACCGCAATCCTAGGTAGGTAGTTGTGAATGGTTCGCAAGGAACACCGTTTTTTCTTTTCACTCCATTTTTCTTTAGAAAGTATGGTTCATATTTTCAGCATCTTAACTTATTTTGACTTCACTCCCACACTTTGTTAATTCTGAGACGAGTTAGAACGTTGACCAATTTTTCTTTTTAAAATTAAAACAAAAATAGTTTAAACAGTTAACCTTTTTATTATATTATTTAAAGTATATAATTATGTAATGATATCATAATTATGTTAGAAACTAATTTAAATTTAAATTTTAAAATTAATTTAATTATTATCATATAAAAAGTAATTTATAATTTTTTTAAATTAGTAATAACAAAAATAATTTATTTTATTAATTAAAACAACTACTTAAAATATTAATAATTTTTAATTTAATTAATAATTTTTATTCCTAAATTAATTTATATGTAATAGTTTTTTGTGAGAACATGTGTTCTGTTTTAATTTCTCTTACTGTAAAATTTTTGGTTTATCACGAAAAACATGTGTTTTTATTTTGTTAGAGAAAAAATATGTTTTGCAACATAAAAACAAGAGGAAGAGAAAGTTCAGAGGCCGCCAAGGAATGACTTTATAAGTTGAGAGGTCTTTTCTAACATTTCTTCATAATATTTGTGGAATGTATAATTCAGTATTTGACTCCAAAAAGTAATCTTTCACACTATACACTCTAAATGTTCATTGGGTTGACCTAAAACTCAATTTCAAACAACAAAATCAAATTAAATTTGTGGATCTAATATATAGGATTGAGGGTTTCTTTGCCATGAAAAAAATATATAATAAACATTAAGGAATGTTTATGTTTGGTGTACAGAATATCAGAACCTAACTTTTCTGGGTTTCTCTTCCAAATACTTTTTCTTTATTTTCATGAGTGGAGGTGGAAATCTAACTTTTTTGGAATTGATATAACAAATTTAACAAAAAAAAAAATACAATGTTACTATTATTAAAGTATTCAATATAACAATAAAATATTTTTTTAATAAAATTAATACATTACTATTTCTTTCTTAGAAAAGTTTTTAAAATGTTTTTATTAAATCAAATAAAATTTTAGTCATTCATAGAAATTAAAATTCTCGGCATTCATAATTTTTTTTAATCTGAAAAAAAAATTCTACCAAACCTCCCTTAATTTTTTTTGTCTTAGCCTCATATTCACCAAAAAAATATCACTTTTGGCCTTTTTAATAATCCATTTATATATTTTCATACAAGTAACTTCAATTCCATCATGCATCATTATACTATAAAAGAAATCAATTATGAAGGTAAAAAAACGAAGGTAGTTTTCTTCTGTGAAATAGAATCTTCCACCCTTTATAGTTATTATATTTAATTTTCTTTTCCTTCTTAATAGGCTAATACATAGTTCTTCATAGAATTTGATAAGAACTAGTAATAGTATAAATACTTTTACACGCGTATTCAATCATTAATTCGCATATATTATAAGATTATAATTTGTTGTGTAACTGTTGCTTTAAACTTTTATTGTCATAGATAAGATATATGAAAGTCAAATTCTTCATGTAGATAAACGAATTTATATTTTCAAGTAGTTTAACAAGTATATAATTTTAAACCACATTGCAATAATAATAATAATAATAATAATAATTTTTTATTTGTAAAATTAAACCAATCTATTAGGTATGAGTAATCTTCTTAACAGTGTAACTAATTAAAATTAAATATGTGTACTTATATTAATTTTTAAAAACATACCGACTTTACATATTTAATAAATAGGTTAGGCCCAATAAATTTATTGTCCATGAGGTGTGAAGAAACAGTTAAGACTAATTTTGAATCTTAGGAATGATAATGATTATATTAATTAATTAGGCAAAAAAGGAGACTAACCTCGTGATTATGAGTTTTTAAATTGAGTTGTTTGTCTTGAGAATGTTATAATTTTTAAAAAGTTAAATAGTCCAGAACTGTTTGTCAAAATTGTGTTTTATTTTTGGAATAAATTTTAAATATATTTCGTCTTTATATTTTATAAATAAATACAAATAATTTTTTATACAAATAAAAATATAAAAATAAAAAAACTTAAGAGACGAATAATAATAAAATAGAAAACTAGAAAAAAAGAAAATAAAACAATAAAAATGAATTTTAACACATCATGAACTATCGTTTACAATTGTTTATAAAACATAAGAACGAAATAAGTGTAAAATTTGTTTTAGAAATGAAATATAATTTAAATAAATAATTCAATAATTAAAAATATATTCAACTTTTTTTTAAAATGATAATATTTAATAGAAAATGAAGTGTTAGTTATGAGGATAAAAACGTACCTTGGTTTGCCTTAGCACACTCGATGGCTAAATCAATAGCAGACTTTTTGAAGCCAACAATGGCAACCTTCTTTCCTCGGAGAAGCTTAGTGGCAGCGTCATGGTCAAGTTTACAGTAATCAAGAGTGTGCAGGATCTTACCATTGAACACTTCAGGGCCTCTATTGCATGCAAATTCTGGAATCTTTGCTATGTCACCATATTTTCCAATGCAAACCACTACAAACTCAAACCCGTACCACTGAAATGTACTTCATACATAAATATTATTCCTCATAAATAAAATGACAGAAGGATAACAGTTAAATTAAAATAAGTTAGAAGACCTAAGTCAAGTAAATAATTATTGAGAGACCAAAACTGCTAAATATATCACAAAAATAAGAAGTACAAAGAGATAACTTTTATTCAATAAGAACTTTGCAATAATTAAATAAGATAAAAAATTATTAAAATAATAGAATTCAGAGTTCTTAAGTGTCTGCGAAAAAAAAAAAGTGAGAGTGAAAATACAAGAGTCCCTTTTGAAACCTAAGAAAACTTCAAAAAAGTTCCTGAAACATTTTAGACTTTCAATTATTAAAAAGGAAATTGTCCGAAAACATAAGAAATATCAAAAACATATATTTAGGGACAATTTAAAAAGTTGAGTTTAAAGGGTAGAAGATAGAATATTAGAAACTAAACTAACCATGTATCATTGTATAGTTTAAGATGATGAAACCGTATAGTTTGATGAATTTGCAAGTAATGTATGCTATTAATTAATTCTTTTGTGATTTAAAAATATAATTAAGCTTATGCGAAGAAGATTAACCTGAGAGAGATTGTGGTGAAGAATTTGTGCACAGGATAAGGCAAAGTTTAGAGTTGAAAGTGAACAAATACCTGAACGGTGTCTGAGTGGGTGGTCTTGACAGCAAGTTCCCAGACAGGGTAACCGGGGAGAGGGGTTCCATGATCACTAGGTAGGTCTCCAAAATTGGAAGAACCAGCGTGGTCCCCAACATACCTTATTTCCACCACCTTGGAGTTGAACCTGATGTTCTTAACCACATCAAAGTGGTGAGCATAGGATTGCAAATACTCCAAAATCTCCATGTGGGTAGGGAAATCTGAATTGTCTCTTTGGGGCCAAGGGAAATCACTGAACTCATAGTCACGTCTCTGTGACTGAAGCTTAGTGGAGTTGTAGGAGCAGTGACTCCACACCCCACCAATGCAATCAGAGGCCTCAAAAACAATGGGGTTGTGATGGGATAGGTGTTTGCTCGCAGCTATGCCGCTTACACCAGCTCCTATTATCGCTATTTTAGAAACTAAGATTTGATGCTTATCAAGCCTAGCCATGCTAATCAAAAACTAGGGTAATGCTAATGCTCTTGCTCTTGCTCTTGCTCTTGCTGTGTAGTTGAAAAGGTGTGGTTGTCCCAATATATAGAACACTAGAACTGATGAAGTTGCATGCACACGTCATGACTGAAACCACGTGATTTGGACTCAGACGTAAAATATTCATCCAAGGCTTTCGATCAAATTTCCCATGAAGAACTCTGCACTAATAATTTTCTTTTTCTCTTCGTAAACTCATTTTTAAGATCAAATTAGGTCTAGAGTTCATCTCTTAATGGTATCAAACTCTATTATAAATTTTTTATTAAATTTATTATCTCACTCACCATTAGACTGGCTATTGAACCATTTAATATTTTAAAAAAATATTAATCTCTTCAATTTTATTTATACTTTATTGATCTTTTTACCATATTATTTATCAAAATAAATTTCGATTTCGAATGTGCTTTCTTCTTTTTATCTCTCTTTTCTTTCCACTTTAAAAGGATGGATGCTTATCATTAATTAGCA
Source organism: Lablab purpureus (assembly GCA_030347555.1). Classification (NCBI taxonomy): domain Eukaryota; kingdom Viridiplantae; phylum Streptophyta; class Magnoliopsida; order Fabales; family Fabaceae; genus Lablab; species Lablab purpureus. Next base: position 3,767,095 of record CM059262.1, read on the forward strand.
TTGCTCATAAGATTTGGTATCGAAATTATTGATCATTCTGTAGAATTTTCGGGCTGGTCTTTTATTTTTAGGGAGTTGTTGAATTCTTTATACCTAATCAAATTTATTAGTTGTAAAGTAATATGTCATAAGCAAAGTGGAGAGGGAAAGCAATGGCTTTAGAAGGAGTCTTCTAACCTTTCTTTTTTACTTTTTACTTTCGTTCTTATTGATAATTTTATATCTCTTGCACATTTTTTCTTCCATACTTTTCTATTTCTACCTCATTATTATTCTTATTTTCATCTTGCCACCTTTTCTATATAATTTGTGCTTTTTTACTTAACTTTTTTTCTATCTCATTATAATCGTGATATTGATGCACTTAGCAGGATAAAGAGTTTGCTCATAAAGATATTTTTATCATATATATGCATAATTTGATCATTGTCCTATAATATAAGTAAATTAAGGGGAATAAACTGCCTAGCTCCATTTATTATGGACACTTTTTTAATTATTAGTTTATAACAAAGGTTTCTTCTTTCTTCCTTCCCTTTTCTACTCTCTTGATGTAAGTCTTAAAGGTGGATTTAGGTACAGAAGAGAGATAAGAGAAAAAGTAAAGGGTGAAAACACAAGTAATTTAATGAAAAATAAAGAGAAAACTAAGAATAAATTGAAGTTAGAAAATAAAAGAAAAGAAGAATTGAATATATGTGTATAATTTTTTTAAATTATATTGTTTGTAATAATATACACATCGTGTGTTGACCAGATAGTGAAGAATGAGACCAAGGTTACGATGGGATGGGTAATTAAAGAAGAAATAAATTATTATTTGTTCACAAACAATGCTTATTCGACAAGTCCACACACAGTGCAGAGAACAACCAGTCAGAGATACACCACGAGTTTGAAATGATTTTTTCATCTTTTTTATGAATTATTACTTTTCTATCAACAAAATAATTATTAAGACCAACCTATATAGATGATGGGCATGATCCAATAGTTCAAGCTCAAGCTTAGTATATGTTACAATGTCTAGGTTTTATTTTTTTTAACTACAGTATAATGGGTCAGTTCATTTCTTGAATTTTCTGTTATAAATAAAAATATAATTTTATGTAAAATATATGTAAAAAAATTCATTTTATATTTAATTTTTTATATGATATTTAAAATTAGGTTAAATCTCTATTTTTCTGATGATTCCATTGTTTATTGGTACTAAATTTTTTTTAAATATTTCTTTTTTCTAATTTTTAGAACCTTTTTCCTTTGTCTTTTCTAGTTGCTGCCTCCCGTTTTCACTGCCGCTGCTCCTGTTCCCACCATCATCTCCACTCCCTCCGCCGCTATTTGATATCTATTTTAAAGTTTGGTTTAAATTATATTATTTGGTGTTTTATATTTACTTAATATATATATATATATATATATATCTTTTTATCCGCAAAAATATGTATAACTGTATATATAGATTAATAATAATCATCATCATCATCATAAAAAGTATCAAGAGTTTAAATGCTACCTTAAACAAATTGAGTTGACATAATCTTGTTTCTAAATTTTTCTCACCTTAAAATAAATGTGCCTGCCTTGAATTGCCGTGCATGATTTTTATTTTTGTTTTTTGGTTATTATTACTTTTCTTTTTTGTTTGAATTTGAAGTGTCACTTATTTAGGGTGGTGGGCCATTTTCTCTATTCACATATATAGTTTTCTTCTTATTATGGTGCTTCCTCTCCAGGGAGGTATAGTTTATGCCGTTTTGGTTGATTGGTGTTTTTCTTATAATTTTGGTATCTGTCTCTTAACAAAGGCCTTTACCTAGCTCTTTAAATATTTATTGGTGTATATCAATTTATTGAGTCCTGGTTAGTTGGCACAAGTTGTGCTCAATATGTGCTTTTGTCATCAATGAAATTTTTTGTTTACTAAAGAAAAAATCTAAAGGTTAAAGACTTACATATCACACACAACAAAAATAGTTTTGAGTTTCTCCTTGTGTGATATATCTATATTTACTACTTGATAGTATTTTTAACATGATTGTATCCAAAAAAGGTTAATTGAGAGAGAACAAAATAAGAGGGTTGATGAAAGAGACGTTGTTAAAATATTTGGCCAAAAGGGAGAGAATGAAACATTTGAAATTATGAAGAATAGGAAAGGTGTACATGGGGAAATTAATCAAACACTTGAAAACATTCTATTCAAGTGATTGAATCAATCACAAAAAAATCAAGATATTTTTTGGAGCTAATTTAGGGTATTTGATTGTGTTAGAATGTTTCCATAAATGGGTGATTTGTTTTGGTGTTGGAGAGCATTCTTTGGCATATGTATATATATTTGTACCAAGTGGCATAGCTTAGTTGTGGTAGGTGAGGGGGCCATGGCCTCATTTATACTTTTAGTAATTACTAATATGATTTTTATAACACTCTTTGATATTTTTAAAGATTATTATTCATTCTTCAACTGTCAATAACTTATCAAAACAACATTACAAAGTAATTCTTATTTATTTTCATCATTATTGTTATAGAAACATTAAAATAGTAATAATAATAGACAATCTTGTGAAATTATTACACTTTTAAATGTAAATGAGATAAATCACAATATATATATATATATTAATAATATTAATTAATTAAATTCCTAATTTAAAATTAAAATTACATTATCAATGTATACCATATCATATTAAATAATATCAATTAAACTTTAAATCACGTAATCAAATAAGCAAACTCAACTGTTTAAATTAATAACGAAAATAAATAGTAATATTACGCACGATACATATTTTAAATTATAAATATTATATTGATGTATAATTACTTTTAAACATTATCAATATAATTTTATTATTATTTCTATTTCATATTTTATTCAATAATTAATTCTACTCAATTTTTTTATGAGTTAAATCCTCACATTATTGTTAATTCGAGAGCTCGTCCAGTTTACAACAAACTTCATTCCTTTTTTTAAGTTTTTCATGTTATTAGCCAAATTAAAAAATTAATTTCTGGCTTACTATTAATTAAGGTGCAAAATACTATATTTTAATTTTTTGAAAATTGTCTTGTCCCATGAAAGATCTTTTATTCGGTAAAATAATTTAATTAATACTACAAATTTTAATTAACATGCCTATAGGAGTATATCTAGACGACATGCTATCAATGGCCTATTTTTGATAATTTAGTTTTAATTATCAAATATAATTGTAATAGGATATATTTATATAATATAATTTATTTATAATAAATAATATTAAATTTTGATAAACAGATGATTTCATCTTTATAAACATACGATTTACCTATAACTTATTTTATTAATAGTATCAAATAAAAAATCTTTGAAGTGTATACAACATAAGAAAATTTAATAAAAAATAGATACAATAGAAAAAAATGTGTTACAACATAAAATATGTGAATTTATTTAAATTCATCATATCATCCACAACATATAGAAGAAAATTATTAAAATAAAAGTTTTGTTAAACACAGTAAGTTGAGTTGAGTGCAACACAAAATAGGTGTCATTTAAATGATTATAATTTCTTTTATAAAACTATGACATACTTAATAGAAGGTTAACACGGTAATTAACCGTGATCATTCTACACGGCCATAAATAAAAGTGTCCTTTCAACATAAGATGTTTCTTGCATTTAATGTTTCTACATAAAAAAAATGAGTTATGAAAATGTCAAAACATATGGTAAGTTTTCTTTGTAAATTGTTCATATTCATTAATGTGAAGTGATCTCACTTTAAGGAAAACTTATATTTTATATTCTCTTATTAAGAGTTTTTCCTAAATAAATTAATAATCAAAATACCTCATCTTTGTATATGACAATTTAAAAATATTTATAATAGTAAAAATGACCTAGTATAATACTAATGTTATTTATCTCAGAAGATAAATGAGATAATTAGGAGCGACATTATGGATTGATGTAAATAAAAAATATAATGAGAATACTAATGTAATCAATTTAATTATACTAGAATTCTTTAAAAAAAAATTAAAGAAGAATTTGAGATATAGCACAATCTGAGTGAACTAGTATAAAAAATAAGTTTTCATTGTTATTTCTAGGTTTAATATACATTTTGGTTCAAATATTTTGTGAAAATTTGTAATATTTTCTCACGTTTATTCTTTTTCTCAATTAAGTCTCAAATTTTATTAAAATATGTCAATGTGATCCCTTCTATTAGATTAATGTTAATGATGTTAATTGTATGAGGCGTGACGCATCAAAGTTAACTCGTGGCACATGAATAATGACAAAAGGGTACGAATACGAACATGAATATGAACGCTACAATATGTGAATTTTTTATAAAAAGGATCACATTAACAGATTTTAATAAAATTTGGGACTCAATTGAGAAAAGAACAAATAAACATAGAGAAACATTGCAAATTCTCACAAAATATAGGGACCAAAATGCCTATTAAACCTTATTTCTATTATACATTTATATTACACTTCTTTATCCTAGCATAGGTGCTTGTGAAAATATTTGAAATATCTTTTTTAACTAAGTAGATGCTAGTATCATCATTTACACATAAGTTTTTTGAAAAGCTATGTGAAAAAAGTTTTAAATACTCTATTCAACTCCCATTTAGATATCAATGGTCTAATAGTAGATTATTTATAGAACAAGAATGATGCAAGATGTTTATATTGGTTCACCCTAACTCTTGAGTTATGCATAATTCTCCTTTAGGAAGTTCTCAATGGGTTTTACAATAAGCAAAACAAATTACAATTGCATACACAACAACATTTCTCGCAAACACGAATACACGAAATCACTCCTAATTATTTTGTCTTAATCTCCCAATGAAGAATTTTTTTTATTGTCACTTCTAACTATAGATAAATAAGGTAGAACCTAAGAAATCACTCTTATAGAGAGAATATACAATCAAAGCTTTCATATAAGTTCACAAAGTGAAGAATATAAAGATATTTCTCTCACCAATACAAGAAATAAAAACTTCAAGCTTAGATTTGCTTGGAGCTTTCCTTTTTGTAAAGGAAACCATTTAAACATATACAATAAAGATAAATTGTGTGTAGAACAATTCTTTTGTTTCCTTTTTTATGTATTAGGTGAAGGTTGTAACATCTATTATTTATGTAGAAACATTTTAATTTGATTTGCTAGTTTAAGATATATTTATAACTTATTTTATTATATTTTATTTTTAAAATCTTTTTGTGGTTACCACTTATACTAACTCACTACAAGAAAATTGTAAATTATCGACGGTATTTTATCGACAGAAAATTTTTTGTCGATAAAGTTTGCGTCATATTGTGCAAATTAAAATCCGTCGGTAAAATTGACACTATTATGCGAAATAAAATCTGTCGGTAAAATAATTCGTCGATAATTATCATGCGACTTTACTAACTACCACTAGCCAAGATGGAACTAGAAATATTTTTCCATTAGCATATACAATCATTGAAGGTGAAACAAAAGAGACTTTGTTATGGTTCTTCCAATTATTGAAGGAACACGTTACACCTCAATCAAATTTATGCATGATAATAGACAGAAGGTTCTGGAATCTTATCTGCCTTGACTTCTGAAGAACTTCAATGACATGATCTTTCCTTAATATTTTGCATTCAACACATTGCATCAAACTTCAATAGAAGGTTCAAGAATGCTGAGTTGAAAAGACAACTCATCAACTTTAGTACTTTATTTTTACATTCATAAATATTTCTTTTCAAAACCATTATTCTAATTTAATTTTTTTTAAGGATACAAAATGAAAAAACCAACATTTTTAGCAAAATTAACTGTTATGACAGCCGAGTTTCCACAGCAACTATCGTGGTTGGATGCATACCATTGAAAAAGTGGACACAAGCATATGATGGAAGCAAAAGATATGGACATAGGACAACAAATCAAGCCGAGGCCATGAACTCTATATTAAAGGGAGCAAAAGTTTTATCTATGTGTTTCTTGGTTAAAGCAACATTTTAAAAAACCAAAAGTTGGTTCGTTAGAAATAAGTTATGAATAGGACACCAATATCTAGAAGAAATTGTTTCCTTACTCTGTGAAAATCAAGATCACGTTCGGATATTTGTGTTGAAAAATACAACTAAGAAAATACAGAGTTCAATGTCCAAGAGTTAACAAATTCTCATCATTGCAGAAAAAGAATCAACTGCAGAGTTAGATTAAATAATTGATGATGTGACTATGGAGAGTTTCAAACTCTTAGTTTGTCTTGCTTTCATGTCATTGTTGTGTGTTCATTTTGTCATTTACAATTAGGTACATATGTGAACCTTATCTATAAGTTAAACAATATTTTTAAAGCTTACGAAGTACAATTATTTCCTGTTCCAAATGAAGATTATTAGTCTTCTTATACGAATCCAAATTTTATTCCTGGCCCAACTACGCAAAGACATACTTCTAAAAAACCTTCATCTTATCATATAAGAAATAAGATGATAAGTCAACTCAAAATAAACCACAAAAATATACTTTGTATGGAAATGAGAGTCATAATAATAAAAAATTATTCATATAAATAAAATTTTATTATATTTATAATATTTCAAATTTTACATCTTTTACAAAGGTTACAATGTTATAAACTTTATTTTCATAATATTATTTTTATTTTATTTATTATATTCATTATTTATTTTATTATATATTATTATAATATAAACACATTTTAATTATTAATCTAATAATATTTTTAACTCAATATGAACAAATAATTCAAAAAAACAAAACACTAATCTATGAGATAAAATCAATTAAATAATTTATCATAAAGAGAAAGAAAACGTTTTAATAAAAAAAATAGCATATTCTAAATCCTACAATTTCCAATGAAGTTCCACGTCATTACAATAAATGTTGAGATAAAAAAAACTATTAAACTCTTATAAAGAATAAACACTTAATAATTAGTAACTAACAAGACATCTAAGTTTCATGTACTAACAACCAAGTAGCTCCACTTCCAACTTTACAGTCTCGTTTTTTGTTTTAATTTTTGATGAGTTTTATCTGATAAAACAAAACATACATCTATAACATTATTATTATTATTATAGTAATAATTATAATATATGGTAATATACATAATTTTATTCATAGCATGAAACACCAAAAAAGCAAAAAAGGAGTCACATGGTGCTTTACCTAATAAAGTGACGAGAGATTATAGTTTCACGTACTATACTTAACCTGCTACCTCCATTTCCCATGCCTCGCTATATCAATTCAATTCTGAGAGATGATGAGGCCTGGACCTGGGCCTGGACTTGGGCTTCGACTTTCCGGTCCTACTTTGACCCAGCCGATTAATCATATACAGAGCATTGCTGGTGACCCGGGCAACGTCCGTTAACCTGCGTTTGACGTCGGGCCTCGCATTGCCGGCGAAACCGTCGAGGCAGGTGTCACCGTCGGTGAGGGCGGCGCTGACCCACGTCTGTGCGTTGCTCATTTGCCAGCGGAAGGTTTCAGAGCGTAGATGCTGCAGCTCGTCGAGGCTACGCCGGAGCTGGTCCACGGAGTCCGAGATCTGCTCCGTGCAGTCGCGCAGCGCAGACCGCTGCCGCTTGCTCATGGAGGAGGCGCCGCCTTTGGACAGCGCGTGAAGGAACTTGGAGGCACGACGGGTGTGGGCCAGGCTGACCCTGAGCGCGGCTCGGGCGAGGTCGAGGGGCGTGTTGGCGGGCCCCGGGTAGTGAGAGAGGGTGCGCAGGCACAGACGCGGGTAGCGCGCGCGCACGCAGGAGGATCGGACTAGATCCTGCGGCTTGCTCTGCGCTGCCGTGGTGAAAAGCGTTGGAGATGTTAACAAAAAGGAGAGTAGAAGCGTTGAGAGTGAGATTTGAAGTTGCATTGTTGTAAGATTGTTTTGGTTGTGGGGTTTTGTGTAGATCTGGAAGAAGAGAGTGAGTGATGAACAGTGAGTGGTTGAGTGGTGTGGCAGTGGGAATTGGGAGAATGATTTGGAATTAATAAAGGGATTTTTGTGTTATGGTGTTTGTAGCTGTATGGGCGGTGGGATTTGTGCGTATTTATAGCTGTGTTTTTGTTTGTGTGGTAACAATTTCGCTTTTTATAACCTCCATTTTCGATCACTCTTCTTGTATCATCTACGTGGGGGTTTCATCTCTCACCAATTACTGCAATCAAACATACAACACTTTTATGATTTAAAAATTTTGTTCAATTTTTAATTTAGTATACTATTTAAATTAATGTTTAATAGTTTGATTTCGACTAACCAATAACTTAGTACACAAACCACAACAACCCATAACTTAGACTAACGAATAAATAGCAACACATATGTAACCAACCTTCAATTTTAGATTTGCATGTAAGAAATGCCCTACAAATATAATAAAAAGCTGATAAAATTGAGGATGGTAGTGACTTAAAATCATGTCCAAATTCTCAAACTACCAACTACACTCATAAATAAGAATAAGAAAAGAACAACTACCCTATTAAGGAATGATATTCATTGATTCTGATGTAAGTTTCAGCGTCTCTTTTTTAGAATTTGTCGTGGTAACATTTATTATTATTTAAGATTTCTAATGATATTTTTTTAAAATTTCCTTAAATTCAAATAATGAAAGTGATAATAAGGTTAGAGAATTTATATATTCCAAAATGTCAATGTTGCCTCTAATGATTGCATGGAGAAAATCACAAACCACAAATTAAAGTTGGCTGTAAAAAGATATTGTAATGGTAAAGAAAATAAATGAATGGGGAGTTTGAAACTTTCTTTATCAATTAACAATCTTTAAAAAACCTTTTTTTAAGTTATTAATTGAGAAGATGACATTAAAAAAACATAAATAAATTTAATAAATAGTTTTAGAATAGTTAATCACATTTATTCTAAATCTAATATCAATTCTCTGAAGAAATTGTTCTCACTATCATACATATTTGAGATTATACGTATAATGCTCATATGAAAACATGTAACCATCTAATATATAAACCAAAAACTTTTTGAATAATCCTAAAGAGATACTGTTTAAATGCATAAACCTACTATATCAAATACACCTCTTAAAATATAACAAGAAATCACATAAATATTGAAATTAAAGAGTAAAGAATCAATTTCACCGCATCAAACCTTTATTAAAAACTTTAACAAAACATATAAAATAAAAGAATTATAAGTTTTTTCATAGTTTCTTAAAAGTACGAAATAAATATTATTAAAATTTATTTTTATTGTCGACTCCCAAACTATTGCAACTGATGAATTTTCCAAAAAAAAAATACTTCAACCTATAGTGAATAAAATTTTTAAAGAAAGTTTAAAATATAAAATAAATTTAATAAGTTTACTTTCAGCGTTCTCCTTATATCATAATAATAACGAATTATTATAAATTACCTGTTTATATCTTATAGAACTCAGTTACATATAAAATTAATTATTTAGAAAATATCTAGCTATATTTATAGAATAGCGTAATAAATTATTTCTTATTTAATTAATTAATTATAATATCCGATTAAGTTGAAGATAATCAATGTGCAACGAAGTTTTGTAAACAATTTTAGGTTAACCGATTATTACTAAAAATAATTAATTATACTAGTCAAGATTATCAATATTGTTGGTTGTTTTTTTCATCATTTAATTCTTCACATTTTCATTACTAAAATACAAAGATATATTTTCTTTTACGAAAACCTTCAGAATGTTTAATTCATAACAAATTGAATATAATAAAAAATAAATTATATATATATATATTATGTATATATATGTATGTATAATATAAAAAATAATATATGCTATTTTAAAATAGATAAAAAAATTGGTTGAATTTAAAAAATTAAAATATTAATGTAATTTTGAATAAGATATTAAAATACAAGAATGTTGTTCTTCTTCAAAATGTAAGATATTAAAGAGGAGAACATTTATTATTAGAGTACAGAAAGTTGAATGAATGATCATATAATTTCATCTTTGTTCTTGTATAAAAAAAGAGAATATAATAGTTAAAGATGTGAATGTGGGTTGACAAGCTCTGTTGTAAAATAATATAGGGTTGAGTTTAACATTTAAATTCACCAATCTAAACACCTATGTTCTGCAAAACCTATAATCCCTATCAGCTCCTCCTATTATAAATTTATATCTTATTTTACACTCCATTTTACTATGTTACTTTACATTAACTTTTAAATGTTTTTTTAATTTTATACTTACATTAAATGTTTTTTTATAACATACTAACATTTAAAATTATAAATTACAATAGTTTGTTAATTCTTTTAAAATTAATACGAGTTCCAATTTCATAATCATATAAAGACATTTTTTAATAGATCTTATTAGAATTTATGTTTATTTTTTTAATATAAATTTTTTATAAATATACTAATTGAATGATTTGTATTTAATATAAATAAATATTTTTTTGTTTTATAATTTATGGTTATGTTTAAAATTTAAAATTTTATTTTTGTTGTGAGTATACTCTAATAAAATAATGTTATAAGAATCAGATTTTATACTTATAATCCTTGAATAAAGATAGTCTTACTAAAATTATAAATATTAATCCATAAAGCAATAATTAATGAGGAACGTACACGTGTTGATAGTTGATGAATGTGGGGAAATTATTTGTGCTACCCTTAAATGATACAGCTTTTTTTTTATCACAAGACTTCCATAGAAGTATTTGGGAACAAGGCATGTGCAATCTCTGCATTAATTATTTTCGTCGCATTTCATGAAGAGCAACTACCCCACATTAGGTCAAATCGGCACTGCCACTATCTACATATGCAGCAAAAGTTTGGATAAAAAAAGTTAACTTTTATCCACTTATAAGTAAGTTTCTTCACGTGCATTTTTAAGATATTTTTAACTTCAAATCAACTCTACACTTAGTATGTGTTTGTTAGGATAGAAATGAAACACAGAGAGAGAGAGAGAAAAGAAAAGAAAAGAAAGGAGGAGAACATGAAGAATTAGGTTCAATCATAAAGTGCTTTAAAACAAGTTGAATGTAACTCTCCCTCTCCAACGGTGTTCTCCAGCAACCACCATCAACCCACAACATCCCCCAAATAAGACACAGATCTAATTCAAAGGGAACTTCAATGTCCTCGAAACTAAAGAGACAATTATCAACAAAACATATAGGTTGTATCACCCTGTTATGAGGGAGGAGCAACTACAATTATTTCCAGCATGAATTCAAGTGCAGTTATCATTACCTGAACATGTGTGCAAAAAAAATAGTTACCGTTATCTCAATGTGCAAGGTTATATGAGGACTACTAAAAACAATTTGAATATAGCAGTTGGTATAGTTGGCATGGTTTGATTATAAATTTCCATGTAATTTTTTCTATAAATTGTTCAAATAGTAAAGTTTTTGGAGACTTTTGAGTACTTACAAACTCCTATACATCTATTATTTAATCATTGATAAAAAATTTCAAATTTAAATGTTTTCAAACTAACTTTGCTTTCAAGCATATAATGAAAGCTTTTTAAAGTCAAATTTGCAAATTTCCGAACTAATTGTCAAAATGACGTTGCCAGTTGCCAAATATCATAAACTTAACTAGTTTGGATGAAATCTTATGATGATGCTAAGAAGTAGACTTATAATGTGTACTTCAAATAGTTAAAGTAGAAATAAATCTCAATTAAATGTTAGAACAACTCGCCTTGCAATACATAACCAAATTGTAACATTAAAAAATGTTATAAAAACCATAAATATGTTTACATCAATATTTTGAATAAACATAAATTATCCTACAATATTTCTATATACTCATATGCATATACACTTTGTATAATTATAATCTTCATAAATAATATAATAAAATATTCAATTCCTTCCTAACAACACATCAATGAAAAATTAATTAAAATGTACATAAATGTAATATCATATTTAATAAACGAGAAACAATTTTCCAAAAATTTGTATTAAGTATTTTTTATAAGAAATTAATACATGATTCAATTCAAGACTTAGATCACCAACAATAAGAGTTAAGGATTATACCAAATTTATTATAATTCAATTGTACATTTACAAATGTTATGGTATACAAAAACTCTCTTAAACTAGGGTGAGCTCAATACAACCCAATCATACATATACAAATGTCACAATATGTAAGAACTCCTCCTCATATTCTCACCACTTGAAATTTTAATATGTGTGACTTAGACTATCATTGAAATAAGATGATATCTATTATATCATAGATTCTTATACATAATACACAAATAATTACCTATTTTCAACTCATAACATTTAATATCTAACCATATTAACAATTTCTAGTTTCCTCAATTTAATTAAATTGTCCATCTTCCAGTATTCTCTAGACAACTAGTAAAATAAAATTCTTACATTTACTTTCTTAAATTGGACAACATCAACTACCTAAAACATTGTTTCGAAAATTTATATTAACACAATCAAAATTCATCATATCGCTCAATTATACCACACATAAAGAACACAAATTTCTATAAAAGAAATATCTAATCACATCACAACATCAAATAATCTCCACTATATTTTTTAAACATTTAAATCATTTCATAAAACATCCAATATCAAATTAAACATTTAGGATATACTCAAACAACACATAAACATTACATAAACTTGGATGATCATTTCACCTTCATATCCAAATCATCTACCATAAGATACTATTAAAATTTACAATTGGTTTCCCTTATGTGAAAATCTAACTATTTCATTAAAACTCTAACAATTATTGACTCGTATAAAAATTCAAACATGCTCACATAAAACTCTAATAATCAAATTAAAAATAGTTTACATAAGAATTTTGAATCAAAATTTCTCAGCTTTTCACCAGTAAATGAGTTATATAATCAAGAAATGGTTAATAATTTACCAATTAATTAGCAATCTAAACCCATGATACAAAGCACAAATCAAATACATCCTTGTAATACCAGAGTGAACTCTTGAAGATGTCCCCACCACAAAGCAGAAGACGATCTCAGTCTATTCCCACATTCGCTTGGACAACTTTTCCTCTCATATTGTATTTGGGAAAAACAAAATATTTTTACCGACACAACAATGTCAGGTTTTGGTAAAATTGTCACCTGAAGGTGTGAAAGTAATGTGCAGAAAGTTGGTTTAAGTGTATATAAGGAAAAAGGGGGCCAATGTCCACGTGAAGCCATGCATCCCTGAAAAGTTGGTACCATCTTTCTTCTGGGAATTGAATGTGGGGTTGGGATGGACGAAAGGCTCATATTAAAAACTATAGTACAACTGAGTGGTGGCAGTAATAATTGGCATGGAGAAGTGACCTAACACATATAATAGAGGATAGCTGAGTTGCATCGCAGTATCAACCAATAAATAATAATTCACAATCTATCTTCTCGCTTTCTTCTTTTCAGAACATGCATGGTGTTCATTAACTTTTGGAACCACTGTGGTGTGCAGATGGAGTGAGAAGAACTGAATCCTGAGATGATATTACAACTTTAATAGAAAGCTTAATCATGTTTTACTTCCCAAATTTAGGTTACTTGTAGTCTTAACTTTCCATGATTTAAAAAATATATATTTTTATTCCTTAAAATTGGAAAAATATATAAATTTTAATTTATAAACATATATAGGACTAAAATGAGCATTTTTTAAGATGATTTTTATTCCATTCATTTAATGCTCAGGACCAAAACCATATTTTACTAAATTTAAAATATTAAAATAAAATTTTCAAATTGAGTAATTAAAAAAGGATTTACCTCAAATTTACGAAACGAAAAATATAACTAAATCTTTAAAAAATTGTGATTAAAAAATATAAAAACAGTTTTTTTTTAAAATGAACATACCACACGTAACAGTACAAAACAAATATTTAGGGAGTTATGAAAGTGTTTCATTATATTTGGTTATAAACGATCTACATGAGTACTCTAAATATTTTTCCTAATTTCTTTTTCCTGATAAAAAAAAATTTACATGGTATTTTTTTCTACTGTAATAATAATTAATAACACACAAAAAATATTGTATATTTTACTGCGATACCCTTTTTTAATAGTAATTTTTTAACAGTTATCATATCAAATTATATATTATAAAATAATGAAATCATACCTTTTAGCCTGTGTACTATTAATCTTTTTTAGTCACAATGAATTTAAACGGTAGAAATAAAAAAAAACCTAAAAATGATATGTAAAAGGACTAAACAAAGATTAAAATAATATTGGTAGATAATAAAATGAATACTGTTTAAATATATGAATTAAAAGGTGTAATAAACTAGTACAACTATTAGACTAAATGAGTAATGAAATGAAACCTTGAAATTATATCATAAATTACATATATTGTATTATGTTATGTAATTTATGTATAATATAATATTGAACAATGGTTAAATACTACATTAATTATCTGTGTTTTTATGTTTTTATAAATAAAAAAACCCTAATAAGCTTTCTCACTCCTATAATTTTGAAAAATTAACATGAGAAAAAACAGTTTTTTTTACATACCCTTTGATTTCTAAAATTATAGTGTCCTTAATAGAATTTGTTTCTATATAATGCGAAACATGGTTTTTTTTTCTTTATCCAACTTGTATATGTGTTCCATTGAATACTCTTCTGCTTCAATTTGGACTAAGAGCTAATTTTGTAGAAGTTTGGCATTGGTAAAAAAATCCATCAATGCAATGTTAATGTAATTTTTTACATTACATATCATCAATTTTCCCACCTCAGTTTTCTTTTTAGTCAACATGGAATAAACATTTCTAGTTAGATGAGTTGTTTCCATAGTGTATTAACTAAGAATAAATGTTTAATAGTAGGAGTATTTACAAACAAATTTATACAATAAAAAAAGTCAAGCAAATAACTAATCATTGAAAAAAAACTAATTTTTTTTAGATTATTTTGAATTTTTTTCTAACCACGAAATTTTTTTTAGTTTGTTGTTTAAAGTTAATCCAAATAGAATTCAATATATTTTTAATATATTCATACTTATTATTATTAATTCATTTAAGAATTATTTAAAAAAATTCAATTAAAATAAAATATAAGTTAGTTAACAATAATTTAATATTTTAAAATATTTATTTCATATTTTTAAAATAAAAGAAAACTAATAAAAGTTGCTTTAAATAAAAATGCCTTAAAAATAATGAAATAAAATAGTTGGTGGTAAATAAATTATGAGAAAAGAATATTGATTGTCCCATCAATAGGGCAATCATTGAGGTGAATCACCTTCCAATTATTTGAAGAAAAGATCAAATGTACTTCCTCCGTTTCAAATTATAAGGCGTACTTGACAAATTCTCACATACCAATAAAAGCAATTAATTTGTTAACTTTCTATAAATTTTCCATTTTTACCCTTATTAATTACTCCCTCCGTTTCAAATTATAAGGCGTACTTGACAAATTCTCACATACCAATAAAAACAATTAATTTGTTCAACTTTCTATAAATTTTCCATTTTTACCCTTATTAATTACTATTAAATGAATTAATTGAAATTTAACCAGAAGTATTTATAAATAAATTAATTTTTTAATAAAATTATAAATTGATTGAGATTAGAATTTCAACAGTTTTGAAATAATTTCATAATCATTTCTAAATAATTTAAAATTAGAACTACTGATTATTTTAAATAAATTTCAATCAAAATTTTTAATTTCCACCAAATTGCAAATGACTATACTCAAATTTTATTTTAAATTTTCAATCAAAATTTTTAATTCCTACTAAATTGTAAATAATTATGCTTAAATTTTATTTTCAAAATTTCAATCAAAATTTTTAATTCCCACCAAATTCAAATAGAAATAGTGAATTAAAATTAATTGTTACTGCAACTTTAATACAAAAATTAAAACATATATTAATAGATGATGGTAAAAGATGAAGAGTCAGACTAATAAAAAAGAATTAATTCTTAGTTTTTCATATTTAATTTCTCTTTCTACTATTTAATGTTTAATGATATGATTAATAGAGGTATATAAGGAAAAAAAGTAATAAAGTTATTAAAATTCTAAAACGCCTTATATTATGAAACAAGATTTTATTCTAAAGTAGGCCTTATAATTTGAATCGGAGTATTTATTTTTTACATTTTAATAAGTTGATTCTAAAAATGAATAAGAGGTGACACAAAATTAGAGAAAGAAAGAGGCGTACGAGATAAAAGGGACAGGTAGCGAATATTTATCATGTTGTTCGGCCCAACACAGCACGTATATATACACGTCCAAGTTACGTGTATAAATTTTCTCCTATACGTACTTTGAGGAAATAAAATAAAACCATTTTTTCATTAAATAATAACTTTTACTTTTTATCTATTTTTAATTCATTATTTTTAAATTAGTTGGAGTGGGTTAAAGTCCTCTCTGTACCATTTTTAAATAGGATAAACTAAAGTTTAGGGTTCAATATTTAGGATTTAAAGTTCATAATTTACTCTTACTTGCGTATCTGTTCTGGAGATATAACAAAATTTAAAATGAGGTAGATTAACTTTTGTCACGTTTTATTTATATAAAAAAAATACTAAATGAGAAAAGTTTATTTATTTCATTATATAAAATTAGTTATTATTTGAAGATTTTGTATACTTCTTCCAAATTTTTATTTGCAAGATAGTTGTTCATGAATAAAATATTTAATCATAAAGTTATGAGATAAAAATGTTTAATATTTAAAATTATAAGATAGTTTATAATTCAACTGATAAATTATATTATATAACTTAATAAAATAAATTTGAAAATATTTAAATTTGTACTATGAAAATACTATGAAAATAAAAGTATTTAATGATATATTTTGATCATCTTAACCTTTAAGATTTATCATAGAGTAAATATAAAAATAGAGTTGGAGAAATAAAGATAGAGTTGTTCTTGTCCGATTTTTCATAGCTGGCTTGGTCCCCATCGGTTCATTAGCCCGTTGGGCTGGACTAATAGGCCCAATTATTTTTTCTTGATTTATATAAAAGTTTAGAACAGTAGTGGAGAACATTCCAGAAATGGTCTTCAGATGTCCCCTCTGGATAAAGCCATCTCTCCAAAATTCTTATGATTAATATATTTGGATAGAAAAGTAAATAAAATTTGACCAATACTAGACATTCTTACTTTGAAATAAAATTTAAGAGAGGCAAAGCAATAGACATTCTCACTTTCAAATAAATTTATATAACCAAACTAAGACAATTAAACAAGATAGCAGAGCTAGGCGCAAGCAAATGTGGAATACAGATTACGTTTCTCCTCCATTTATTTCTTCTGATCTGCATTGATTCTGAAGTGGAAAAAATAAAACACACTATTCCTTTAATTAAATTAAAATATATACAATTTTCAGCACCCATTACATTACATATCCAATACGATCAAACCGCCAAACTCCAACACTTCACAGCTTACCACAATCACGTCAATGTCACATGTTGCCTGTTTTTCTTTTTCTGTTCCCTTAAATAAAATTACAACGTAGAATCCATGAGAGTAATTATTGTACTTTTTGGCATATTCGCATATGATTAAGAATAATAATAAATCTACACATAACTGCGTTCCCTTTTAACCACACACATAACACTTCACTTGGCCGTGGGGCTACAACCACGTTTAACCGCACAAAAAAAATAATTGGAGAGAAAAGTGTGTTTTTATGTTCTTTCAAAATTTGAAAATACGTGAATTTAATTTAATTATTTTACATTTAAACTTACTTTTATAACATAGTTTAACCTATAGTTTAGAGATCAAAATATTATTTTTACCCCTTTTAAAAACACATGGTCCTGAACCATTATGAAAATGACTTGCAAACAATACCTACTAGAAAGAGGACTTTAGAGGCTCAGAATGTACCATGGCATTTTCTTCACCATATTGCCTCCACACACCATACTTCAATTACTCATTTCAAGATGCTGTCACAACTATGTGAACGACAAGAAGGATGATGTTTTATTGCCCTAATTTTATAGTTTCACCAACAAAAATCGCAATACAAAATTACCGTATATACATTCTCAAATGTGAATAAGCTTTGAGGAAGAGATAAATCCAACACAGGATTCACCAGATAACCTAAATCTTACAATGATTACTATTTTTACCACGTTTTTTATTACCAGACATGGATGCAGTTGGAGCTGTCGTACCACCATTCCCTCGCCAAAGAACCACTTAACCCACCGTCCCATAATCTAACAACGTTGCCGTTAAGCTCCGTCACATCCTGCCACGTGTACCACCCGTTTTCGTTCTCCCCGTTTCTCAACTGTAACAGCCTCTCCCACCTCTCCCACCACTCCGTTTCGGAGCCCTCGCTCTCTTCCCGCGCCGTCGCGAACCCCTCGTTCTCGCACTCGCACGTGCATTGCACGTGCTCCTCGTAATACACAGTAAACTTTCCCTTCCTCGTTCCGTCAACTTCCTCGGCGACGCGGTTAGCATTAACCGCTTCTCGCGTTGGCTCCGTCTTCTCCTCGGTGGGCGTCAACGGGTCGAGCTCGGTGGAGAGTTGGGTCTCGGGCTTGGGCCTGGGCTCGGGCTTGGGGCAGCCAGCGGATCGGATCTTCCAGAAGCTGAGTGCGGCGGTGAGAAGAGCGAGCCAGGTCCATAAATTGTTGAGGGCAGTGAGCAAACCGAAGCTCAAGTAGTTGAAGGCTAGAGCTTCCACGTTAGAATCCAACACGCTCATTCTTTTTTGCTCTCTCTGTTGTTTCTACCACTATTTGATTGAAGATTTTGTGGTGTGAGAGAAGAGATGAATATGTGTGTGTGAGAGATAGAGAGAGAGAGAGGAAGCAGAAGGAAGATATAAGGGGCGAAGGAAGAGACAAAGGAGGGTGGGATCTCGAATAAGATGCCAGAATCGGGACCTAAGATGCTACTCACTGTGTACGCTGTCATCCCACAAAATAAATTACATTCATCTTCTTATTCTCTAAATATTTTAAATAATATTTTAAATATTTTAAATAATATTTTTTTAAATAGAAATAATTTCTATAATTTATAATAAATTTTTAAATTTTTTAATAATACCTTTAAAAAATTAAATATAATTTATTAATTGACAAAAAATAGATGAAAAGATAAAAAATAATTGATTAATACAAATAGCTGATCTGTTAAAGTCTTATAAAAAGAATTATTTAATTATTTTTATATTTTTTAAAATAAGGGTATAGTTGGTAAAAAATAATTAATGTATCATTAAAATTTCCAAACGACAGATAATATAAAACAAATTTTTTCTCCTAAAACGACACTTATTTAAAAACAGAAAAAATATTATTGTTTTAGTTGTTCTAATTTTGTATAAGCTTTTTCATTTTGTTGTTAAATTGTAAGTTTTTTCCATATTTATTTGGGTGAAAAAAAATGAATCTATTTATTTGAATTCAAGGAATGATGTAAGATTGCTATGCATGCATTTTCAGTAGTATAGATCATTCTGCTGTTTTTTATTAAATAAGTTTTTTTTATATAAGCATAATACATGAAATCTCTCACATAAATTTGTTAGGACTGACCCTCAGATTCTAGAATTAGATTGATGTAATTTTTAAATGAGTTTATCATAATAAAATAATTTGTAAAATAAAATTATCTAAATAGATAAATCGTATTTGAAAATATGACTTCATAAATTAGATTGATTCGGTGCATGAATTTAAATTACAAATATATCTTTTAGAAAAGAAGTCATGATCTAACTTACGACTTCAATTTTGAATAATTATATTCTTTAAATAATAGAAGTAATAGGTTATTATTATACTACTTTGTTTTTTTAATAAAAAAATATTATTTTCTTCAAATAAAAAAGTAGTAAGTAATCATACGACTTTGTTATTTTCTTTTTGAATAACTGAAGTCGTGTCTACTCATACAAGCTCAATTTTGTTTTCGTAATTTAATTTTGAAGATTTTTTTTTGAAAATGCTTTTGTTTTATTCTCCTACTTGGTTCAATTTTTTAACTTGGATAATACAATAAGTTTATTTTTCATAATTGTAATTTTTTTCTGCTTTCTTAATGATGTAAACAAAGAAAAGTTGAGGAAATAATTTTGCTCAATTAAAAGAATATTCTTTTTTCTTATATGGAATTCGTTCATTTGTTTCATTATGCATTTTTAAATATTTTAGAAAGAGCTCCTTCTTCAATATTTAATAATTATAGAACTGGAAGTTTTACCTTCTCTCACTCGAATATTTCTTTGACTTGTCTCTTTACTAACACAGAAAATTTAGTATCCACTTTATCTAGACTGATAAGAAGAATAACATATATTTTTTAAGTTATTTTAAATTTTTTATTGCATATATGTCTTTTATCTTTTATGTTCTAAATGTATAAATGTTATATATATTTATTGAAGTTATATATTGTTTTCATGCCATATGTAAAAATTAGAAAATGTTCATTGCAACTACAACATAATGATTTATCTTATTCTAAAATAATTTGGTTGATAAAAAATAGGTATGATCTATAAATAAGTAAAATGAAAGAATGAGATACAGAGGAAATCTGAACATGAGGTGTTATAGGTGGCGGCATTTATGGATGTGTGTAAGAATCTTTTGGCATTCTTACAGCAAAACCTTCATCTACATACACAACAGAGACAAGTTATGCTTCGACCACCTCCACCACCACCATCATTAAATTAGACACAGATGTGTCAAAGGATATGTTCTGATCCGGTTTGACCCAGCCAATCCAACCGATAGAGTAGCTGGATCTTGTTTATATTTTGAATCAACAGCAAAATTTTGTATCTAATTAACCATTAACCTACTTTCACTATAAGAAAAAAGAGTTATAGCATCCACGAAAAGCTGACTCTACTGACGAAAAGCGGACGCTAAGTCATTATTAGCATCAATATTGCGTCCACAAAGCAGCCGACGCTAAACACATGGAAGCGTCCAAGAAATCAGAGAACGCTAATAGCGTCGGCTTAACGGACACAGATGCCGACACTACGATTTTTAAAATATAAAAATTAAATAAAATAGCGTAGGCTCAGCAGACGCAAACGCAAAGTGAACGCTAAGTTTATTTTTTAAAAAAAATTAAAAGAGTAGCGTCGGCCAAGCCGACACTAAGTCCACGCTAATCTTTTTTTTTTTTAATTAAAAGAGTAGCATCAGCTTGGCCGACGCTAAACCCACGCTAAATTTTATTTTTTTTAAAATTAAAAGAATAGCGTCAACTAAGCCGATGCTAAACCGATGCTAACTTTATTTTTTTAAAATTAAAAGAGTAGCGTCGGCCAAGCCGACGCTAACTTTTTTTTTTTTTAAATTAAAAGAGTAACGTCAGCCTAGTCAACGCTAAGTTTATTTTTTTTTAAAAATTAAAAAAATAGCGTCGACTAAGTCGACGCTAACTTTTTTTTTTTTTTTAAATATATTGATTACGTCAATTAGCTGTTATTATTTTTAAATAAATACGTGGGTGAACAAATATGAATTTCTATTCCATCCAGTTATTATCAATTCATTCCATCCTCTAAACTCCTTCCATCCTCATTTCATCCTCTTCTCAAGTCAATTCCAATTTCATTCCAATTTTAATTCCAATTTGAATTTTATGAATCAATTCTAATTCCCCATACAATCAATTATAATTTGAATATTTCCAATCAATTCTAATTCTTATTTAGAAAGGTAAAAAAGTTGCTGCAAATAGATTAATGAGTGCTATACTCATGATGGATAAACAACCTGAATACATTCTCATAAAGAGTTTGATTTGGATTATTTTCAAGCAACTATAATCAATGCTAAAGACTACAATTGTGGAATTTCCTTAGGTTTTTCCATAAACTGATACTAACACGATAGGAATAATAACCAGTAACCTATAGTTGCGCCAAGCTATACTATTCAAGCTGGAGATAGCTGAGCAGGAATGAATAATCTCTAAATAAACCTGTTGGAATGTTATAATAACCAAACAAGAGTGCCCAATTCAGTTGGCTAAACACTAAACTGGTTTGCGCAACAACCTTGTTGAAAAACTTAAAAATACTGGCCAGTTCACCATCAGATTAACCTGCTGAATAAATCAAGTCAATCCCAATTCGAGTAATAAAAGCATTCCATGCAAAAGACGTGAATCATGGCTCATTCTTGCCATGAAAATAAAGTAATGCAAAACATTGACTTCTATATATAGATTTAAAATATACCATAAATAAATTCAGATGTTCAATAATAAATGCCTGCAAACGAGGCAACCATCCAATTTTGTGACTATCCAACACTTAGATTAGTTATTCTAAATTCATGCACCATAGCAGAACGTAGTAATTTTCTTACAAGAATCAAGGCTACCTGATTTGATTAATTTTAAACACCTGCAAAAAAAGAACAAATAATTAGATTGAGTAATACAACAATTATGATATTGTAAAAAAAGAAAACAGCATAACAAACTCACAATGAAAATGAAGTTCAATCCAAAGGCTGGTCATCAAATGCTTGGGCATAATGAAGGTGGACCTGACTCGTACTAGTTGAACTGCCATTCATTTGTCGATCTATGACCATGGCTAGTTGTTGTTGCATCAACTTCAGTTTCTCCTCCAACTCTGAACATCTATGGTCTGTAGCAGTAGCTCTTTCCTCAGCTGCAGTAGCTCTTGCAGTAGCTCGTGTGATTTGTTCACGAAGACCTTGAGTGTCTGCAGCTTCATCAATGTTACCAGCAAAGACCGAGGGTTGAGTGAGGGATGACACTCCATGACGAATGTTGGCAGCTAAGTCTGCAGTGCCATAACATCTACCTCTACTCTTTCCTCCAGCAACATCTTTCCAGCATTGAACCTTTGTTGCTGGATCTATTTCTTGGAGATTGGAAGTTGATCCTTCAGAACTTTGAGTTTGCATGGTCTTCAACCGCTCATGATATGTTTCCTAATCAATTATCAATAGTTGAAAATATCATCAATTTGAATTACAACTATAAATTAAATCAAAAACTCAGAATATAGAGTTTGTTGTACTATTTCCACGTATATTGCAAAGCTGCCAGAATATTTTGAGTAATGAGATATTCACACTCTTATAAATCAAACACCTCATTATTAATCACTTACCATTTATATATCTTTTTTAAGTCTCAAACCAGTCTTTAGATGTGCACGAATATTTGCTTTTTCTGTTACATGAATTTAGATATTAGTAGTTGCGCAATCGATTTCAACATTGATGAATACCCTAAATGGTGGTGCTCATACGTCTTTTCACGACCACTGAAAAACCAGAAGAACCAAATTGGCTCCATTTCATACGTCAAAATCAAAGTTGAAGTAGCTGGTCCAGTCAGCTCAGGTAAGGTTAATCGTGGTCAATAATCATGCCATGGCCAATTCAACATGAATGGAAAGTGAAGGTAGAGAGAGCGTGTGTCCTAGTAGTATATCATAATTACATCTATTATGTCAGTACTTGGTATTTGAACGTTTTGCGCAAGGTTTTCAACACAAGTTGCACCCAAACCAATAGTCGCAAATTTGGTCACCTTGAATAGTATCACTTAAGGAGAAAATGAACCACTCCTATAGTACATGGGTTGTTTTGCAAAGGTATCACTTAACATTCTTGACTTCTATTTGACGATGTCAAAATATACGATCTTAATAAGACTTTGACCAAGTCGGTTCTGAACAATCTTTTTGTTGAATCATCGGGAAACATGGTTGAGCTACGTGATAAGGCACATAAGAATCAAAGAAAATATGGAAACGAAAAAAATGATCAATGAAGGGTATCATAACTCCATCTTCATCTTCTACCTCTAACTTCGCAAAAACCTTTAAGCATAGGTGCATAAGGAGGTATGAAACCTATACCTCACTTAACGCTAGTCGAGATATCATTATACAAGAGACATTCAATCTCGAGTTGTTGCGTATCCCACAATATATACCTTCTCCTCCTCAAGTCGATATGAGTAACAGGTGTAGATATCATCAAAATAGAAGTCACATAATTGAAAAATGCTACCAAGTACTGACATAATAGAAAAGTTTGTTTGTAGTAACACACTATCCTATTTTGTACAAAATTGAAAAGTTGGAAGAGGTTGGGGATGAGGAGGATGGTGAGGAGAAGAAGGATTAGGAAAATCATTGTGATTTCACATGTCACAACTTTTGTTGCATGATATGCAAAGTGATTCACATGGAGTTATTTACTACTAAAATATATAAATAGGTACCTTATGCAAAGCACGACATAAATTGTCGTTAAGAGAACAATACAAAACAAGTGTTCATTACATTACCTATTACCCATTTATACTGCTTTCTTTATTTATCTTTTCACAAGATATGCAAAAAAAATTTTGAACAATTTTTAAATAGTAAACATTGCTTAGTAAATCATCTACTCTTATCTATTTTATAAGAAACTTTAAAAAAAAATTTAAGCTTTATTCAACCTCCCTTTTATAGTTGATGTTCTATTTCATCCATTTGTTATAAGATTTCAAACTTCATTTCTCTTAAACTGAATAAACTTATTTTACATGCATAGAAGAAATAAATGTCGATTTAATAATGTCTCGTCAACATATTTTGGTTTTGATGATATTGAAGATTGGAGGAACCTTGAAATGAAGTATTAAATGTCTTTGAAAAGATTGATGATCATGATAATACAAGTTTTGAAGATTATTCTTAGTTTGAGTTTTAATCTTGATTTTAAAGATGTCAGAAGTCACTTTCCTATCTTAAATTTTACTTTGGTTAAGTAAGGAAGTCATTTTTTTCAAACTTATAGAGTGATTAGTTTATGTTTAAATAGATTAAAATTAATTTGATATGTTAAAATATTATTATTCTTGTTGGATTTGAAAAGAAAAATATTTTAATCAATTAAAAACATGATTTAATTAATTAAAATCATTTAATATTCCTAAGTTTGCATCTATCATTGTTTGAACATATTAAAATAATATTTTAATAAATTAAAATAATATTTTAATAAATTAAAATCAGTTAAAGAGATTACTTTAATGATTTTAACATAAATTAAAATAGTGTGTTTGCTATTGGTTATGTTATAATGGATTAAAACAAGTCTTGTGGAATTATTTATTATTTGGGAAAATCACTTAAAAAGTTAAGTTACATTAACAACTTGCTTTTCAAAAGTATGTAAAGATTCCCTTACTTCACTTACAGAAACACATCTATCATCATTTGAACAGATTATTAACTCACAAATGATTTCCCTTATGATTTATACATATATTTAAAAAATAATATAAATAATTTATTATCAATTAAAGTTCTTTTTGTTAAAAGTTCTATATATTTTATTCCATAATACTTATATAACAATTTTGTTTCATCCACCTTAAATAAGATTTGCTCAAATCACCATTTTCATTATTTAAAATAAAATATTTATAATAAAAAACTTTGAAATTATTTTTTTTCTACCTTTGAAAAGTTTATATTTTGTCAATTTTAAAATAAATTTAATCTAGACTCTATTTAGTATATAACAAACTCTATTAACCATTTCAATTTTAAAAAAAATCCCATAACAATTACAACAATATTTAATAAAATCCTTTATTATATAAAATCATTTATTATCATATTAATGATGTGAAATGTTTGGAATGTATAACCAAAATTATATAAGTTGTCTTTTTTTAAAAAAAGTAAAGGTAGGGGTATATTTAAAAGTAAATTTGTCAAAAAAAAGAAAGAATAGGAGGTGTATTTTGAATTTCTTTTTGCAAAAAGAAGCCCCTTTTCTACGTTGATGACGTGTAGATTTAGCTTAAAATAGGTTATGAATTTGTTCTATATGGTACACATGGTGAAGAAACTTGTTGAAAATTGAGTACACCAAAATGGGCCTAGCAAATTGGGCTTCAATAGATCTGACAGCTCTTCAGAGTGGAGACTCTCTTTAATTGCATTTACACCTACCCACCAAAACACTGAAATGAACGAACCAGAATTGGAAGTCCTTCCCCTCTCTACTTTAATTCTCTCACGTCAAGGCCAAAGAAATGAATAATTCTTCTTCTTCTTCTTCTTCTGCTGTTTTTCTCGCACGCTCTCCGCATGCGATGTTTCCGTTTCTTCATTAGTAGATTCCAGGGTTTGAGGTTTCTGTTTCAGAAGCCAAGTCCATGGCGCTGCAATTTCTTCTCCTTCTGCTCTCTCTCTTCGCTGTTGCTGCTCTTGGACTCACTTCCAATGCGGTGAGTGTATTACTTCATCTTTGCTCAATTTGAAGAAATAGTAGTAATAATAATTAATGTTTTTTTTATCTTTCTTTCTTAAAAAATGTTTTATGCTGTGAACGGATTTGTCGAAGCTTTGTCTTGCTTGCAGACACTGAACGAAACTTGTGGATACTTCGATGGTTCTCTCACTAGAGATACAAAAGGTACGATTTCTTGTATTACTTACCTAATGATGATAGCCGGTATTTTATAAATTATTGTTGTAGTCTCCCTGATTCAAAATCATTGATGCTTGAGTTTTTCCCCAATGATTATGAAGATTCATTGAATACCTCTGATTGTAGAAGAATATCACTGAATTGTCTCAGTTTCACTAGTAATATTTTGTCTTATATTTAGTGGATATGCCAAGAGACAAGGGCAGAATTGAAAATAAATTACGCTTTCATCACTTTGAAAAGTGATGAACAGTATGGACAATTACATTGAAATGTAAGGAGTATTTCTATTGTTTACATTGTTAATTTCAGGCTTTTCGTAAAATGGTTCATGCCCGCTGTCTTGGTTGCCGCCGCTGCATTTGTCCAGACTGCGCTTTAAAACCTTGAAGTTAATTACGTGATAATAGGAGTGTGTTTTAATGCAAGATGATTAACTTAGATGCAGTTACACTTTACAATAGATGGGACTATTTAAAGTGGCTAGTCCTTACGTTACCTAATTACCTTAAACAGTATGATTACTAGCAGCAGAAATGTGGTGGAAGGTGAAACTTGATCTGCTTTGGAGATGATATCTAATTAATTTATACAGTTGCTGGCTGGTTTAAGCTATAGTTTTAAATTGTGCGCTATATTGCCTGCTACATCAACAATTATGGAGTGGATCCGAAGCGTGCTGGTGTCAGCCATTTTCACTGCCAGTAGCGGGTGAAGTGGTCTATTTTCTGATATGTCAGACTATCAAGTTTTCCCGTGAGGCACAGACACTATGCAACTTCCGACAAGTCAGAGGTGTTAAACAAATATATATACTTTTGGCTGCAGTTTTGGTTCACTCAGTTACTAACTGGATAACAGTATACATGAATAATTTGCTATTAAGAGCCAATTAAAACTTACAAGCTAACTAATACGCTGGCTAATTACTAGAGAAACAACTAATTATATAACTAATTGGCTAGTTTTTTCTCATGACAGAGTTTGCATCTACATGCATATCATGCTTACCAATGTTGTCAAACTCGATCACCCAAGGATTGGAAGGGGGTGAAATGATCATAACTTAAGGACGGTAACTTGGTCCTCTTAAAAATGCACAATTATATTGGTATTGCCATGTCAGCGATGCTCGCTGACAGCTTCAAGTGGAATTGAGAAATGGTTGCAATCCTCATTTTGGGAACCCTAGCAAAAATCGAGCGATGAATTATGTCTGCATTCTGGAACCCTAGCACAAATGGGAATCTGAGCCCACCCAACATTCAAGATTAATATGGGCAATGATCTGCCTTTTATGCAAGCAAACTAGTGATAATTTCATGATCTGCAGATTCTCCTGTCTGCAATGCGAGTATGCTCGATGGTGTCCCTAAAGTTGTAGGATTGTTCGAGTTTACTCGCGATCTTAACAACATTGATGCTCACATCCTAGTATCTAAATAAATGGTATAAGAACTATTGTGCATGATTCATAATACTTATTTTTCATGATTGGATGTATTCTATGTAAATTCTAACACATTAAATCTGATGATGCTTGAATTCACATTTTGATAATGATTTTTGTTTGTTTGGATAGACTTTGAATACTAATGCTTGAGTTTTTCAAATATTATATTATTTCCTCTCCATCTGCAGTACCTTGCCCAATTGGTTGGGTTATGGACCCTAACAAGACCAAGTGTTTTCTTCATGTTGGGAGGCCTCAATCTTGGAATGACTCAGAGACCTGTTGTAGTAAGTATGGTGGACATTTAGCGTCATTGTCATCACTTCAGGAGCTACAATTTGCTCAGAGCCTATGTGGTGAATCTGTGAATAGTTGCTGGATTGTTGGACAAAGGCGCAACACTACAGCTGGTTATCAGTGGATGTGGTCTGACAATTCACCAGGGAATAACTCCATATTTCCATTGGAAGATGTTCCTCCCCATTGTAATGGAACTGGACTGTCCTGTCATAGAAACAGTACAGACAATTTATGCACAGTAATGACTAATAATTCAAACTCTCTCATCAGTGAGAGATGCGACAATCCTCACTCTTCTCTGTGTATACTTGATATAGGTATGTTCTCGTTGTATATCACTACCAATTCTCATTTTACATTCAGTAGACATTCTGTATTTATATAAAAAAAAATTATTTTCTTACCCAAAAAATCTCTTGCTATCAAAAAATATGTTACTTAGTTGTTTATGTTATTTTTTTACTCTTTTTTTCTTCTACATAAGTGAATTTTTAGTCATCATTTCTGACTAAACTGTTTACCCATTTTCTTGTATCATAGATGCAGCCTGTAACCGTATGCACTGCCATAGGGATTATTACCTTATCATCCTCATAGTGGTGAGTGTCTTGATACTCTCCACAACATTAGCAGTGGTAGTTTGGCTTCTTGTATATAAACGGGGCAAGAAAAGAAGGCGGTCTAGAAAAATATCTATTCCAGGAGCTTCTCTTCCATCATGGAAAGTCTTTACCAAAGAGGAATTAAGGTCAATTACAAAGAATTTCAGTGAAGGTAACCGTCTTGTTGGGGATACCAAGACTGGTGGCACATACAGTGGGGTTTTATCAGATGGTTCAAGAGTTGCAGTTAAGAGATTAAAGAGGACAAGCTTTCAGAGGAAAAAGGAGTTTTATTCTGAAATTAGCAGGGTTGCTAGGCTTCGTTATCCCAATCTGGTTGCCGTGATGGGATGCTGCTATGATCATGGTGACCGCTACATTGTTTATGAGTTTGTAGCTAATGGTCCCTTAGATAAATGGCTACATCACATACCTAGGGGAGGTCGCAGCGTAGATTGGGCTATGAGGATGAAAATTGCTACAACGCTTGCACAAGGAATTGCGTATGTTCAAAATATACTTTTTCTTTGCTAACTTAACCACATTTTTTCTAGAATTTTTTGCCCTGTTCATGTGCATATTTCCCTCATATTAACGATAAATTTCTTATGATAGAATTTGTTTTGCTATAAATGTGGGCATTTAGGTCATTTTGTGATATTTGTGAGCATTCTTTGTAATTTGTAAGATCGCAAATTTCACAAGGGAACATTTAATTTAATTTAATACTTGGGTTGTGTTCGGTGGATGGATAAATTGAAATGAAATGTTTTTTTTGTTCCAGTCCGTTCTCTTTGTTGTTTCACGCTTTTCATTGGAACGAGAGTGTTCCATTTTCACAGTGTCCTTTATAATTCTTTCTTTGAAAATGTAGCAACTATAGAATTGAACTCGAGATATGTTTTGTTCCATTCTAGCATGTCTAAATGTCACTGGCCTCATCGATTATCAAATCCAATGAAGAACTTTCATGTTTTGGATTTCCCTGTTTCTAAAATGCTCCTGCCATCTTTTAAATAGTTTGTACTCTGCAGTATTTAATCTTAAATGAATACACTATTAATGTATATCTATCCCCTATTTCAACAGGTTTCTGCATGACAAGGTTAAGCCACAAGTGGTGCATCGAGATATACGTGCAAGCAATGTACTGGTGGATGAGGAGTTTGGTGCACACCTGATGGGTGTTGGTCTGTCCAAGTTTGTGCCATACGAAGCAATGCATGATAGGACTGTCATGGCAGGTGGAACTTATGGATATCTTGCTCCAGAGTTTGTGTATAGAAACGAGCTTACAACAAAGAGTGACGTATATAGTTTTGGTGTCCTACTACTTGAAATAGTTAGTGGACGTAGACCTACACAGGCAGTTGATTCTGTTGGTTGGCAGAGTATATTTGAATGGGCAACTCCTCTTGTGCAAGTTCATCGCTATCATGAACTCTTGGATCCTCATATAACTTCATCCTCTTCTAGCATCATCCCAGAGGCTAGTACCATCCAAAAAGTTGTTGACCTTGTTTATTCGTGCACGCAGCATGTTCCTTCTATGCGCCCTAGAATGTCGCATGTTGTTCACCAGCTGCAACAGATTGCCCAACCACCTGCGAAGTAAAGCTAATCTAGTGGTAGTAGTCTTGACCTCTAATTTCTGTATCTATAACTTCGAAGTGGAGGGAGCTTTTTCTTATACCTATAACAGATATTTATGTTTTTTCTTTAGGGTCGATATTAGCTTTTTGTTAAATCAAGTGGGAACTAGGGTTAGACGAGGCAAATTGTGCTAAACATGTAGGTGTCATTTACTATTGATGGAATTGTACCACTGTCATTCTTAGCAAAAAATATAAAATGGCTAACACGAAATAGAAACTGAAGTGTGAAGGCAACATTTGTTCTTAGGTTGTGTGTAGGCAAATAGTTTAATTATTTAATAATTCTTTTTTCACCAGTGTCTGACATAAACTTAATTATAAAAATTTTCAAAATAAGTTTAATAGGAATTTATTGAAATAAATTAAAAAGTAATTGGAGTTATAAGTAATTTTTGCAAGTCAGAATAAGCTCTCTATTGAAGTTCTTTGGACTTTAGCGATTCCTCTATATGGAATGGAAGAAGCTTATTGACTTAAATAGATGGAATTGCAAGTCTTACGTTTTGAGAACGCGACTTCCTTCTGATAAGCCTTAAGGTTGTCCGTATTTGTTTGGCAAATGAAATGGTTGGGTAACTAGGTCCATAAAAATAATATTTAGTCCCGTTTTTTGTTTTCAAAACGATGATGTATTGCTTGGGAACTTAATCTTTAAAAATGTATTCTTCATATTAAATATAAAAACAAAATTTTCAAAACAATTAACTTTAAAATACAAATCATTTTGACTAATATGATAATTAAAAGAAATTTAGTGTAGTCAAATAAAATTATTTTAGTCATAATCAATATAAATTAAAAAATTGAAATTTAATATTTATTGTATTAAAAAGAAAAATTACTGGCAATGTTAATTTTTTCTTTATACAAATTCAATTTTATACTTATTATAGGTTCTGTAGACAACATAATTATTAACCACTACTAAAATAAGATTTAATAAATTACTTCTTAAACTTTTAAAATATTTACTGCAAATTTTAATTTGATTAATTAAATTATTCTTTTGTAAAAAATTTAGTTAAAATCCTATAAATAAAACTTTACGCTATTAAAAGAATATATATGTATATTTTGTCGGACAACTATTTTTTAGTCTTTTCAATTTATTTAAATTTATTAAATTGCGTACATTTTTATCTAAGTAACAGTTGATACTCATATATTACATAATTAAATTAGTTAAACAAATTTTAATTTTATAGATCAATAAAGATTTTATTATGTATTGTATCAATAAAAGTTAAAAAATCTACAATTTAATTTGAATCAATTTAAAAAAAACATCAAATTATGTTCGGTCTTTTTTCGGTTATTTTCTTTTAACTTGTTTGTTTATTTTGTTTAGATGATATATATTTTATAAAGATTTTACCACACTTAAATATGGTACAAAAGAATTATTATTAAATATAAACATTTTATTATATTTTGATTTAATATCCACTAACTAATAATTAAAAGAAAATAAATTGTTAATAGAATATAAAAATTTAAATAAAATATTAAATCATGATAAAGTAAAAACAAGTCTATATATTAATTTATTATTATTATTATTGTTTAATAATATACATATATAAGTACATGTAAAATAACAAACTTAATCCACAAGTAATTAATAATAAATATATTCTTAATGTGAAATAAATAATAGGAACTAAAAAACATAAGTAAATATATCTAAAATTTATACCAAAAAAAATTGTAATTTTACTTGCTTAAATTATTTATATATAGTACATTGATACTAATCCAAGTATCAACTCAATTAATAGAGTAAGAGTAATGCGTCATTTTAAGAAATATAGAGATGTCAACATCAACCTAAACAAAACTACTTAAATCACATTAATTAGTATGTTAATTTGATTCTAGAAAGTCAAAATCAATTCCAAATCTAAAATTAACTTTTTAACGTTAAACAAAACATATATAAAAATTTATCTAAAATCACGTTACTTAATATTATAACAATATTCTAAACAAAGGATACTGCTAGTACAATACAGAAGGCTTATCACTCTGCATTACGTGAAAATAAAAAAAGGAAAAAAAAAGGGATTACATCTGAAATAATCAAATATACATATACATGAAAAATTTGAAACGTATTAACGATAAGATGTACACTTTCTTTTTTTGTATAAAGACAGAAATACAAGGCGCATTTGAGTGCTACGGGATACAAACTAACAATAAATAGCTTTGCAGGTGGTGGTGTCAAACATACACTTCTAGGGGCTTTTAACAAAGTAGCACTAATATTTGTTGAAACTGAAAACATCCCTCGGAAGAGATATTGATCATTATTTACAATATACCCGCACCTGTGCCCAATCCAATATTAGCATACATAAAAACGCAGGCAAAGTCAGCATTATAAAGAACCACCAAATTCCATGTTGGCATCTGGAAAAAATTCCATCCTTGTCTTGCTTGAAAACTGATTTTGATTTTAATCTTTGTATCAAGGTTCCTGTAGCTATACGAGTTTCTTTAATATTGCTTTTATACATTAAAGTACAGAAGCCCTTGAATGTAAAGCCGAATACATGCAACCATGACAGAATAAAATGCAAAGAAAGAATGCAAGAGTGAACACATTATGTAATGATGGCGTCAACGAACCAATTCATTTCTGTGTAGTTAGTAGATACTCTCGCATATAATACATAAACTAAAGCATACATGCGCTGAATAATCCAATAAAGTATTTATGAGCAACACACATCTGAGTAAAACAAAATACAGCAATTATTAAAAAACACAGGAATTTTATTTTTACAAATTCACTAACCTCAATCTATGGATTCTGTTGTTTGAGATTGTTGCTCTTCAAATAAAGATTGTATTCTCTGCAATAAACAACATACCCTTGGCTTAGCTAAAAGAAAAAATTCAACTTCAGTACAGATACATGCAACTAAATCCTTTTCCTCTTCGCGTCTTTTTATTCTATTTCAATCTCGGGGCAATTATTAATTTGGCTGTTTCTTCTCATACTCGACGCCATTAATTAAATACCAATACAATATCTCATGTACATTTTCTACCTTGACAGAGCTTCCAACTTCCTCTAGTTTCTGCATTAGTAGCTGCTCCCCAGAAGGATTAGAATCGTGTTTCAATGATTTTGATGGAGACATCTGAAAATTACAGAAACCAACGACAGGTGAGAGAAATAGAGACAATAAGCAAGCAACATGAAGAATAAATGCTAAGCAATATAAAGGTTTACCGGGTTAATGATATAACACTATCGGTCACCCACTCCCCCAGGAACAAAAAGAGACAAGATAAAAGTGGAAAATTTTAAAAAGATTTATTCCCAATCTGCATGGTGATGACTTACCATCAGATGATGTGGAACATCTTCAAATGTAGAAACCTGTCTTGACATAATCTCATTTCTCATGTTTGATAGACGCATTATAACTGCCTGAAAAGAATGGAAGCATTGCAAAGAGCAGTTCCACATAACCCATGCTATCAACATGACGTGCAAGACGGGAACCACAAGAAATTTCTTGACTAAAAACGTTTTTAGTTTCTGGATGTGTATGAAAGAAGGATACCTTCCTGAATGCATTTGGGTTCGCAACCCCCTGGATTTTAACATCATCACTGGGTGGCCGTCTAACTCCAACATTTTCAATTCTAAGAGAATAGACACCAAAAAGTGATTGCAAGTATCCTACGAATAGACACAACCAATCACGAACTAGAAATTGAAACCTTACGACCATATAAACAATTGCTAGATCTTAGAAAGCTTAACAAAAAGCAAGAAATGAAACCAATGACAAGAGATTGTGTCAACTGGAAGAATAAATAATAAATAATAAATCATGTAAATACAAATAGTAATCCTATCACAAACGGTCATACATGGTATTAAGTAATAACTCCCTTAAAATTAAAAAATTAAAAGTCATATGCATATCAATAATAATTTCAGACTGATTGATAATGTATAAGTTTATAATTTTTTTATACCATGTCATGGGTGAAGAGTATTCACTATGGCCAATGATAAATTTTCTCTGAGGAATCTGATTGGATGGAGTTTCCCCTCCCAACCATGTTTTTCCTTTTCACAAGACTCAAGAGAAGACCGAGCCCAGAATTATAATTCTCATGTCTTACAACAATCAAGTGTTCCACAAGGGTTGTCTCCAGCTCTTACGAAAACACTGGGTTAAATAAGAATCATAAATCTAAACTATTTAATAATATTTAAACAAGATGAGAGAAAAACAATTTACTCATTCAATTAACTATTACAATACAATACAGTTAACAGATTTTAATTCTAATATAACTTTTTGCCATTACATTTCATCCCCACCCTTTTTCAAATCAAAGCACATAAGAAAACTGAAAAAACCGCACCTTGTTCAATCACAACATCTGCCACAGAATGCAACAATACGTGCTTCTCCTTCTTCAGCACTCCAAAACAAGGAAATGGCACCGGCCTCGTAACCTGTGCTACACAACCACACATTCACGAAACATTAATTTCTCAAAAAAAAAATTAATAACACGATGACAACAAGGTAAAATTCGGATATTAGAGAGAGTGCCTTGTAAACAATGGCATTTGGAGTGAGATAGAGGGTTCTGGAACGAATATCCTTCCTCAGTATGAACCTTCTGACTGGGAGATAAAGCAACATGAGGAATCCAATGCCCCACGCCAGAATCAGCAATACCGAGTACAGCACCCACTGCAACGTTTGGTACTTGACGAAACTCTGTTCCATCTCCCGAAACGACGCCGCATAGAGCACAGCCTCCGCGTCGCGCTCATTCTCCTCCAACAAACTCTTCTCCAACCTCTCTATTTCCACCACCTCCTCCGTCGTTCCCATATTCACCCCCACCAACAACCAACCCATTCAGCCCGGGCAATATATTCTCTCACACTAATGGGCCTCACTTATCTCGGCCCAAACAAACTCGGCCCAAAATAATAAAACCTCGTAAACCCTTTTCCGCTTAGAAGGGAAGAGAAAGAAAAAATGGGGGTGAAGAAGCTTAGCCAGGGAGTGAAAAATGAGGGTAACGGCAGCAACGATAACGTGTTTGCTTCATGCTCCTTCTCCAGCCTTGGCCTTGATTCCAATTTGTGTGAACAACTTCATGGTATTGTTTTTTTTTTTGTTTTTTTTTGTTTTTGGTTGGTTTTATTGAGAGTGACAATTTGATTTTTAATTTTTTAATTTTTACAGAGAGGTTGGGGTTCGAAGTTCCGACGCTGGTTCAAGCTCAAGCGATTCCTGTTATTCTCTCTGGGCGTCATGCGTATCCTTTTTTAAGTTTTTGGTGTTTCTTGCTGAGATTTAAAAAGAAAGAAAAAAAAACCTTAATTGGGTTCTTTAATGAGGATATTTAGATTGGTAAATGCTGCAACGGGCACGGGGAAGACTGCTGCATATCTCGCTCCGATTGTTCATCACTTGCAGGCTTATGAAAATAGGATACAGCGCTCTGATGGGACATTTGGTGCGTTTTGTTTTGTTTTGAATGACTTTTAGTTCCTTTGTGTGATTGGTTTTTTGGCAAAATGGCCTGTTGATTAGGTTTTCATCAGTTTTATTATTTAAGGGTGGTGATTGATTTTTATATCTACTTATAGTCCTTCTTGATGTAGTGACGAGTGATAAGATAATGAAAGTAATGCTTTTAATAAAATGAATGTTGCTGTTAATTTTGACATTAGCTTCGTTATTTGTGGAGTTGTTTTGGATTTGTTTTCGAAGCCATTGACTTCGCGTGAATTTTATAGAGTGAAAGTGAGAGTGAAAGTTGGAACTTCAATGATCAGCTCTCCCGAAAAGGAAAAGCATAAGCAGTTAGATATGCTAGACCCCTTTTAACCTTGAAGCATTGACTATGTACATACCCACGTGACCTTTGCTTACAAACAGCGACAAAATCCTTATTTCACTGGGTGGTGTTGGGTATATAGATTGTATGGTATCATTGGGCTCTATCAAAGACCAAATTCTCAAAAATACTATTCATCATGACTCATGACGTTGATCTTAACGTTTTCTTTCTTTAGAATTAGAATAGAAGGGATTGAACTCTTGATTATATAGTCAATTAACAACTATCTACAGGCTTAAGTTATTAAGTGAAGACACATTACTTTCTATCATGTATA
This sequence comes from Lablab purpureus, assembly GCA_030347555.1. Lineage (NCBI taxonomy): Eukaryota > Viridiplantae > Streptophyta > Magnoliopsida > Fabales > Fabaceae > Lablab > Lablab purpureus. The sequence continues at coordinate 3,803,878 of CM059262.1, forward strand.
ATATTGAAAATAAGGCGTCATGGAAACGTATATAAACTTTGTTCACGAAAGTATTGTTTAACATATCCATTTCACTGTTTTATAGTGTCAAAACATTATTTTGCTTATTCTTAAAGCAAGTTAATCTCATATTAGGTATAAATTTAATTGATTTATCGGCAATAGCGTTGGTTCTTGTACCAACGCGGGAGCTATGTTTGCAGGTTTATGAAATTCTTCAGAAGTTATTGCATCGATTTCATTGGATTGTTCCAGGATACATTATGGGTGGAGAAAATAGATCAAAGGAGAAAGCCAGGCTGCGCAAAGGTAAAAATTGTGTCATCATGTGTATTCATCATATATACCCCTTTTTGAACACAGTCATTTAAGTTTGTTTTCTTCTTGTTCAACAGTAAAATCTTGAAAATGCAGGGGATGAAATTGTTATGCAAGAAAGTAGAAGATATTTATAGTACTTTTTTAATGTCTAAAAGAAAAAATTGTGTATCAGAGAAAAGCTATGTCTTGATTACAAAGAGCTTTGACTTGTGCTTTCTTGAGACTTTTACTACTTGATCATATTTATAACCTTTTTTTGTTTCCTTTTCAGGCATATCAATTCTTATAGCAACTCCTGGACGTCTCTTAGATCACTTGAAGAACACAACATCATTCTTCTACTCAAATCTGCGCTGGATAATTTTTGATGAAGCTGATCGGTATGGTTTTTCATCAATTGCATTGCTGTCAGATAAATCACCGTATATTGCATACTGCATAGTAAATATGTTATTTATTTCTTGATGGATTGCTTTCATTGCTATATATTGACTCATTAATGAATCAATGTATCATATTTTTTTGCAGGATTTTAGAATTAGGATTTGGAAAAGATATAGAGGAAATCATAGATCTTTTAGGTTCGAGAAAAGCAGGGCATGGTGACCAAGAGAATACAGTCCCAAGAAACTCTAAAATTCGAAGACAGAATTTGCTTTTGTCTGCCACCTTAAATGAGAAAGTGAACCACCTTGCTAAAATTAGTCTAGACAATCCAGTGATGGTTGGTCTTGATGGTAAGAAAATAGAAAAAAGTTCAACAGTTGTAAGCAATGATCATTCAGAATCTGATGAAGATAATGAAGACAAGTATTCCAGTAAAATGCCAAATGTTGGAGATTACAAAGTCCCTATACAGTTGATTCAGAGATACATGAAAGGTATGTGATAAATTATAAATTTATTCAGTGAGCTTTCTAATTTTAGATACTATTTTAAGATTTTCGATTTCTAATTGGATTACTATGCAGTGCCTTGCGGTTCACGGCTACCTGTACTTCTTTCAATTATAAAGCATCTCTTTGAAAGGGAACCGTCACAAAAGGTAAGGCTTCATTTTAATCTCTGCCCCCTGTTCTTGCCTATATTCCTTGAATCTGTTTCTTAGGTGATTTCTACTTTAGTATATTTTGCACTTCGCACATTCCTCTTATTGTTTTCCATGGTTAATTATTGTTTGTAAATAAGTATATAATGGCATGAACTATGAATAATCTTATATTTTTGGTGTAATGTTGTAAGAAAAATGCATGCACATAAAGAGGAAGGACAAAAATATCTCATGTATATGGCAATATGTCATTTAAGAAATTTGACTTGTCAAGAAAACAGGATCCATATTATTTGGGCTATGGGAGTGGAACTTATATTCAACATGAATGAATCTGCATCTACATTTCCACTTCCCTATGGTAGTTGTTGCAAATTCAAAATATTATACTTAGTAAATGACATCATGATTCCACAGGTTGTTGTATTCTTTTCAACATGCGATGCAGTAGATTTTCACTATTCACTGTTAAGTGAATTTCAATTTTCATCCTATCCACAAACAGAAGGGATCCGACAGAAGTTTCTTGGATTCAAAACTTTTCGGTTACATGGTAATATGATACAGGAGGACCGGAGAACCAGCTTTCAGACCTTTAAAACTGAGAAATCTGCTTTGCTTTTGTCTAGTGATGTTTCTGCTAGAGGCCTGGATTTTCCAAAGGTTAGATGCATCATACAATATGATTCTCCTGGGGAAGCTACGGAATATGTTCATAGGTATCTGTCTATTTTCACATTGACTTCTTTTTGTTTGATTTTTTTTTGGGGAGGGGGGGTGGATGAATGATGAGGTGTTTCTTTTGTTAATGGTCTCATTTTCTTTTTCATATCGTGTTATATATATTAACATGCTTTAACCTGTTTATACGACCTGTAACTTTTTTTAGATTGTATTTAATAAATGAGCAATAATAGGGAAACATGGTGCTAGAGCTCCAACAAGGAGTTGGACCCATTAATTATGAGCGTTGTTGCTAAAAAAGAGTATTGGCATATATAAATATCGCAATTTTCCTTTTAATTGATGATAGGTAAATGTCTAAACATTCATACATAATTTAAACTCAAAATTACACATCAAAGCAGATAACTTGTTACAAGTTAGAGTATGATAAACCAGTCTTGTCAATAATGGCTAGGAGATCAACAAGATAAAATGTGATGCAAAATACAAGTAAAGTTGAATTACATGAAGCATTAATGTAAAGAATAATTTTAGAACTCCTCCATCATTAACCTTTGTTTCCTGATGTCATTCTAATACCTCTGTTCATAATTTTTTTAGGGTGTGTGTTTTAATGCCTCAGAAGGCAATGACAATTTTATCTACCCCTCTTTTACCATTATTAAAGTAGTATCATATAAATGATCCTCAAACTATAATTATTATTGTGTTAAAATTTACATGAGAAGTAAGCCAGCAAGGACCAATATAAAATTGAAAATGTAAAATCCTTCTTTTAATGCTTTTAAGCATTGTTTTCGCTTGCTTTATCCCAGAAGTGTTTTAGAATAAAATTTAAAGGTTTTTTATTCCCCAAAGCATAAAATTTTGATTTGTGTTTTATATGTCTAAGTATGATTTTAATCATGAGCAAATAGAGCATCTTCCCAGTTCTTCCATTATGATTATTTACAATCTTTCTTTATGATTGAAATGTTATCTTATTGCTGCTTTATCATGAATTCTCAATGCAGAGTTGGTAGAACCGCTCGACTGGGTGAAAAAGGAGAGTCTTTGTTATTTCTGCAACCCGTTGAGATAGACTATTTACAGGACTTGGAAAAACATGGTGTTTCGCTCACGGAGTATCCTGTCCTCAAAGTGTTGGATAGTTTTCCACTATATGGACAAAAGAACTACACGAAGAAGTCAGTGTTCTTAGAGTCACATCCCTGGGTCCTTTGTCTCCAGAAGGCACTTGAAGCCTTCATCATGTCAAAGGTGATCTTCATCGCTGATCTCATTGAAGTCTACACCTTGCTGTGTGTTCTTATCTTATCTAGTTTTAACTTTGTAATCCTCAACTTGGAAAGCATAGCATCTAAAGTTAACTAAAGAATCATTACCGTTGGAAAACAAAACATTTCATGGTGGTTTAGTTCTTCTACTAAGCTATAGAACTTACAAACTACTGACAATCAAAATAAAATGCCAGATAGATTTATTTGGAAAATTTGGCCCTCGAGTGCGGGAGGGGGATTTTCTCTGTGTGGATGCTGAAGTGAGGAAATAAAGGGAACTTTCTTAACCTTTTTAAATCTTCCTGTTAGAATTTACCCCAAAATTCAAGGGTGGGGAAGAAGCTATAGATTTGAGGGTTCCCCCTTCTTTTCCTCATTAAATCTTCCAATTAAGGTTTTTTACCTGTAGATTCCCCATCTTGCTCCCCTACTATGCTGAACAAACGAGAAGATGACAGAAATCCTTGTTAAATCTTCCTCTGTTAGTTTAGAATAACCCCATATTCATGGGCTTTGAGAGTTCCCCCTTCTTTTCCTCGTTATATCTTCCAATTAAGGTTTGAATCAGTTTTACCTGTAGATCCCCCGTCTTGCTCCCCCCCACTATGCTAAGCAAATGAGAAGATGACAAAAACCTAAGGCAATTTGGTAAGTAGAACAATAAAGATTCCTGCAATAAGTTAGATCAAATAGAAGATAATCCAATTAAAAGGGCGAGGAGAATGCATTGAGGTTAGAACCTATAATCTCATGCATGGTATTATTACCCGAGGCCCCCACCACTCGGCCGACCCAAGTGGTTTTAAAAAAATTGAGCTTAATGCCTTCAGTTGATCCCTGTAGCCAACTGCAACTAATTGGTTAAGACTTTGTTATTGTTGTACATAATACTGATAACTAAATTTATGAGCATTTTTAATTGTACATGGTGTGTAAAAGCTTATTTGATTATTTGAGTTTTGTTACATGCTACTTGCGCTTGTCATCATGTATTGGTTTTTTGTTTCTGCATAGTGAATGGTTAGTTTACCCTTGATCACTGTAAAACAAGGGCGAAGTAGCCAACAAGCTTACCCATGAGTTTACACTTCCAATATATTAAAGAGGCAAATTAGGCCCCCCAAGTTTGTAATTTTTAAAATTGAGTAAAAATTGAATATAGAAAATCATACTCTTGTTGGAAGCCAAGGACTACCTCTACTATTTAATTAAAGCTTATGAAATGTTTATGATATAGAAAATGTGGAAAGGAATGATGGTTCTCTTATGTACGATCATCCTTATGCTTAGTTATGAGTCAAGTATGCACTAAATCAAAGATGTATAGGGCATACTGAACATGAATAATTATATTTATCCCCCCCACGTCTTCAATTATATTCCTTAAGATTTAGCTAAAAACTCGCATGATTCTACAAGGGGATTCTTTGATGCTTCTGTCTATTCAGAAACCAATTTTTGCCTTGTCCTTTTCAGCCCGAGATGGATGAACTTGCCAGGAAGGCATTTTGCTCTTGGGTTCGCGCATACACAGCCCATCGTGGTGAGTTGAAAAGAATATTTATGATCAAGAAACTTCACTTGGGGCACGTAGCTAAAAGCTTTGCATTGAAACAACAACCCTCCTTAGTTGGACAGTCATTCCAAAAGCAAGCTAAGAAAAGAAAGAGATTTGATAGGAAAACTGGGTTGTCAAAAAGGAGAAAAGTTGCTGGTGTGACAGAACGCAGACCATGAAAGTGGCTGATACAAGTTTTGACCAAACAAGGTGACAAATGATCCAAAGGAGACCGCAATCCTTATCATTGTATCAAAACAATGGGGTTACCAAGAGACCTGAGATATGAGATAGCATCAAGGTCTACGGTTTTGTTCATTTCGGTAGCCCAAATCTCAAATGTTCACTTCAAGCCATATGCTAAAATGTATACTATTAATTAATTTTTTTAGTGTGATATTTATGTATAACCGCTTTGTGGTGGGGGGTAGGGATAAATTACTAATCCTTAAAAAAATTAGCCTAGCATTGGCTACAATGTGCTTGCAGTTGGAGTTGCTTTGGAAAAGTCCAATTATTAGCTAAGACCGTAATTGGAATTCTAACAAGGCCTTTTTTGGATTTCACAGAACTAGTTCTTTTTGCTCTTAGGGAGTTTCTTTCTGCACTCTCATTTTCTATCTGTACCTCCATGAGAGAGGGTTAAATACAAAATTATCTCATCCTTGCCGGCAGGCCAACCACCTCCCTTCGGTTGTTGTCATGGCTGGTTAAGAATGAAGGTGGTTGAAAAAGAAGGGACATAATATGAGTTTTAGATTATGTAATTTGAAAATTTTTTCTATAGAAAAATTAACTTTTAAATTGTGTAATGGGGAGGAAAAAGCTTGAATTATATAATACAAAAACTTTTTATATGAATATGATTTTTAGACAGAAATTAAAATTGATTTTTCGATCACATTTCAAAACATTTTTAGAACCGAAATAGGAATTTTCATCCATAAAGTAGGATGCAGAAAGAAACTTCCCATGTTTTATTTAGTCCACTCGATCACAGTTAATTTCCTTTGTGACTGTTGCTGGTTCAATAAGCCTTTTTTATGTCCAGAAATTTGTTTAGATCCTTGAAGTAAATACTTTATCAGCTTTGTTTATTTTTATCTTAATGACCTTTATGAAGAAAAAATAGTGATTTCAGATAGTAGAGATATTAAAATAAAAAATATATTTTACTAGAACTAAAATCAAAATGCTTTCGTTTTATAAGAATTAAAATTTAATTTTTTTCAGGATGAAATATATATATAATTTCCATCATGGTTACTGAAATCTAATCCAATCCAGAGTTTGTTTTTCGGTTTTCAATTCTGTAACTTTTCAGTTTATTTTTTGATTATCAAATATTTCAATTCAATTTTGTTATAACCATGGTCAATGAAGGGAAATAGATCCTTTGACTTTTTTTTTGAAAAACGGAACCAAATCTTAAACTATTCTATAATTTTAATATTTAATGAACTTATACGAAACTATAAAAACATTTAGTATCCAGTCTTTATATCGCGGGCCTATAAACAAGTCTATTTGGTGCCTTTATATTATTTTAAAGAAATAAAATATAATTTAATAATAATAGTTTATATAAAAAATAAACAATTTCATCTTTTAAATATTTACGGTTATTTAGAGTTTAAATCATTCATTTTTATTTTTATTTCAAGATATAAATAAAGATAGAATTAGAATATATATATATATATATATATATTAAGAAAAGGAATTTCTTCTATATATTATTATAAAAATATAAATAAAAGTAAAATGAGAATATAAATATGTATATTATAAACAGAAATCTTTTCTATATATTGCTATGTAAAAATATGAATAAGAATAAAATGAGAATATAAATATGTATATTGAAAAGAGAAATTTTCTTTATATATGTATATTAAGAGAAAAAGGCGGAAAATAAGTAAGAAAAATAAAATAAAGTATTTATTATTATTCATGATCAATTATTAATTTTGTTTTTAATATGGTTTATTATTCATTATTAATTTAAAATAAAAAATTTGGAACCTTGTAACATCGTATTTGTAAATAAAAGATAACATTCCATGAATTTCCTCTTGTTTTAAAGAATAAAAAAACATATATTCACTATATTTTTTAACAATCAAACCAAACACAAATCTCAAGATAAAGAATGTTATCTACTTTTATTTAATCTTATTATTTTATTGTTATTTTCAAAAGTTGAAGACAAAATTTAAATATTATTTAATCATTTATGTTCTTATATTTCAGCTATGTTACATATATTATAATATAGAAATAAGAAAAGATAAAGTATATAATTTTATATATTTTATTAAAACGACCATGAGAAGTTACAAAAGAAAAAGAATCAAAATATAAAAAGAAATTATAATACATAAAAAATATATGATAAATAATTTAAGAATTAAAACTATATTTAATTTAAATATATATAATCATCATAAGTTTTATTATAATGAAATTTGTATTCATAAACAAAAATATAATATTATATGATTATAATTTTATATTTTAGAAAAGATAAATTTAAGTTTTTTAAATATTTTTATCTTTTTAAAATTATATTTTTTTTATTTGAGCAAATCATTCTACTTAAATGAGTTAATATAAGGAGTATAAATTAAATTTAATTTCAACTTACATTTTATAAATTTATTTATTTTTAATTTAAAATATTATAGTTAAGGAAAAGTCTAACATCCTCTATAAACTTAAATATAATGAAATATAAAATGTAAAAGACATTATGTTTGATAGACGATGCTAAGTCGATAGACGATGTTTTTTTTCATTACATCATGTCCATATCGTCGGACAAACGATATGGTTTCACATAATTTAAAATTAACGACTTCTTGATCAGGTGATATGGAAACATAACATTAACTTCAACGAATACCTTTGTTGTACAAGAACATTTTTTCTAAACTTCCAGTACTTATGTACAAAGTTTCAATATCGTTTCTCAAACGCTTTTCAAAAATTTTTAAAACACAATTTAACCCTCTTATCTTATGTTTAGTTGTTTTTCACAATTATTACATTGAATTTTTTTATAATTTTTATTCACATAAAATCATGTGATAAAATATCTTTTATTTTGATTTGTAATGTTAAATTTTTAATTAAAATATATTAAACCATTAAAAAGTAATCCAACGAAAAACTGTACAATAATTAATTATTTTTGTAAGATTAAAATAGGTGATAATAAGTAAAACAAAATTAAAGATAATAAAAAAATATAAAAATATTAATGAAAAAAATTATAAATTAGAAGAGTTAATTGAAATAGCTTATATCTTACAAGTTAAAAACTCTTGAATAAACTACTTTGAGATATTTACTAAACATTTTATGTTGATTAAAGTAACTAGTTAAATAAGATAGTAGCTAATTTGTTGGCCTTATCACATACACTCCAAACTAAGATATTGGACTCCTAATTTAGGATTTATTTAGTAATGCTTGTTAGATTGAGTGTTTTGTATTAGATTAAAAGTTATAGTGATTAGTTAAGACATATATAACCTTTAACCCAAGTAACTTTTGTCATGAAACAACTGCAACAATCTTTTACATTATTAGAAAAAAAAATTGGTAATAATTTATATTTAGAAAATTGAATTGATGTAAAAGATGATAATATTTTATTTGATTAATAACAAAATTAATGATAATATATGTTTGAAGCACCAAAGTAAGTTACAGTGATCCCACTACTGTAAAAAAATATGCTAGACGTGCTCAATTGGGTGAAATTTTTGAATTAGATCGTGCTACTTTGAAATCAGATGGTGTTTTTCGTAGCAGTCCAAGGGGTTGGTTTACTTTCGGACATGCTTCATTTGCTCTGCTATTCTTTTTCGGGCACATTTGGCATGGTGCTAGAACTTTGTTCAGAGATGGTTTAACAGAAGGTCTTGTGTCTGAACTAAAAGATATAGATATGAAATGGAGAGTAATTTGCTGAAGGTTGAAACATGGTTGGTGAATGGTGACCTTTTGTATGCAAGGAAAGGAGAATGGTGCATGTCTACCATCCCTTCAACCCTAAGAAATAAGGACTCAAACTATAAGCATAGGATGGGGTGTGAATCTAAGCAACCATGTTCCTCAAATTCCCCTTCACAAACCTTGATTTAACCTATAGATTGCTCACATTGTAGTACACCTTTATTAGCTCCATCTAATTAATTCTTGCTCCATAGCACATGCCTTTGTAGGGCCAATACTTCAACAATTATGCAACTCTTGGATCCTTCATTATCACCCTTTTGCATTTTCTACTTTCCAAACAAACTTCAACTTCATATTTGTTCAAACTTTTGCCACCACATTCGGGTTCTTTTTAATGTAGTGTGATTGCTTTTTCGAATACTGAAATAGACCAACTTTCTAAAAATTACTCAAGTTCATAAATCATATTTGAAAAAGAAAACTATATCATTTCATAAAAGTGTGTTTATTATTACAATTTTTATTTATTTTTTTAAGTTATGCTAAATTCCTTTTAGAAGCATGCTTTGAAGGGGAAGAAAGCATTACGCACACCACATATTAAAAAGAATTAATACAATTAAAAAATAATTATTACAATAATTGTCGATAAAATTAGTTTCTAAAGTATTAAGAATAAAATCCTTAAAGAATTATAAAAGAACGACTGTAAAAAAAGAATCGTTTTATAGATTGTTAAAAATAATGAACTGAAAAATATACGATTTCAATTTAATTGAAATAGTATAAGATGTGACTTTTATTATAATAATACTTATAAAAAGAAATCTAATAATAATAGTAATAACAATAATCTCTTATAATAAAAAAATATAGATTTAGTTTTATTATTAGTTATTAACAATATTTATTATTATTTTATAATAATAATTACCAATATTACTATTATTATAATTATTATTAATGATATTAGTATACATGTCATTAATAATATTATTATAATTATAAAATAATATAATAAAATTATATTTTTATGATAATATATTAATTATTATTATAATAATAATAATATTATTATTAATTATTCATAATAATAATAATAATATATTGTTATTATTATTATCCGTCGGTAATTTGTAGTGTTATTTATTAATATTATTATTATGATTATCACAATATTATTATAATTATCATTAATATTATTATGATTATTAATACTATTATTATAATTAATATTATGATTATTAATATTATTATTATAATAATAATCTTATAATGATATAATTATAATAATATAATCATTAATTCTTAATCATATTTACTATTTTTATATATTAATTATTATTATTATTATATTACTATTATCAGTATTGTTATTATAATAAAATGAAAAAATACGATTTTATTGAAGTTGTACCCCTTCAATTTTATTATGATAATAATAATAACATGAAGTTGTATTTTCAACTTGGTTTGGTTTTTAAAAATAATTTTAAAATAGAAATTATGCTGGTAAATGTAATTTGTGTAAATTAAAATTGCTTTTAAGTATGATTGAGTTTTCTAATTTGTTTAAAATTTTGTTCGTTTTAATATTTATATATTGCAAATTAGCATGTTTAAAACAAGATGTATATTGCATAGAGAAAGAAAGAAATTTCTCTAAGAAAATTACTCTGCCCTTTTTTCTTTATCAATTGAGTCTATAGAGGCTGAAACAAGACCTCACCAAATAAGATACTAAAATTAATATGCTTAGATTATGTTAATAAAGACTGTGTTCAATAATGTTAAACCAATGAAATAACACAAATAAAAGGTGTTGAAGAAAATAAACTTGAGTTAACTATTAATACAATTACTCTATCAATCTTTAATAATAAAAAAATAGAACAATAGAAAAGGATCATATGACTCCATTGAAGAGGTTTCTTTTATTTCACTTAGCATTATATTTTTGTAAAGTGTAACAATTCAAAGTTGATAAATACAATAAAAAAGGAAAAGATTGAAATTTTTGAACTTGATTTGGCTTATATATATTCTCTATTTATGTATTTCATTATAATTTGATTCAATCTTTTGTACCTTTAGTTTTCTTTTCACATTGCTTCAAAAACAGATGTTCATATAAAATTCTATTTTTTTTCTTAAATAGTATCAAATGATTGGGTTAGAGGTTTAAAATTTAACAAATTTTAATCTTTTAATGTAAAAATTAGTTCAATATTATCTTTAGTTCTAATTAAATATGGTATGTCAATGGGTTGAGTAGTTAGTATAAGAATTTGTTTGTATAGTTTAATTTTAAATAGTCTTAAATTTTTATAAATTATATTATTTTATAAAATCTATAAGTTAAATAGATTAATCTATACTTATAAAAAAATATTGAGATTTTTAAATATATATTTATATAATAATAATTTATCCAATTTATTTAATAATACATAACTAATAGAATTAAAAAATATTAAATTATAAATTAAATTAAACTTAAATAGATAATAATAAATTTTAAAAATATTAAATTTTAGGTAAAATTAGATTTGTAAATACAAGTCATAAACAGTTTTTAAAAGTTCATTAATAAAATGCATTTAAATCAGAAATTATATATAAAAACTCATATTAAAAATTCATTAAAAATATAAATTCGTATTCAAATAATATTCAGCGTGTTTTAGTTTCAATATAAAAGCAAAAACAAAGTGTTGTATGTAATTAAAAAAAATCATTTAACTCATCAGAACCAAAATAAATGTGCAATGCTTGATATTAAGCCATACCAATTTTACCTAATTTATTTAACTATAATCTTAATTGTATAGAACTCTTAATTGAAAGATAGGTTAGATGAAAAAAATCATTTCTGCCTCACTTTATATAAGATTTTATTAATTTTAAATTGTCTAATTTCAAACAGAATATTAAAATTTAGACGATTGGTATTATAAAAATTAAAATAATTATTAGAAACATGAATTTTTGGATTCGATGTTATTTGCTGGAATTTGCATAATAGGTATCATAAAAATTGGAAAGCACTTATTGATTGTCATGCAATTTATTAATGGTAAGCAATAAGACATCATTCCACTTTTGCTTTCTATATGAATTTATGTACACATTTCATGCAGAGCAATTAGAGATTATTTTCTTTTCTTTTCTTTTCTTTTCATCTCCAAGATTTTATCTACACGAGTTCGTTAATCAAGTAATATTTGATCTCTTTTTCAAGACATAAATAGTATTTATTTATTTAATCAAATTATTTTGAAAGAATAAGTATAAGTATAAATATTAATATTAATATTAATATTATGATTTTTCATATTTTTTTTATTATTATCTCGTTACGGTAGTCATTGAGGTCAATAGTGGGCTAGAAAAGACACCCTAGGCCCACTATCAAAATGTTAATAGTTATACTGTCAATAGCGTTGTGATGGACCATCACATGCCATCACTGGTACCTTTGGGTGTATCTCATGCACCTAGCTCCTTGTTGCCCCACGAATAAGCTTATTATGACCTCCTAGGCCCATTTGAAGGGGTGGTTTAACATCCCATTTCGCTCCAATTTGATTACATATGAAAAACATAAAACAAGTTTCTAAATATAAATTCTTTGATATCTCTTGTTCAGTCTTATCAAATCCTTATTCTCTTCTTTGTTTACCAAATAGTTCATTGAGTCTTTTAAATATAATATTTGTCAATTGTCAAAGCCTGCTTCTTGTTGCATCACTAATAAATATAATAATTATTTTCCATTTAATTTTATTTACTTTTATATTTAGGGACTTATTTTTTGAAATTTATTTTGGAAGAATAATAATTTATTACTATTATTAATGATGATGGTATCTATGTCACATAAACATACGTTATTGATTATTGTATTAATTATTATATACTTTATCCTTCACCCACTTGTACCTTAAAAGACATTAGTTTTATTTAGTCTTAAATTATATAAATTCCTACTATTTTATATCGGTCAAACTAATTTAAAAGTTAGTCAAATAGGTTTGTAGCTAATATATTTAGCTTTCCAAACAAATTCATAATTCATAATTGAGTATATAGAAAGTTATGTAAACAAACTCATAATTAAGTATTTTCAAAGTTATGTGTAAGAGTAGTGTGATGCTCACTTAATAGTTTAATAATACTTCTTACTAATAGAAAAACAAAAAAAGGTATGATGTGAGATAAAAATATAATGGAGATAAATTAAAAAAACTATGAAAACTATATTTCTTTCCTAGTGGACTAGTTTGAGCAATCCATAAAATAGTTAAAAAATAATGACCTAGATCAAAGTAAATTAATTTTAATCTAAATTGTGTAGTTTTATGGTTTAAATGATTTTAAATTGGTGTAACTGTTTGTAATAATAATAATAATAATATTTTAAAAAAAATAAAAAATAATGCAATTTTATTAAAATATGTGTTAAAATTTATATATTAAATTGTTATATCTAAAAATTAAAGTTAATCTGATTTAAATTTAAAATAAAATAAGTATTTGATTTAATTTTTGAAAATTTAAAATTAGTTTTTAATTTTCTTAAACCTAACCAAAATGATCCATTACTTTACTTAGATGTAAGATCAGAGTACACCAATTTTTTATAACTCATTTAAAACATAGACTAAAGTTGATCCATTACATCAGAGTACATTTATCTCTTGGTTCGTGTATGAGGTTAGACTGCTACTTTTTCCAACCCTAATTTTTAAGGATAAATATAGTTGTGGGAAAAAAATTGATCACAGTCTCTGTTTGTTGGCACAGAAAAACTCTTGAAGGATTCTCTTAATTTTTTTCTGTCCAAAACACTATTCTGTTTTTGTCTTGATTCTTTGTTTTTGGTCATTTTTTGTCATGATTCAACATGCTCAGGCCCATTATGAAGGCCCACAATATGTCCTCTGTGTCGGAGGGAATCCCTTTTCCTAAATTTGTAACCCACTTATCTTTTTGAGTGGGACGTTGCCTTCTCTTACTTCACTCTTGTTTATTTTTTTTTGGAAGCATAGATACCTCATAATTAACACCAACTGTTGTTTATGTCCCTTTAAACTATCAAAACCTCTTTGATCTTGATTGTGACAAGAGAGCATAACTAACCATTTCTTTTACCCTAAAAATATATCAATCAATCAACACTTAGATCCTATTTCTTTAGGTACATAAAAATTATTGAACCAAACATCATGTCTCTTAACAAAGTCCTTTTCATATACATAGTAAAAATCAACTCCTAATTAAAACATTTTCATTATCAAGCTCAATCCTTCAATTTAATAAAACCCTAAATTTGGAGAAGAAGAAACCTACTATCAATGTTATGAGAAGAAGTTGGGGAAAGGAAATCATACCTTGTTATGGAATCTAAATAAAAACAAAATTTTAAGAAAATTATATGAAAATACTTCTACCCATTAAATTATACATAAATTAATTTTAATTTATAAATAAAAAAGTTTTAATTTTTTTAATATTTTTTACTTAGAAAAACATGTATGGAAAAGTTGTACATAAAACTTTATGCTCCACTAATTGTTGTTTGTTTGTCCTAAACCAAATTTTAAACATACAAACAAGTATTAGAGATGAAAAATATTTATACAGATATGATAAAAGGGCTGCTAATTAACACTATTGTACATGTGAGTTTTGTTGTTCTTTATAGAGCACACCTTTTGTTGGACAATATAGTTATAATGGGAGGAAAATTAACCCCAAAAGTAGGTACCAAAAGATAAACATTTACCTTTCCAAATGAATAAATGGAACAAAGTTGGTTACATAAGCAAGTGTTAGTTATTGTTGTCAATGGGAATGGATGGTATGAGGATTTTGCCACCTATGTTTCTTGTAATGCTAAATGGTGAGTGCAACATTTGAACGTGAAGTGATTAATGGGAGAATACGACCTTAAAAACAACAAAAGAGAGAGTACACATGACTATGGTATGTATTATTGAAGTTTGATGGCATCGTACGCCACCTAAAGCCGACATCTAACTTGAAACACCAAATTAGTCAACCTCATCGTTTATATTAAATGCTACACATCATGTGCAAATTAGGAAAGTAAAATCTTTTTTTTTTCTTTCAATAATTCAAAAAATTCTGATTTTTAAATCTACCACACACCCACAATCTTCAATAATTTATAAAAAATCACTAATTGTGTGATTTATTTCTGGTTTATTAGTGTGTATCTTTTTTATTATCGACCACTTATTATTTTTTATCAAAATATCTTCTAATACTTTTGATCATTAACAAAAATTTTATTTCTTCAAAAGATTATTGTTGCTAAAATTGAATTGGTATTTCTGTCACTTAGAACACTTTTACTAAAATAATTTTTTTTAATAAATACACTTCTTTTATTTGTTGTAAATATCAAAATTATTGTAATTTTTTTGGGTAAAAAAACCTAATATTTCATTAAAATCTGAGAACATCAATTAATTTTTTTCAAAGATTAAAATTGTAATAATTTTATGATAAAGTTAATATAACAAGCTCAAGTCTTATTGTTACGTGCTAATTATTCTACTATCAATAATAAAAACATATGGATAAAATATTTACATAAGTGTGTTGAACAATTTCCTTAAAAATACATTTAGAAGAAAAAAATGAGAAGAAATAAATGAAATCTATGAATTAATGTTAAGATATGCTTGACTTACTATGTAAATAACTTTTCTTATATAGCTTTTTTAACTTGTGTACTAATTTGAACTATGTTTTTGTTTTATATTGTCCAGATAAGTTCATACCCTATTAAATTTGACTGTAAAATTTGTTGGGACTAGTTTGAAATAACTTGTAAAAAAATCATAAATCATTTTCAGAAAATTAATTAAATAATCAAGTTCTATAGAGCGTTTGGTCTGTGTTAATTGTAGATGGTAGCAGTAAGCTGTACATATGAGCTCCAATACAGAGGTGGTGGGGACCGATGATAACACTTTATGAATATGTAAAATATGAGGGGTCAATTCTGCTGAGAACAGATGCATATATGATTATTATTTCTTGTTGAGTTTAAATTTTCCATGGTTTGTGACAGTAAATAAAGTCATATTATATTGTAGCTTTGGCAGCTACTGCAATGGCATTCATTGGTAGGAATTTAGTACTACTAATAGCAATATATTTTCGGTACTCACAAAAATAATAGTAATTTTTTTTTAAAAAGTAATAGGGTTTCGGTGGCTACTGAATCTTGCTGTTATGATAATAATGCAGGTTTGAGTGTGACAATTATTGCAACTGCATTATGTTGATTGATATTTCGATCTATGAAAATAATTTTTTGCTTACATTTTTGCAATCAGCATCTGATGATTACCAATATATCTAAATCCTAATTAAAAACTCTGATTTTCTTGTGAGGGCACAGATATTTACACCACAATAGCAGTTATTAATGCCACTATAAAGTTTTAAATTAATATAATAAGGAGATTACAGCCTCCAAATTAGCCTGCTATTTTTCTTCTTCACTCAATTTGTATGTTCAGAGATGAAAAGTTAAGAAAAAACAAAGGATAAAAATCACCCTTAAGCTGGTTTTTCTACCTCCACCACAAACAATATGATATAATATAGTTGGTGTTATTTTGCAAATAGTTAAAAAAATAATGGTTAACTTTACTTTAAAAATTAATAAAGTTGTTAATTATTAATTATTACATGTGATATGTACATATGATTAATTTTGTCTCACAAAGTAGTTAAAATTAAATGAAGATGACTGTGTTTCATGATTGATATGGTGTGTTACAAAGTTGTTCAATTGTTTAACTGAGGTTGGCTTTAATTACCACATTGATTTACTACAAAATATAGTTAATTAATTTTGTTGGGGATAAGTTTTTTTTTGGTAGGCAAAGGTTTGGTGAATAATTAGTTAACTTTGTCTTGTAAGTATGTTATTAAAATGGACACAAATATTACATATTTCACGTTTGTGTCTTACATTGTATTTTACTAATAATAACATGTGGATTAAAAGAATATTTTTTTTTCATATTCTTTAAGGTAAGTTGTGCAGTTGATTACTTTTTGCAAATATGGATTGATTAAATAGCAGTTAATAAAGTATAAACATAACGGTCAAAAAATACAGAAAAAAATAAAAATGAAAATTATTTTTTATTTAATGGGTATTTTTTTACTGGTGAGGAACATGATACAGGTTATTTACATCCAATTTAAATGGTTATTATGGTTAATTTTATTTTACAAGGGATTAATTATGTTATAAAAATATTTAAATCTGATAATAGTTAACCATTTATAAATAAAATTAATTATTAGAAAAACACTTTATTTCTTAATTCGTAAAATTCCTACCCATTAATTTTCTAAAAAAGTGCTTCTTTTTGTCTGCAAGTTGTTTATTTCTAAAATGACTGAAAAGAACCAGAGTATAATTATGCAAGTTTATAGCACAAATTAAAGAAGGAAATTTAATACAACAAGTTTAACAGAAAATTAGTTAACTAAAACATATCTTCTTCTACGTCATCAACCTGATACAAAATTAAGATATCCACAGTACCTTAAAAATGAAAAATAAAAAATTAATATAAACTGCATAAACGAAATACAAACAATTACACTTTCAATTTCTTTTAACTATCATATTTTTGAAAAATAATTTTATTTATTTTTCCTTTTCAGTTTAAAATATCCAATTTTTAATTAATTCATATTAAAAGATAAAATAAAAATCTTGTTATAATTTTATTTAGAATAAAAAAATATTTTATTTATATAAAAGTCATAAAAGGGCCAGTTATAAAGATTATTTAAAATCTCTTAAGTAAAAAAAAAAGAAATGGTGTAGTAATTAATGGTGCTATACATGCAGCAAGACGCCATGGATTAGGGTGGTAATAATTAAAACTCCAAAGTATTGCAAAAAACTGAGTTGATGAATTTCAAAACTCACCAATCATGACAACCCCATGCGAAGTCAATAATGGCATGACATTTGTTTATTGCAGTGTGCGTGGAGCTAAGGAAAGCTGCATTATGCTTCTTCTGTAGCTTGTCGGTGATGATAACAACTAATCAAATTGCAAACCCTAACTTCTGTCCTTTCTTTATTTAAAAAAAAACACTATTATTTGTTTATTTGTTTTAACCTTTTATAGTTTTAGATGAAACCAACCAGGTTTGTGTTGTGTAGGTGGCTGTTAAGAATTTGAAAGAAGGGATGCGTGGGGTGTGTCTGATGCACGAGACATGAACAGAAGACACATTCACATTACCACCTTCTAAGGTTTTATATTGATTAAATAGGAACACTTGCAAGAGAAGGTTCCCTCCAATAGTTACTTCTGCCATGATTCTCGTTTCTTGCTTCCTTCTGAGGGCTCCATGCATGATTTTGCACTCCAAATTCACTGTACAATTTTGAGAACTCATTAGATTACTATATTAGTGTCAGTTATTTTTTTTTATGTTGGTTTCTCTAACTTGGTGTTGTGTCAGGCTAGAGGTTACATCCGTCTTGTTTTGCTAGGTAGATTTATTATTATTTTTTATTACTAGTATTATAATAGAGGTTAAAAGTTGTTCTGATCATTATTAATTGGTTGGTCTATTCAGTGTTGTAGCTAGGTAACAGTTAGGAGTCAAATGGCAACTGGTACCTTCTTGGCTTTCTGCATGAAAAGTGTTCATGTCTAAAGAGATATGGGTTAATAATACCGTTGGTGTTACTCATCTGCTACATTCACACAGGAATATGGTTTTGGACATTGCTCTTGTTGAAACTCACATTAGCTCACTTCATCTGCTTTCAGTAAATAAAATAAAAATCACCAGGAAAAGCAAGCTACTCTCTCTCACTTCCTGGTCCAAAGAATTAGAAATTTCAGATTCACCTGCTTCTATATGATAGAAAAATGTACGTTACATAATACCAGAAATTTATATAAGACTATAAAACTTGAGACAATGATATTTTTTTAATGTTTTTAAAATGGGATCTCGTTGATTAAATTAATTAAAATATTGTTTAAGGGTTCAATGATGTATCTATATCAAACAAGTATTAATTAATACAAATATTATAATAATAAATAACATTTAAAATATAAAATAAAATATAAGATTTAATATTATTTTAATAATAATTTTTTAAAGTGAACGTGGATAAATAAATGAGTTTGAGGTTTATTTTTAATTCATTCTAAATTTTATTTCTTAAATTTTTTCTCTCTTAAACTTTTAAATTATAATTTTTAAAAATATATATAATAAATATTAGTGTAAATAAATTTAATCTTTCTAGTTAGATAAGCTTGTAATAATCTTTTTAATATATTATGATCATTAATTTAGTTATATTTTAATGAATAATATTCTATGTTATTTTTGTCACGTATAATTATTTTGTATGTAGTATAAAAATATAATAAAAGTACACATTTATATATATATATATATATACTACAATATTATTACTATTTTTACATTATACATTAACTGACAACAATATTCATATTTCAATTGCTACTTAAAAAAAAAGTTAAAATAATTGTTAAAAATAAATTTAAAAAGTTTAATATCTTCATATATTTAAATTGGTATTTTTATTTCTAATACGTACAAAAGAAAGAAATAAAGAAGTGAGAACAAATATTGTGTAAAATGATTTAATATTAAAACCTAACAATATACATAAATATCACCTTAACAATTTCATCAATATATTTTTTATTCTATATTTAAAAGTTTTGAATTAGGTGTATAGTGGTTAGTCTTAGAATAAATAAGTTTTACCATGGTTAATAGATAATAAAATATTTCATCTTAAATAATATCTACTCATTTAAATTTGTTAAGTCAAACCTCTAACTACTACTTCATCAAATCTCGAATATTTACTATAAATAATTAATATGAAAATTTTAATAATAATAATAATAATAATAATAATAATTTTTATATATAAAGATATAAAAATGTGAAGAAAGAAAAAATTATTTATTTGCCAACCAAATAAAAATAAAAATAATAAAATTAAGAAATAAATGAAATATATATAACTTAAATAACAAAAAATAATTAAAAAATAGTTTAGAAACACTCCACCAAATAAAATTTAATTATGTTATAAATATCTCACTGAAAAAATATAATTATAAAATAACTAAATATTAAGATGAGATTAACAACATCTCTCTTAACAAAAATAATTATAAGACTAACAAATATATAAATTTAATAGAGTTAAAGATACTTAATTAGTAAATATAATTAAAAAGTAATCAAATAAATAAGATGAAGTTAGAAACACATTATTAATTAAAAATAATTATAAAATTAACAAATATATAAATAAAATGAAGTTATAGACATCTCACTTAATAAAAATAATTATAAAATAAATAAATAATGATAGATTTTTTTTTCTTATTTTAGACATTTTCGTTGGTTCCCAAAATTAGGGTAAAGGTATTTTCTAGAATTTTCTATAACTCTTTTATCTTTCTTTTATCTTTTCTCTTCTTAAATCATTCCTTTTAAAAAAAATTCTACCTCTCTTTGGTGTTTTACGCTTACATATATATAGGTAAAAAATATTTTTTCTTTTTTACCTATTTTAACTTTTATGATTAAAGAAAGATATATTTTATCTCGTCTTGTAAGAAGAAGCAAGTTTTTCTTATTTTATCTTTTTTAATAATAATATTTTTTATCTTTTATTTTTTTTTTTATTTTTTAAAAACCATCTTCTTTTTTTCTATTAATTAAATAGTTTATTATATAATATTTAAAAAATAAGAAAAAATATTTAAAATTATTCATAAATAATATAATTTTATATATTGTATTTGAAAAATATTTTATTATAAATTTTAAAATGCTACATTTTTCTTTTCACTTACAACAATTTTGTTTTCAAAATTTTTATTGACTATAAATGAGTGTATTTTTTATTTTATTTTCTAATTCTCACGTAGCATCTTTAGTAAATTCATTTCAAATTACTTATATTACTAGTACCTGTTTATCTCTCAACTGTTTGATTATTATTTCAAAAGTAAAGTTTATGAGTAATGTTCATGGTATTCAAACATTATTATTACATGAGAAAGGTTGAAAATATATAAATTTTTATTGAGATAGATGAAATACATTAAACATATCTCAAATCCTTTTTTTTCCTTTGATAATTTTTTTTAATATTCTCTTTGTTAGTCCCATGATTATACTAATATCATTTCCCATATATTTTAATTTGATGTTCTACATTTCATATAGAGTTCTTTGTTATCTATCTTATTAAATAGAAAATGATTGTTGAATCTTTTAACCAACTTTCATTTAGCCATTTCTTGTCCTCCATAGACACATATATGGTCATTATTTTCATTCATTTTTTAGGTTAATTTATTTATCATTTCTTCTAGCTTGCTAGATTTTCTTTTCTCTAATACCATTTTTTTAAACTACATGTCCATAATTTCTTTTTCAATTGTTGAAATCCCTTGTCTCTTACTTTGTGAAATAATATTACTATTCTCTTTGTTGTTGTCCTTAGTTTTATTCTTTTTTATCATTGTTCCTCTATATTTTGAGATATTAACGAACATATTTATAGTACCAATCATGATATGATCCAAATTTTTTTCTTAAGTTCTTGCATCACTAACACCTTCGGGTATATAAATTTGAATTTGTATAATTCTTTATCCTTTTTCTAGAGTATTTCTTATACTCTTCTCCATCTTTAAAAAATCTTTCAAATATCTTTTTCTTGATAGTCCTCCAGAAATCGTGAGAAGAAGCATCTACAAACATCATTTTTATTTCTCCAATCTCCATTGTCATGTCACTTCTCACCTCTTTAAAAGTCATTACCCCTCATTACCTAAAGGTAATTTTTCACTCTTATAAAATATTCATTTGTCCATGTACACATGTTAAATACTTTTGTATATTTTTTTCTTTAGATTATTAGACTTCTTTCCAAGCTTCACTAATATAATGGTTTAGTATATATGTTGATTAAGAAGGAAAAGAATAAGAGTGAGTCAAATAATCTTTTAGATTCTTAAAAAAGTGCATATTGTCTTTTAGTCACTCCCTAAAAATAAAAACAAAATAATTAGTTCTTAAAGTAAGATCTCTCTTTCATAATCAAGTTAGTATACTAATATGACATGTTAAGTAATATGTTAATTGGTATTTTGTTTTCAACTTAATTAGAATGTGAGATGGTAACTCGCTTATTATTTAAAATATCATATTACTTTGTTAATATCATTCATACGGAGGACTAACATAAAAGACATATCTTATTTTAGAGTATTGATTTTTAATTTCAATACTTGTGAAGATTTGACTAAAATTTGAGAGACAGTTTTAAGTATCCAAAAGATTATTCATCCGTAAAATAATTAATAATATTTTAGTAATATTTTTTTTAAAATAAAATAAATAACAAGAATATCTCAAATGATATACTAAGAATCACATAACAACAACAAATTTTAAAGAGAGAAGAATTCCGGATATTATCGGAATAAAGGAGAGTGAAATAAAAGTATATTTTTAAAGAGAGTAAAAATATCTATTTATAGAAATTGAGGTTATATAAATAATGAATAAGTCAAATTGATATATAAAACTAAATAAACGAAGAATGAAAATGACTTGAATTTCCTCATTACAAAGAAAAATTGGCAGAAGAATGAATTAAACAAAAAGTCCAACGAAAAACTCAAATAAAGTCCACTGAGAGTCATTTTCTTTACTATCCACTTTAAATATGTAAGGAGTGAATTTATAAACTTTAAAAAAAAAAAAACCAATGAACATTGAAGTATTATCTTTTGCAATAGCCATAAATTTCAGAACCTAAAGATGGATACAGTGTGAAATTGGTGGATGATTAATAGGTTAGATATGGGTTATCCAATAATAAAATTTGAAAATGTTGATGTATGTATTTTCACTTTAGAAAGCGTGGCACATGAAGACGTAGAGACGATAAAAGCAAATGGAGTTGGAGGGTGGTAGTAGTTCGTAGGAGAAAAAGGGGTCCATTCACCTGCTTTATAATAGACGGGTAGGGTGTCACATTGCAAAACCCTCTCACACAGAAAGCACGTCCACAAGAATTACTTCCCTAAGATTTATCACATCCAAATCTAGTCTTCTTCTTCAAGTTGTTGGTGCTTGGCAATGGAAGTTGATTGATTGAACCCCACCTTTCTAATGCTGCCAACTGAAACTGGACCCACCCAGAGAAAACATTGTGTCTATTCTTTCTTAAGTGGATAATACAAAGCACTTAGTCTTCACTTGAAGATATGGTTGAATCACCTGGATGCTGACCTTAGTGGCTCCATCTTTAAACTTCAAACATCAACTCACTTTCTCTCTCTGTTTTTCTCTGTCTATCATGCATGTCTACATACAAAACAATGCTACTTCTTATTCAAAAATAAATTTACTTTATTTTGCTCCCACATTTACTCATATATTACCATTTTCCTCTCTTCTCTACTTCTTTAAATTCATATATATGTACCAAGTATTCAGGGTTGTCGAATAAGAAAAGTCTTAATATCAAGTATTCTTAAAATAGAGGTTAAAAATTTAAATGGAGAAATTTATGAGAGAAAAAATGTCATCAATATACTCATGTAATGATTTTTAATGGAACTTCATCATGTCTTTGATAAAAAAATTATATTTATCAATTTGATAACCTATATGACCCTAAAATAAATGTATGATTTTATTCTTGAAAGTGGCAAGTTGTTTGATTTTTGTGTTTGAAAAATTACATACACACATACTTATAGTTTTCAAATCTGTCACTAATAAAGTAACCCTTCTATCATTAACACCCTAAATTATCACAAAGTTGACATATTAATGACTAAGTTGACCCAAAAGGCTTAATCAGTGATGGAGTTGAAAACTAAAAGGACTAAATTGTGTAGACATAAACTTTGAAGACAAAATGAACAGCACTTGTAATTTTTAATTTGATTATACCATGTCTAGCTTTTAGAATTTCTTCAGCCATTCCATCAGAAAGTTGCTTGCAGCAATATCTGGTTGAATTTCATTATTTGAAGCAACCATATATGATTTTCCGACTAATATTCCAGGCTGGTGCTTGGGGCAACCAGCAAGAATCACTATGTGTTGTCACCCTAAGCATCTAAGAATACAAAAATCTTAAGGAGTTCTGACCCCACCATTTGGCTCTTAATTTTCTCTCTCTTGGTAGATGATAAATTCAGCACTGCAGGGACCCAAAACAACTTGTGTTCAACGGGGAACTTTGTGGGTGGATCCATCAAGGAAGAAATATGTACATATGTGCATGTCATGCCATTGTCTACAGAATCAATAGCATTCCATGCATAAAAATTACATGGGGGTTTACCAAAAAGACCTTCAGGACCGACCTTGTTTAGTGGGAACTAATGATCCTATGATTAGCTTAGTCAGAGGCATGCATCCTAAACATTAAGATTTTAAGATATTTTACTTGTTTATCCTATATTCACTGTGGTGTTTAGAATCGAATTTATCTAAAAAAAAATACTTTAGTATTAAAATTAAAATTTTTAAATCAATTTAAATATTTTTTTTAAAAATTACATTATTTGAATTGGATTATGATTTGAAATTTTAAAATCAATACAAATTAAAAAATAATTATTTAAATATTATTACATTATTTATTATGATTGTAATTTATATATAAAAAAATATATTATGTTAATTTTAGTTCTATCTATAAATAAATATGTAAACATAATATATTTAACCTATAAATAATATAAAAGTTATTCAAGTAGTGTTAATATATCATACTATTAATTTCGAAGAAAATATTAAAATAAAATAAAATATTAATAAAAGAAAATAATACATAAAAATAATTTTTTATTTTTATATTTTAAATTTTGTATAATATTATAGATTATAAATATTTGGAGAGAATATATGTACCAGATTTATTAAACTTAAACGAAATAGATTTTATGAGTTATATAATATTATACCACCATATATAAATATAATACATAAATAAAAAATTATACAATATAATTTCAAAACTGAGTCTAAATAAAATTGTAAAAATTCATTTAGTGTGGTTTAATTCTTGTTATATTTAAACCAAATCATTATGAACACTTCTAATATTAATTAAAAATATCATAAAGGTATTGTTTTACTCTTATAAATCAATTTTATTAGGTTGCCTTAAACATAAACTCATATCATTAATATAATATGAATATCATATATAAATTTATTTTACTAATTTTTTTAAAATTATTGTATTATTTATTATACGATTTCTATTAAACCACAAATATTTAATTTTATTCTTTATGATATTTATTTCTTTGCATAAAACTTGAGATTTATTTATATCTATTTATACATTGTTGATCCATTTCAACTAAAATATTCTTTTAAACAAGGTGTTGAGTTAAAGTTTGTAGATGAAAGGGAAAAAAAACCTTTACTTAACAATGATACTAATTATGAGCAAAGTCCATAAATACTCGGAACACACAACATAATTACTATAAAAAAAATAGACGATGTCGAAGTGAAAGACTTTAATTAACTTTGTTATTATGAATATGATAATGATATGTGTAGGCACTATGGGCACAAGCATGTGCATATATACCTGACATGCATGGATCATTCGATAGGCGTGTCGAGTGGCAAAGGCAACGGGATTGGAAGAGAGAGTGGAATCATTCGGTTTGCTTCCATTAGTTCATAGATTCTGAAAGGTTTGATGGAAGCACTTAATAGTAACATAGAACATGTAACATTTCTTTTATGGTTAAACCTTGAATTTGAAGCCATAATATATTTAGTGTGTATTTGTCTTGTAATTTGTCACACTATCACGCGTATTGATGCTAGCATATCTTGGGGTTGATTTTGGTAATGGCAGACAAGCTTTTTCTTTTAATTAAGCTGGCTGAAATAAGCAAAATATTGTTCCCCAAAATGCCAAAAATGGTAGCATAAGATGTAGCTTTTGCTTAATTTGGTTGCATCATCACACGGTTGTGCGTTTAGTTGTGTCATGTCTTGTTTACTTGTTTTCTTGGTTTTCAACCATGCTTTCTACTAATTCCTTGTTGCTTTTATTGCTATGTGTTTTATGTATTCCATGTGTTGATTTGTAAGTTTATGTCCCCATCTCATTTTTATATTCTTATATATACACTATCCCAATTTCATATTCATTCCTAAGCATTAATCAAATATTAAAAACTTTCTTCAAAAGGATTTTCGGATTAAATAATGGATCTTTTCGTTTAGATCTTTTCTAGAAAAAGTGTTTTTTAATAAAATAATCACTTATCATAATTTTTAACATGAGTAAATTTATTTTTGAAGATAGAAACAAAAAAATAGGTTTTTTTATTTCTAAGAAGCAACTTGTGTAAAAGAGAAACAAAACTAAAGAAAAGTACTTCTTTTACTATACATAGACACATATCAATTTGTGTTTATAAAACAATTACTTAAGAATAAATCACTTTTGACAATTACTATTTTTAGCACAAACAAATAGATCTAATGTATAGCAAAAAATTGCTACAAAACAAATATATAAGTTCATGAAATGAGAAGTCTTTACTTGGGCAAAAATTTCATGTTACTAATTTCCTATTGTCTTGATGTTTACACGTGTATAAAATATGTAATATTTTACTTTCATACTATTAATATTTCATAATTTATTACTATTATTATTGTTGTTATTATTATTATTATTATTATAATAGTTGATGAAAACTTATTGTTATTATATATATATATATATATATATATATATATAACACAAAAGAATGTTTCACTTTCTGCAAGTTAATGATTTTCTTAATTCTATTTGCTTGAAATTTAAAAAATATATAAATTTGAAAATATAAAATTTCAAGAAATGCATATGCTAAAAAAGTAAAATCTAATAAAAGTAAATGAAATAAAAAAATTAAGAAATATAAAAATTCAAATAATAAATAACATCGTTCAACTTTTTTAGTGAAAGTAACTAATATTATATATAAATTATATATAATGCCCTTTTTCCTTTATCTTCACTTTTCTAAGATTATTAATAATTTTCTCAAATGGTTTGAGTGTTCTATATATTAAGTAGAGTGGATTTTAGGATTTGTCATTCAAATGGGAAGCAACATATAAATTGAATCTGAATTTGGTCATAAGACAAGATATGGTGAAATCTATAATTATGAGTGGAATATGATTCTTTCTATGTCTCTGGTAACTTAGATTGAAAATTCACGCTCGTGCTAAGTGTGTCAATATTTAATATTTATTTTAAAAAAATAAATTATTTAATAAATACACTGGATCTTAGATAATTAATTTTATAAAAATAATAAGAATTATTATTATTATTATTGCTAAAAAAGTTATATTAACTCGTGCAAATCTTTCATTAGTTGGATGTGTGGTCGGTTAGTGTAGTTAACAATTTCCAAATTTAACCAATGAGTTTCGGAATTAAGGAATGTATTATTTCTTACGTTATTAAACTTTTACATACTGTTTGAGTTTAATTATATTATTAGAGTAAAAATATCTTTTAAATACTTACTAATTAAAAAAGCATTAAATGTCTACATATTTGGATGGGTTTGAATTTTGATTAATATAATGATCCACTTTTACTTTAATGTCAGATCAATCTTAAATTATTTGGGGTGATTTAGACTTTTTAATGGGAGAATCAACTTATTTAAACTTTTATAAACATATTTAACAACATTGAAATGGGTAAATATTTATTATATATCATCATTCTAATGGATATTTTTTACTAACTTGGTATAAAAAATTGAGTATCAAAGCGCTTATTATTATATTTTATCATTATCATAATTTAATTGAAGAACTCAAACATAAAAAAATCTCAAACTTTTGTTTTTTTAGAATCGTATCTTGATTAGCATTCACTCAAGTTCCACTTTAAACAATAATCGATTTTACATATGTAATCATATATGGTTGATCAAAGAGGTATTGTTAATGTGACATGTAAATTCAGTAATCCAATTAAAATTGTGAAAGACGCACTTTAAATAGAAAAATATATATTCTTTACTACACATCAAAATATATTGTGCAAAGTTAGATATAACTTACTAACTAAAACAAGATTAATAAACTGTATTATCTTATTAAAGTAGCTAATTGAAAAATGTTTTAAATATAAATATAATTTATTGCAAATGGTTTTCTCTGTCTCCTCGCATATCAATAGATATCATCAAAAGATATATACAGCATCTTGCTACCACATCCTTTTAAAAGTTTCATATATTATAAAAGCATTTACAAACGAAAAGATAATCATTTATGATTCCTTCTATAAATCAAGATTTGCTAAAAGTGTGATAACTATTTTTCTAGAAGTTTGAGTTTAACTATTATATTCATTTATTGAAGATACTTTGGTTCGAAATACTCTTTTCAAATTATATGAGAAAGTGTAAAAGGTTAAAGAAGTTACTCCTTAAAAAATACTTGAAGAAATTGTTTGAAAAAGAAAATAAAAAAGAATACTCAAATGTTTAAGAAGAAGCAGTTGTCAAAAATACTTTTTTGTTTTGTATATTAATAAAAATTTAAAGTTTTAAATGCATTAACATAGTTTTAGTAATTGAAATGAATCAATATGAAAAAAAAGTGTATCTTTCTCTCTTATTTTTCTCATGAAAAAGAACTTGTCTTTTAAAATATCTTTTAGAGAAAAAAGTTTTAAGAAATATAATTCAATCCTAATTTTATAGAAATGGAATAAGAAAGTGTGCATTATAGAATGGTCATGATGTTGAAGGTTAAGCATACTTTCAATATTTTATGAGAAGGAAGTCACCCAATAATTTCTTAGATGATAATTGCAAGCATAAGTAAAATCAATTTCTATGAAAATAGTTAACTTTTTTTTTTGTTTTCATGGTGTAAGTCTATGGAGAAATCTTAATAAAATTAGTTGTTTATGTGGTGTAAGTATATCTATACTTTATGCTGAAATTGGTTACTTACGTTATGAAACATAAGTAGAGACTCGAAGTTTTGGACTTAATCATAGATAAGTTAGTTAAATTTGTAAAAATATGCCATAAAAACTCATGTATCATTTAATGAAAGTACTGGTATAAGAAATATTTTTTATAATATTTTTAGAATGATAAATGTTAAAAGATCTCTTATATTTTAAAAATATAAATTTAAACTTCAATAATTTAGTTATTCATTTATAAAACTCAACATTTTTTTAAAATTATATTCTTTATCATTTTTTCTCTAGTTTTTTTAAAGTAATTTTTCATTCTTTTCTCAAACAGATTGTGACAATTAGGAGGGGAGTAATTATAAATTATGTTTAACCAATAACAATTTGATTTGGAGCAAAACATCTTATTCACACTCAAATATTTCTATATGCTTGGAGTGTTTTAGGGTTTCTCAGTCTTAATCAACTGAAAAAGTTGTTCTTTTAATTAGTCCGACCTCTTATCTGTTGCTAGTACTTGATGAACAAAAGACTGTTGCCAAGATTTTAACTAAGATTATAAAATTGTTTTAAAATATTTCTTTTGACTTTAAAATTGGTTGTACCATTTTAATATCTGTTGTTTAGCTTTGATTTGATTTTATGTATAAATCAGGTTGTGCTTAAGTTATAAAACTTGCGGGAATACAAATGGTAGAATTGAATTTTGAAAATTGTTTTGCGAAGATGTTGTTTTTGTTTGTTTAACATATACTCCTTGAACGTTAAGATGGTCTTTGAGCAATAGTTATTGTAGGTATGTAATAGTATTGCTTAATCTTTTATTTAGTTGTTTAACTGATAAAGTTATTCGTTTAAACTATACATTGAAATTTAAGTGAAAGATATTGAAATAATCCTGTCTTTTGTAGGACTTTCATATATTAAGTGATGATGACTTAAGTGATAAAAAATTAAAAACTTGTGATTTGTTAATATTTATAACATAAGTAAGAACCGTCATCACTCATGTTCTAGTTTTGGTGTTTAAGTGAGAGAAAGTCAATATTAATTATTCATCCACTATAAGCATCTTAGTTGGAGACTAATTTTGTTGTCTAAGCAATAAAATTTAGCACCTAAGTGATATAATTTATCTTTTAAACTTTACATTCCTAGCTCAATCAAAAAAGATTTTGAATTAATTATCCCTATTTGAAAAATATATCACTCAAGCATTATGGAAATGCTCAAACAATATATCTTCACGCTCATGCATTAGTTTTCTCGCTCAAACATTATTATTTGGTGGTATTTTACTACATGGCTTAAGTTGTATAATTCATTATTCTTTATTTATAAGTTTAACGGGTTTTTTGTTTTAATTTTTTATGAATTTTTGTAATGTGTTCTCATTATTATTTGTTTTCTCAATATAGTCTCAATTTTGATCAAAATGAATCAATATGGTCTCTTCCCTGAGATTGGTGAGGACACCTGTTTCTTATCTCTCCCTTTCCCTTTTTTTTATGTCTTTGACATATGTCATATACATGTGATATGTCGTTATCATTTTTTTAACATTATCTAGATTAATTTAATAGAATAGATCATATTGATTTATTTTTATCAAAACTGGGATTACATTGATAAAAAATAATAGTAGAAACAAATTATAAAAACCTATAAAAAATTAGAAAAAAAATCTATTAAAAGTTATTTATATTATGATGTAAAAGTGATTGAGAATGTTAATGTAAAATCATAAAATGTGATTAATGAATATTACATAAAATTCACTGATTCACTATTATTAAATGACACATATTAGAATATTGTTAGTAATAGTTAAAGTGGTATTATATAGTGAAAATAAGGTTTAAACTGAATAATAATTTTGAGTATTTAACACAATTACGTATTAATTTAAATTTAAAATAATTTGTTAAACTCGACCTGATAAAGAAAGTAAATTAGTTATATTATAAATAAATAGCGATAAAATACTCCTAACAAATTATAAAATAAATTGTGAAAAACATATAGTTATTAGAAACCTTCATTCTTATTAAGAAAATTTGTTGGAAAAGTTATAAAAAAATCTGCTTTAATTATAGTAGTGATGTAAATAGTGTGAGAGGACTACTACAGAAAAAAAAATTCAAATTTAAATCTTACAAATCAAATCTCACATGACCAATGGGAAGGAGAAAAAAAAAACATTATCCTCCAATATATTTTCGCAAATAGTTTAAATTTCACTAGCCAAATTAAATTTGTACTAATAGTTTGGTGGCACTTTATCATTATCCTTATATAATGTGGCATGCTTATTAATAATTAGATATGGATGGGTAATTCTTATCAGATTGTTCCATCTGATGGTCATTCTCAAATATGAAAAAAAAATAGTTATTTTTTTCTTTCAAATATATAACATTTTGATTTTGAGGTTGATAATTTATATTTTATAAATTAAAATATATAAATTTAATATAAAAAAGACTAATTAGTATCAACCAAACATAGAGAATAATTAATTAATAAAAATTAGACATAAAATTAGTATTAGTATCAATTTATGTGTTGATCACTATTTGGATTCTCTCTTCACATAATCATTCAAAGCAAATATGTTCACATTTCATTTATTTATTTTTATAGGAGTTTTTAATGATTATATCACCATGTTACATTAAAAGACGTATATTTAGCTCTCTTTTAGTAATAAAGAATTTAAAAATTTCTCAATAATTGTATTTATATATTTTTTTACTTTTAATTAATTTTATTTCAAATACATTTTAATTATAAATTTATCTAATCTTATTTAAAAATTTGTGTTTTTATTATAAAAATTCATTTTATATAATATTTTTTTTCTTAAAAGTAGAAGAAAGTGAGTGCATCATATAAAAGATTTGATCTCTTCAAATTCAAAGAAGTTATTTAGAAATCAGGTTGCTATGATATTTATATTATGTGAGAAATGCAAAAAAAAAATCTTTAATTATAATATCAATGCTTTAAATTTTTTTTATTTTATCTTCACTATTTATTTAGGTATTTTCATCTTTCATTTTTCATTTTTATCGCTAAATTAAATTCTAATAACTTTTCAAGAAAGTTGTTAAAAATTTAAAATATTCCTGAATTAAAATTTAAACTTTTTTTATTACAAATCTAAAATATAATTTATATATTACAAATATTTATATTATAAATTTAAAAAATTTATTTATTATAATTTTTAATTATATAACAATAAAGATTTTGTGAAATATACTAACTAAAGAGATAATTATTAAGTAAATAAAAGAAATTTGTAAAACACATTCTTTAAATAAATATAAATTAAGATTAAAATATCAAATATTTATATTTTAGAATTTTATATATTTGAAATCGTTCAAAGTAGTACTTGGTAGCTCACTTTCTTAAACCCTAAAACAAATTGTCCAAGAAAGAAGTTTGGAGGCGATTTACTTTGAAAACCTTCACTCAACTAATTAAGTATTTTAAATATTTAATTTTGTAATTCATTTAATTCTATTGTTAAAGATAAATATTGAAATAAATTTGGGAGTGAATAAATACACATAGTTTAATAAATATATTATAGTTATAGTACAATAAAATATATAATTTTATATTTAAACATAATAAGTTGGATTTCATCATTTATTTTATTATTTATTTTCAGTTGAAGATAGAATCAAACTTTATTATTAAAAAAGATATAAAACTTAGAAAATAATTTAATTTAATTTTGATTGATTTAAAATTTTGAAAGCACCTAGTTGTAGAGAGGGTAGCTGACAGAGAGCATGCAATGGAACGCAGCGTAGCAGATAACCACTGAAACGGGTGTTGATGGCAGAACAAAAAAGAAACCCCACAGAGCGGTCGGCGATGCAAGTTGTTGACCCGACAAAAGCTGCACCACTTTCACATCACTCTTCACATGCTTCCTTTTCTTTTCAACCATCTTCACCTTCTCATTTCATCCTTTTTTTCCCCCAATTTTTTATTTATATTATATAATTATTTTTATACCATTTTATAAAAAAAATCAATTTTATCTATTCTATATAAATATGTTATTACAAATAATCTATGAAATTACACTAGTAAATTAAATTATGTTATTTTATGTTCCCAATAGCTTTATTTAATAAAATTGTATATTTGAAAATAGTATATCTATGAAACTATATTATTAACTTATTTATCTTCTAAAGATAGATACTAATAAAGTGAATTACTTTATAAAAATTATTTAATTTGTCCAAAATTATTTTATAAAATTTGATTTCATTTGATTTTTTATATTCAAAGCCTACTTTATAAGTTTTACCAAAATATAAACTTGATGGATGACTTGAGTTTATTTATTTGTTTGTATGTGTGAAAAATTTAAAATAGAAAATAAAATAAAATATGAAAAATAAATATTTTTATTCTCTTATTCTTTTTCTTCATAATTTAAAAGTTTTATCTTTTTACTATTTCACTTTTTATTCTCCAATTATATATATGCACGTGTGTCAGTTGAGATTCCCTGCAACTTCTAGCTAGCTGGTTCATTCTCTGTTACTCTTTTTTCTTCCTATATCCCTTTCATTAATTAGATGCTACTTTTGTTTTTGCCTTATTTTATCTTTTCAAATCAAGTGCAAAAAAATAAGCATTTATAGTACTTTTGTAAACAATATCAATTTCAAAATATAGCAAGAGACTTCAAATCAATTAGTAGTGATTATCTCAACTTTAAATTTTTTAAGTCATGCTTTTATTTTAAAATTGATTTTTTAAAATAATTTAAGTTTCAATATAAATTAGAAATTAATTTATCTGGTAAGAAATTAAGTGTGAGTTTATAAATTGTTTTCATTCAAATTTTCACATTCATTTTTAAAATTTAAACTCCTTTTTTCATAAAATTTAAACTGAATCTTTATCAACAGAGGTGAATATTATACATAAAATTTATTTTAGTATGTTATTCTATTTATTGATGTGCCTTCTAATTAAATATATGTATAAATAATTAAGATTAAATATGATTTTAATTGAAAATTATTTATTGAAATTATATTTTATTTTTTAAATAAATTTTAAAAATATTTTATTTTTATTCATTTTTAACTAGTGTAAATTATTATTAATAATGTGTTAAAAAATTTATTTATTTATTGATAATTTTTATTTTATTATTATTTATTTCTTAAATTTATTTATTTATTTTTTTTAATGTTTTTTTATTTATCGTCAAAAATCATTTACACTAATTTGTAAAATATAAAATTATTTACACTGATTTACAAAATATAAAGATACAATAAATAAAAAATTTATCAAAAAATAAGACATAATTTTAATAAATATTTAAATAACTAAATAATATATTTAATCATTAAAAAATATATTGAATTCACAATTTATAAATGAATTTAGTTTAAATATACTATTAATATGAAAGAGTTTTAATCATCGATATCTAATCACATATTGTGAGAAATTTTAATAAAAGATTGTAATGGTTATATGCATTTTATTAATTTAATTTAATTTAAAAATAATATCTCATGTACTTTCAATAATTGAAAAGATTTTTTTTTTACATTAATAGTAAAAAATTATCTTTAGAATACACTGTAACATCTTACTGTATTAATGAAGTTTAGTTTTTGAACAATCACACAATGAACTTATTGCAAACTAATTCCTAAAATATAAAACTAATAAAATAAATTATAGGTTCTTTCTTTTTTCTATTCACTGAGTCAGATATCAATCATAGTCTGTTGATTTTAGCAAGAGATTTTTGAAGAAAAAAATTGATACTATATGGTAGCAGCTCTCATGGTCAACATGCTACAAAACCTATAACTCTTTTGTTCCCTCTCCTTTGTAGCATAGTTGCATGAGCTGCCACAACCAGAAGCTTTAAGAGCTCATAGATATCATGGTAATGGAATGTGCAAGTGGATACAGTGAATCAAGACTGCAAGAAAAAAAAAAAGATAACAATGTGCAATGCATGGGAGAGGATAAGGATATGTTTACACGATAATAATTCATAGAGCATAAGCCTCAGTTGATTAATAGATTTGGCAAATTTTAATTGGTGGACTGACAAAGAGACACAATCAGGAGACAGCAAATTTCAGTGGGTAGTTTGATGTGTATATAAGTAATCGAAACCTTAGAGAATAATTAATGTCCTGGTTAGATACCATGTACTCATGTCTATCATGAGAATAATTTATACAACAACAAAAATTGTATTTAATTTAATTTTTATGCGTTTGGAAATTAGTTAGATTAATAAACAGCAAGTAAAATTATTTTTTGTTAAAATGATTTTGAAAAGGCTGTGATATAACCAAAAATACATGTAAAGTAACCTACATTGTATAGGAATAGGGTGGTGGTGTGCTTTTTAGAGTTCATTAAAGTTGAATAATGGAGTGACATGCACCCCCAAAATATTTTACATTTCTACATGCTAATCATATATCTTTAAGTGTTGTGTCAATGCAACACTGAAGTTAAACTCTATACCTTCTTTCTCAAATCAATTATCATGACGAAAAAAATCATACCAGCTCCATTTTATATCTATTTTAAAAATATTAAATATATTTTTCATTCTTTAATTATTTTTAATAATATATTTTGTTCCCGAAAAGTGACGAAGCATTTAAGGAACAAATTTTTCCCTCATTTGTTTGTTCGATCCATTCTCCCTTCTACCCAGTTAAAATGTTCATTATTATTTATCTAATTTATTTTTAAAGGAAAAAAATGTTATTTTCTTTGGTTCTACTTAATAATGAATTATTAGTATCATAATATAATATTTCTTATATATGAGATTTTACTATTTTTTATGTAAAAATAATAATATTTTTAAGTTTTTACAATTTAATTTAATTCTTCTTATTTTTAAAAATATTTTTGTATGAATTTTTCTAAAATATATAATAAAATTTTAACGGTTATGTTTTTTTATGATTTACTTCTCTCAAGTATTTAATTAGATTTTATAATTTATTTTGTAGTTTTTAACTTTATTTTATTTTGTTAGAATATATGTATTGATAAAGAATAAAAAAAAATATTTTAAAAGTAATATAAAAAAAATAATTTAAAAAAGATGAAAACAACATAAATTCAATTTCTCTATATATTTTGAAACATAATAGTAATAATAATGATCCAATTATTTAATTAGAAGAGTTTCTTTTCATATTTAAATAAGTACATTTTACTTAATTAATTTTATTTTAATTCTTTTTATTTGTATAATTATAATAAAAATATAGTTTCTTACAATAAAGATTATCAAAACAAAATTATTAAATAAAATAGAATATAAATTTCTTGTTAATATGATTATCTACGATGAGAAATAAATCAGTAAAAGTTTTAGTTTTAATTCAATTTCACAAGTTCAAAAAATAATAATTATTTAAAAAAGTATTTTTTTTTATATTTATAGTTATATTAAATTATGTTTTCAGTGATATTATATATAAATTTTGAATATATTATTTTTCTCCTTTCAAAATCATTACATCTAAGTTAAACTATATATATATTTTATTTTTACACTTTATAAGTTATGTAAAACATTATTCTCAAATTTTTTTTATGTAAAATAGTTTTTTTAGTTGTGTCTTGTATATTTTGTTTCATAATTATACTAAAAAATAATTAAAATATATTGTATTTTATATTTTTTTCTTGTTAAGTACAAGAACTCTATTAATCACATATAGAATACATTAATATTATTTTTCGAGAAGAATGTTTTAGTTAACTTTGATAAAATATAGAATACATTAATATTATTTTTCGACAACAATGTTTTAGTTAACTTTTGATAAAATGTAGGGAAAACATAGGTATTTAGTTTTAGTAAGAAACAAAATACAATTTTTTAATAAAAATAAAAAACATATTTAATTCTTTAAAAAATATGAATGATTTGTAAATCTCAAATTTTATTCAACAGTGATTGTATTTAACGACTGGTGTAATAATAGTGTTTTTTCCAATTGTGCTTCTATTTAACAACTGTTACAATAATATTCATTTTCGTTCAATATATTATTTAATAATTTCAATATATTATTTAATAATTCTTAATTAAAAATGTATCCTCAAAAACTTAATGTCTGATAACAGTTCCTTTTACGTAATATAAATTAAAATTCAGATAGTATATTTTCAAAATATATTAAAATAAAAAAGTCAAAAAAATTTCTGTTATTATATAAAGTTTAACAGTACAAAATTTTGACAAAATATATTTATAACTTAATAATTGGATTAATCAAAATTACAACTGGTATAAAATTATTGGAGGATGTGATACAATATATAAGTTAAACAAATTAATTTATTTCATTTTATATATATATATATATGGTAATTTATTTTGATAAGAATAAATTTGTTAAATAATAATATGTAAATATAAATTAATATGTTTTTTTCATATTACAAGGTTATAATTTAAATATTATATTATGGATTTTAAGATTTTAGTAAATAAAATAAAGAATTTAGTGGTATTGAATCACAATATATAACAATTTAGATTGTAATCCAATTATATATTATATATAGTTGTTGGATAAATTTTATATTATTAATACTCAATTACGTAGAAAAGTAACGAGTGGTGTATTTTAGTAGAACTAAGAGATTTTACTTTTAAAGTTATGGTTAAATTTATCACTTCTTCCTTCAAATGTAGTGATAAAAGACTTGTTGCAGGAAGAACATATATTCTCTAGAGTTAAAGCAGAAATAGACGGTAATAATTCTTTTGCTATTGGAAACTTCTTATTAGAAGAATTCTCCGATAAGGTATCCAACTCTATCGATAATAAAGGTACTACAAAACAACAATAACAACAAACATTTGAATATGAACATGGTGGTGTGAGTGAGATTTTGGTATTGAAGCTTAACGAAGAAGAAGGTTGAATCATACAAATGATAATGGGAGGGTGGTGGTGTTCGTGTATGATATTGGAGTACGTGATAAAAACATGTGAGGAGGGTGGGTGAGTGGTTGAGGAGTACAAAGAAGAAATGGAGGACGAGACTGAATAGGAACACATGTATGGAATTCTTATTGGATGGCTACAGGAGGGTAAGCTATAAAACCTAACGATCACTATACAAATATATCCAAGTTAATCATTATTCAAATACATCAAACTAATTAGACGACTTTATTTGATACATTTGAAAGCACTACTGGTTTATAATGAACTTCAACTCTCATGAATGTAATATGGCAAACAAACACCTTTAGGGAGACTTGTATAAATTTTATCCTATCAAAAACTAATATTTGACCAATTTTAAACACTTTTGATCTACACACATATCACAACTTCATAAGTCATAGGAAGTTCATTAGACAAATAATTGTACAATAGAGTATATGTAAGAGGGGTGCAAGAACTTTCCTTAGTTTCTCGTCGTCTTAATCTACATAATTTAGACCATCAATAAAGAAAGTGCATCTCTTTTTAATAATGTGTTCCTCTACTTAATTCTTCAAACCACAAACTGACTCAGCATATCATTCCATGTATGTGACTTAAATAATCCAATCAAATGTAATAACATATATATCAATATCAATTGCATAAAATTATCAAATATTATCTCAATTCGCCTGCCAAACTCGTATACATATATATTAATAAAACATATCATTTAATATAAATCATATTCATTAAGTGAAAGATAATTGGTTGGATGAATGTGTTGACAATTTTTCTTTAATTCAGCAAGCATACTAAGTCAATATAGTAGTTTTACAAGTGTGGTATACTTAAGAACTTGTGTAATATTCAACAATTAATTGATTTTTCTTCTATTTTCAGTACTTATTCCTATATTTATATATACACAAAATTTTCTACACAATTATCATTAATTTTAAAGAAAAACAAGTTGTTAAATGCTCAATAAAGAAACTAAATTTTATTAAAGCTTTGTCATAGAATGTAAATATAAAATTATCTCATTACTCATGAATTTAGGTTTGTTGAGGAAAATCTCACCCACTAAGCAAAATTACATTTGTTAAACAAATCATTAATTGTTAAGCAAAGTATGGAAGAAATCCTTGGTTCATGGATATGAGATTTCGTTAGCAAAATCAATAAATTATGCATAATTTCACAAAACAGGTACATAACCCAAAACCACCAATTCTTATTCTCTTATTTAGTTTCAAACATAAAAAGATTGGTTTACAATCAAACTCATATGTATATTTGCTCAAAGAAAATATAATTATTCAACATTCAATACCAAGTCCAAAATCACAACCAAATGATATAATTTAGACACTTTCTAAAAATTAATTTTATACGTTGTAGGTAGTTTATAATACATTTTCCTACTACTTGGATACTCAATTTATTTACCATAGTTAATACAACTTAAATTGAGCATTCCGAACCTAATATCATCTTCAAAGTCAATAACAACACAATCATAATTCATTTCAAATCAAACACTTCAAATCACAATATAAAAAATCACACTAGTATCAATACCTCATATTTTAAAATCAAATTCAAAATAATTTCTCTTATCTAATATTTGCTTGCATTTCAAAAAATAACAAAAAAATTTAAAAATATGACCTAATAAAACATCAACAAAATATTAAATAAATATTGAACTAGTTAATTTTTAATTAATAAAATGTGTAAAACTTCTAAATAATCACATACAAAGTCAAAGAATCAAAGTAGGGAGACTTTAAAAAAAAGTAAATTTACTCCTAATTAAATTCTGATTAAATATTGTATATTTAACTTCCTTCTAGCTGGTATGATATGTTTGTAAAAAAAAGAAAAATAATTTAAAAAATTAAGAGAGAAGTTGGAGAAAAGAGATTTAAAGAGTGCGACATTGAAAAAAAATAAAAAATAAAAAAAGAATTCTGAAAAAGAGAAAAGAGGAGAAAGAAAGAAAAAAGAATGGAAAGAGATGAATGTATTAGCTTGAACTTCAGAGTATACTATCCAATTTCTATGTAATACGTATTTAATTTTTGGTATTATTTTTCTTAATGTAATCTCAATTAATTTTGATTTTGAAGGTATTAAAAGAATAATAACGTGACACATGACATGACACGTTTTAAAAAAAGAGAAAAAAAAAAATTTAATAGGTGTCTTATGAATAGTATCATGTCATATGTTACATCATTTTTTTTAAATCGTTCAGACTAATTTTACGAAAGATATTAGATTAATTGATTTTAATTAAAATTTACACTATATTAAAAATAAAATAATAAAAATACATTAAAAAATCTACAAAAAATTGAACCACGACGTTTATTTAATCTTATTTTTTTAAATAATATAAAATAATTAATAATATTTAATAACATGGCCCTCATAAAGATCAATAGAGAGCATAGATAAATAAATAGTGATTCACGAAGTCTCTTGTTTGTAAAGAGTTCTGGTTGTTTATGATTATGATTTTAGTTGAAGGTTATTTGAATCAAGTAAGTTTAGGAAGAATAATTTGGTTTTTAAACATAATGAATTTATTTCAGAAATGCATTTTTACACCATGTTTGATTTCCTTAGTGTTTGTTCCATGAACTTAGAATGTGATACGAAACGTGTTGGAAAACTGTACAAAAAACTTAATCTTACTAATTACTTGAAAGGTCTTTTGAATTGTGTATTTGAGGTGAGATGTTAAAAATAATTTCAATTTCTTTAGATAAATAGAAGAGCATAAATCTTAGGGGCGAAGAAAGGTATATAAAAGATAAAAGATGGGTTTACCTTATTATCATGAAGTTTCTATAAATAGATAAAAGAGAAAAAAATAAGAAAACTAATATATTATTCTGATTTTACATATATGCTTAGGAAAATGAATTTTATTCCCATTTCAAAGTTAAGGTGAACTATACATTAATTTTAATAATTTTTTAAAGTTAGTTTTTTTTAATTGTCACGAATAAAAGGTCAAGCAGGGTAAGAAAATTCTATTGAATGAACAATAAACTAAACACTAGAAATGGAGAGTTCCTTATATATAATATCTCATCCTATTCGTACACGCAGAAAAAACTACCCCGTTAGTACTATTTTTTTTAATAACCGTTGATTTTTAATGTTTTAGCTTAATTAAGGTATAATGATCTCTTAAGAAAGAACCAAAACCTTTGACATGTGAAGATTTCCTGCTTTTGCGGCTAGTGGGTGTGTCCTAGCGTGTATATAAAAATTCTCCTTTCTTTTTCTTTCCACACTTTTTTATGAATCAAGAACAAAAATTAATTATTAATGACACAAACAAAAGTTGAGGCTTTAGTTTTTGGTTCTTTCTTTTGAGATATGAAATAGGTTGGAACTTAATATTTTTTTGGGAGACTAATAGTGTAATCTGAATAAAGAAGGAGCCATAAAAAATAATAGAGGAAACCCTAATTTATGAGAGAAGAATAAATAACTAATATTCTTTTGCATGGAGAAAATTAAAAAAATATGGTAGAAATATGAGTATGAATTAACTATTGTTGTTACGACAAGTATTTCCTTAACATATGATTATGATATTCAAAGTTTAGAAGTGTTTGGGCCAAGAGAATCATTGATGTCATGTTTCATAAATGGCTTTTCTGGTCTTGTGGGTCCAAGCATCTATAAGGAATCCCCAAAAAAGAGCAATACATCATTAACAAGAAAAATAAAACCCTAAAAAGATAATAATAAGAAATTTGATCACCCAGATAATCTCCACATTTTTTTAAAACATAAAGTGGATGGCCACGCTACCCAGCACAATAAAAAAACAAACTTTACCCTAATTAATTGATCAATTGATGAAGAAAATGCATGAACATTTTCACCAGAAATGGTCAATTCATGCATCCAATTTCAACGGCCTTCAGTCAAAATTTCAAAATTCCTCTGATGCACACCAACGTTTCTTTTCTACCTTCCACTCCCACTATCAAAAGTAATCCTAGAATGTGTTTATTTTGTTTTAAAAGTAAATTTTAAGTCTCATTAATCTGTGATTTTTAATATTTTTAATACAAGTATATTATATCTTAATATGTTTCAGGTCAAATATAGAAATGCTTAGTAAGTACGTAAGCGTACAATGATCACTGGTGAATGTGAAGAAACTCTTTGTAGAAACTCCACACACAGAATTTGGAGTCTGCTAGGTGAATTCCAAATTACATGAAATTTTTGTGTGTAATCTCCATTTACGGTGTATTTATTCTGAGTAAGTGGAGGAAGAGATTTAGAAGGTTGGAAAAGAATTAAAATTGTCACATATGACACCATTTATTTCCAACGAAAACAAAAGTACCAAAAACAAAATCTTAAAACGTGAAAAACGAGATATAATTTTATGTTTCACTCACTTTTAACAAAAATTTGAAAAAAAAATTAAACATAATCCATTATATTCGAAAAATTATTATATAAATATTAAATATTAATAAAATATTTACAATAATATATATATATAGTCAAGTAAGTGAATAATTGATTATTTATTATTTTTTATATATAAATAATTTAAATTTTAGTATTTTATAAAATGATTTTTATTAATATTTCCATTTTAAATATATATTTTTATTTATTAAGATTTTATAATAATTTTTATTTAATATTTTTATTCTAAAATAAATTTTTTATTTAGTAAGATTTTATGATAAATTTCTTTTATTTTAATTGGGATTTATTTCTATTTAGTTCATATTTTTATATTTTTTAATTTATACTCATTCATTATATTACTAGTTTAATTTATTTT
The DNA here is from genome assembly GCA_030347555.1 of Lablab purpureus. Taxonomy (NCBI): domain Eukaryota; kingdom Viridiplantae; phylum Streptophyta; class Magnoliopsida; order Fabales; family Fabaceae; genus Lablab; species Lablab purpureus. Next base: position 3,846,684 of record CM059262.1, read on the forward strand.
TCTATAAACTTTTCACTTATTTCTCTTATATTTTTTTTTTCAATTTAAACAAGTCCTACTATTTTTTTCTTCCTTTCTTCTCTTTCTCCGCTCTCTTCGATATAAATAAAATATCAATCATAATTTTGAATGGAAAGTGCATTTGTGGTTTAAAAATAAAAGTAATTAAAATATTATTTTATAATATAATTTTAAAAAATAACAATAATTACTTCAAGAAAATGTAAAAGTTAATTTCTAATTATTATTAAAAAAATTAATTTTATTTGATTTTTTTGTCTTTTCAACTCATCTAAATAATAAGTGAATTTGTTTAATTCGTTTTGTTCTTGTTTCTATATATATAATTAGGTTTCTCATCCTATTTCTTTTTTATATTTTCTTTTTTTCATAATAAAAAATTAGCATTTTGTTTGGTTTTTGAGAGAGAAATAGAAAAATGGAAAAAAGAGAATAAATAAATTGAAAAAATGAAAAATAGATAAGAAATAAAATTAGGTAATAAATTGTTTGGTAATGAGAAACATGTAAGAAATAGAATTTTCTTAATTAGTGTGATTAGGTAGAAAATAGTTTTGTATTAAGAGGTGAAATGAGAAGATTAGGCCGTCTTAAAATTTTGAAAACCTTGTTTTAATCATAAAATTTAGGTCTCTTGGTGTTAGAAGATTAAGATAATGTACATAAAATTAAAAATAAATAGATAAATAAATATTAGTATAAATTTATGTGCTTTTAAAATCTAAAGGTTCTCAAAATAAAATAAAAAATTGTGCAGAGAATTTGCTTCATAAGTTACGCTAAATGTACGTAATAGGAAAAAATACGAGTTTCCCACTATGATGTGCTTAGTTACATACAGGAGCTGAATTATGAACGCATGAGATAGAAGAGAAGAGCCTTAAACTTTGAGCAAGAAAATCACAATTTTCCAAACAAAGAATTGAGGTGTGAAGGTAATTCTCTAACTTGAACTTACTATTAATATTCCAACTTAACTGGTGATTTTAAATTTGTGTGTGGTTTATGATAATTTTAAAGACTACATAATTATTTCTCATACATGGTAAATAGCATAAATTTTAAACTCTTAATATGCTATATTAAATTACCTTTTTTTACTTTGTGCAATGATGTAACATTAAGGTTTAAGTTTTTTTATGATTAAGGTTTGAATTTAAGATCTATCTTAGATTAGATTACCTAACCTCTCCACACACACACACACATATATATATATATATATGTTGAATTACTAGTATGAAAAACTGTGAAGTGTTGATGTGTGGTTATTGTTATAAGAAAAGCACCACCCAAATGCAATATTTCAGTGGAATGTAAGGTGGCTTTGGGGCCCAAATTTTAACCACGGGAAGGAATATTGTCTAAAACACGATCATGTCTTGTAATTAAGCAATGCTAATCTTGTTTGATTTTATTTATTTTTATATATTTTTTATCAATAATACCCTACTTCTTTAATGAGTTCTTTTAACCATGCCTGTCTGTGATTGATTGCTTTAGTCTATATTTCATGTCGGCTTGTTCACATAAAGCACCAAAAAAAAAGCTGTCTTCCTTTTGTTCAGCCCCTCTGATTTCTCGGCGACAAGTCAGTTTTCTCAACTTTGGTCCTTCGGACATCACCTTGTTACCTTAATCCACACGAAGTGTAGTTCCCATTTCCTCCCTCTTCATTTTGGTTAATTCTCTGGGTTGTTGATGCTGCTGTGAGTGTGGTGCCTTGAAGGTGATTCGTTTTGGCTTGTTTTTATCTGGGGATCAGTTTTTGGGGGCCTTTTTGTTTGGTTTGTTTTTCTTTGTTTAATTGGTTGGTGTCACTGTTGAAATGTTTGTTGTGTTGTGTTGTGCTTTGCAGGTTTTGGCTTCTTGGACACCCTCAGCTTCATTTGGTTTCAGCTGCAAGGTTCTTGTTTTGGGTTTTGAAGTGTTGGTTCTTGCGGTAGCAGAATTCCATTGAGTCTTGGTGTTGGTGGAGGGGATTGCAGAAAGTGGAGGCTTTGTGTTGAGGTTCTGCTAGCTTTTGAATTTGAAACTTGTGGGGTTGAAGGCAACAATTAGAGGCATTTCTAGGAAAAAGGGGTGAGCTTTTTGTTGATTCTGCTCGATGTTATTGGAGACCTTTGTGGTAGGTACCGAAGGGGGTTCCGCATCTTCTTGTTTGCTTCTGGGGAAGTGTTGCTGCTTTTTTGGACCATGAGTTGGAGTTAGAATTGTTCTTATTGTGGAAGACTTGGGGAACAAGGTTAAATCTTGTTTCAGGAAGAAGAGTGTTGAACTTGTTTGGGGTCATCACTTTAACAAGTGGTAATGAAGGCTCCTCCAAATGGCTACTTGCCTAATTCCGGCGAAGGTACTTTTTCTCAAGCTTTACTTGCAGCCTCATTGTCTTCCCCTCTGTGAGTATGTGGTAGTGTTTTCCTGTTTCATCAAAAACTAACACTGCTTAGGGACTCCAAGGATGATTACTTTCAAGAAAAATTATGCTTTTATATTGTTGAATGAACATAATACCATCGTAGATCGCATAATACATATGAGTCCTGAAGGGAAGATGGCATTATTCATCTGACTTTAAAGTTGATCTTTTGGTTGATTTTCTGGAGTTGTTTTGTTAGCCCTCTTCTCCAGGAGATGCTTCCTTTTTCCGTGTGGCCTAAATAAAAGTGATACCTTGTCATATTAATCTATCTTTATCTTGTTTCATTTCACCCTTCATTCTTTTGTCACCTTTTATTCTTTTCTGACCTAAAGATGAACTTTCATGATTGGAAACGCCAAATCCAAATGTGCTTGATATTAATCCTGTGTAACTGAATTTTAAAATTGTGGGGAACCTGATTTTTTGTTGCGTTTCCGTAAGTACCGAATAATTGTGAAAAAATGTCTGTGCTTTCTACAGGGGAAAGAAAGAGCATCAATTCAGAGTTATGGCATGCATGTGCTGGACCATTGGTTTCTTTACCCCCTGTTGGAAGCCTCGTGGTTTACTTTCCTCAAGGACACAGTGAGCAAGTATGTTTCTTATGCCATAATTCTAAGATCATGATATTTCTTCGATGTGGTTTCTGATGGAGCTTCTTTTGACTACTTATGACTTTTAGGTTGCAGCATCCATGCAAAAGGAGGCTGACTTCGTTCCCAGTTACCCTAACCTTCCATCCAAGTTGATTTGCATGCTTCACAATGTTGCTCTTCACGTAGGTGCACTTTCCTGTTATGGCATTTCACATGGCAGTATTTCAATAGTGACAAATTTTGAAGATATTTTAAGAAAATAATTGTTGAAGACTAGATGTATTCCATCTCTGCTGAAATTTTTTTCCTTGAAGGGGCATGTACTGATTATTCAACTTCTTTCACATGTTTGGATCATGGTTAGTCACCAGGAGTTTAGGATAAACTAATGTTTATTTTGAAGAAAAAGGGTGACAGTTCTGCATGATATATCTTATTATAAATTATGTCAATTGTCATCTACCAAATCTTGGAGTTAAAGACTTTGCAAGCTGTGTTTTTGTTTCTTCATTTGCTTAGCATGGTTTATATCATTTGCTACCTCTTCCATATATTAGTTATAGACCAACCTGGTTGGATAGCTTGAAGCAACATCATTACAATTTCTCGAGTATTTGATATGACGACCCTTTCTGATTTTCTTTCGTCTATATTGCATAATACATATATTGATAGTTCTTTTTCTGTTTTGGATCAGGCTGATCCTGAAACTGATGAGGTCTATGCGCAGATGACTCTTCAACCTGTTAATAAAGTAGGCCAGTAGTTCATTCATCCAATTTATTGATATGTATCTGAGATCTATTTCCCACTGTTCCTTGAACATCCATCCTGACCAATGATATGAAACTTATCTAAGACTGTGTTTGATGTATAACTGTTCTACAGTATGACAAGGAAGCAATATTGGCATCTGACATGGGTCTCAAACAAAACCAACAACCTACTGAGTTCTTTTGCAAAACTCTTACAGCTAGTGACACAAGCACTCATGGTGGATTTTCTGTGCCTCGTAGAGCAGCTGAGAAAATATTCCCGCTTCTGGTTGGTATTTAATATTTTCATTTACCCTGTGTTGAAGTTTTTTATGTGATCTTTTTTTGCTGATTAGAAGTGTGTTTGATAGGATTTTTCAATGCAACCTCCAGCTCAGGAGATTGTTGCCAAAGATTTGCATGACAGTACATGGACATTTAGACATATTTATCGTGGTATAGCAAACTCTTACCATCCTTCATTGTCTTCATCCTTTGTTATGCTATCATTCTTTCTACTTGTGTATGCCTTATTGATTCCCCGGGTTCATTGTTATCTAAAACACAAAAGTGCAACCTCATCTGGCTTAAACTAAACTTATCCCAGAAAAATTCTAGGATTATCAACATTGGAATTGTATAAGTTTGACCAAGTTATGAACGTAGAACTTGAGTATACTTTGATGATTTACATGGTTGAATGCTAAAATTTCTAGAACATCGGTTACAGGACAACCAAAGAGGCATCTATTGACGACTGGTTGGAGTGTCTTTGTTAGCACAAAAAGGCTGTTTGCTGGAGATTCAGTTCTTTTTATCAGGTAAAACATAATTTTTTTTTTATTTGAAACTTTTGGAATAACTTTCACACTGTTGCTGAATTGATTATTTTCGGTTATATTCAGGGATGAAAAACAACAACTTCTTTTAGGCATAAAGAGAGCTAACAGACAGCAGCCAGCTCTATCCTCATCAGTAATATCCAGTGACAGCATGCATATTGGTATTCTTGCCGCTGCAGCTCATGCTGCTTCAAATAACAGCCCATTTACTATATTCTATAATCCAAGGTGCTGTATGTTTGGCATATATTTACTATTATTTGATAACATGAATGCATCCATTGAATGTTTGTGACAGCCTCTTATAGACATCTCTGTCAATTTTACAGGGCCAGCCCCTCTGAATTTGTAATTCCATTGGCCAAGTATAATAAAGCCCTCTTCAATCAAGTTTCCCTTGGAATGAGATTCAGAATGATGTTTGAGACCGAGGAGTCAGGGGTACGCAGACATATGGGTACAATCACTGGGATCAGTGACTTGGATCCTGTCAGATGGAAGAATTCACAGTGGCGCAATCTTCAGGTATTATTGAAAGAGATGCATTATTTGAATACTGAACTAGAAAAAATAATTAAAATTGATCTAAAACATGCATTTACTGTCCTATGATCTTCTTGGACATGTGCACAACTCTGTAATGTAGTCAATACTGAACCTTACTGTAGCTTCTTGAGAGAGAGTCATGTTTTCGAATTTTGATAGGTTGGATGGGATGAATCAACAGCTGGTGAGCGCCCAAGCAGAGTTTCACTTTGGGATATTGAACCAGTAGTGACTCCTTTCTACATTTGTCCGCCTCCATTTTTTAGGCCAAAGTTCCCCAAGCAGCCAGGAATGCCAGGTAGCAAGAGTACCCGCCAAACAAGTTCAAATTTTATTCAGAAATTTCTCATTGCTTCCATTGATTATTTAATTTTTCATCTAACAAAAAGTTTCTTGGATTGTTTTTGCTTGTAAACAAACAGTCTAATGTATATTTTTATTTTTATTTTAATACAAATGTCAGGTGTGAGAAAATCAATTCTGGTATATTGTAATAAAATTGATGAATTTGAATGTAGATATGTGATAAAAAGTTCATAATAATTCACGTTACTAGTTGTTAATTCAAGTTTACTGTTCTTAGAATCCACCGTTCTTAAGCGGTCATTTACTCATTATTAAATGAAATCAAGTTGCTTCTACGAAGAATGTATAATCTCACATCTAATAGCTGATATTTTGCCTCTCCTCTCTTATCAGTGGCATGTTGTTGTCTGTTGATTGATTGTAACATATGATCTTTGCTTGCATTTTTTATTTTGCAGATGATGATTCTGATATAGAAAATGCTTTCAAGAGAGCTATGCCCTGGCTTGGAGATGACCTTGGAATGAAGGATGCCTCAAGTTCAATCTTCCCTGGTTTGAGTTTGGTGCAATGGATGAGCATGCAGCAGAATAATCAGTTCTCCGCTGCCCAATCTGGATTTATGCCCCCATCCATGCTTTCATCCAATACACTGCATGGTAACCTTCCCACTGATGATCCATCCAAATTATTGAACTTCCAAGCTCCCGTCCTCTCTGCACCAAATGTACAATTTAACAAACCTAACTTACCAAACCAAGTCAACCAATTGCAACAATCCCCAACATCATGGCCTCCGCAGCAGCAACAACAGCAGAAGCTGCAGTCATTGATGCCAACACCCTTAAACCCACTCCAACAGCAGCAACAGAGGCAACAACAACTGCCTGTACTGCAAAACCTCTCTCAACCACAGCAACAACAACCCCAAATGCCTCAACAGAGAGCACAACAGCCACAACAACAGCAACAGCAGTCATGTCAACAGACCATCATGAATAATGGGGCGGTTTCTTCTAACCAGATTCCAAATCAGTGTGTGCAGCAACCAGTGTCATACTCCCAGCTTCAGCAACAGCAATTACTCTCAGGAAGTATCCCACCCCAACAAAGTTTTCAATCGCCCAATAAGAATACTTTGCTGATGACATCCTTACCGCAAGACTCTCAGTTTCAACAGCAAATAGACCAGCAAGCTAGTCTCTTACAGAGGCAGCAGCAACAGACACAGTTGCAATCGTCTCCATTGCAGCTATTGCAACAAAGCCTGTCACAGAGGGCACCACAGCAACCACAAATGACACAAATGTCACAGCAAAACAGCTCAGAGCAGCAACCACAGTTGCAGTTGCTACAGAAATTGCAGCAACAACAGCAACAGCAGCAACAACAACAACAACTCCTTTCCACTTCTAGCCCACTTTTGCAGTCTCAGCTTCTACAGCAACAAAATACTCATCAACAGAACCAGCAATTACCGCAGCTGCCTCTATCACAGTGTCATCAGCCTCAACAGCTTGGCAACAATGCTTTCTCAATGGAGAAGCTTTTCAATGGCAACAGCTACTCTTCTTCTGCTCTGATGCAAACACAGCAGCTTCCAGTGAGCCAATCCCATAATACACAGAAATCATTAACTAATACAAGAGCTCCTTCAACTCTTACAGACGGAGATGCCCCATCATGCTCAACTTCACCATCTACCAATAACTGCCAGATATCTCCTTCAAATCTGATTAAAAGAAATCAACAGGTGCCAACCACATTAGGAGGACCTTTGGTAGTTGAACCTACCAATCATTTGATACAGGAGCTTCATAGAAAATCTGAGATGCAGATCAAACACGAATTACCCAGTGTAAGAGGACCTGACCAACTGAAGTGCAAAGGGACAATTGCTGATCAGATGGAAGCTTCTTCTGGAACATCTTACTCTATTGATCCTAATAATATCCACCAGAACTTCCCGCTTCCCAGTTTCTGCATGGACGGGGATGTCCAATCACACCCAAGAAATAATCTTCCATTTGTCTCTAATCTTGATGGATTAACACCTGATACATTGCTCTCAAGAGGGTATGATTCTCAAAAAGATCTTCAAAACTTGCTGTCCAATTATGGTGGTGCTCCAAGAGACATTGAAACTGAGCTGTCCACTGCTGCCATTAGTTCACAGCCATTTGGGGTGCCAGACATGCCTTTTAAGCCTGGATGCTCCAGTGATATTGCCATCAATGATCCTGGGGTTTTGAATAACGGCTTGTGGGCTAATCAGACTCAAAGAATGAGAACATATACTAAGGTTTGTCATTTACCTATTCATTGAAACACATACGGTGTCTGAATGTTTAATGAAACACATTAATAGGGATGTCATGCAATTTTTAAATAGTACAAGTCAAACATCATTTTGTTATTTACATTTTAGTAGCCCATGTGAAATGTTCATGATCCTATATATTTCCTCTATATTTTTATTGATATTGTCGGAAATTCTTAGTTCAACTCTTGATCCTGGATGAACGCTCTCAGTTTCTTACCCTGTAAGCTTAAGGTAATATTTTTAGCATGACACCAATACAGTCACGACCTTGCCTCCATGGCCCCATCCTAACACTGCATATGAATTTGCCTAATGATTTCAGTCCGATTCTATCATGTCCAACAGCCTTATCTTTTTACAAATCTGAATGTGCTTGTTTGAAATTAGAGTTTTGTATGCAAACTTCACTGAGTGATGAATAAATTATAAGCTGCACTTTGTAGTACTTGTTAACCTGTTTTGTCCTTTGAGACTATTTGGTTATTAAGTGGGTATCTTCTGCTCATAGTTGGATTAGAAAATTATATTAAGAGGGGGTCGGTTACACTTACATCATAACTGTCACTCCTGTTCTGCAGTGTTATCCAGAAATCAACCTCGAATGCTTTAGCCTCAACTACTTGTTTTTTAATATATTATTTAGAAGATATTCAAATGCTTGATACTGTTTCACATATTTTGAAGGTTCAAAAATGTGGCTCTGTTGGAAGATGTATTGATGTCACACGTTACAAGGGATATGATGAACTCCGGCATGATTTGGCTAGGATGTTTGGGATTGAAGGGCAGCTAGAAGATCCTCAAAGGACAGAGTGGAAACTAGTCTACGTAGATCATGAAAACGACATTCTTCTTGTTGGTGATGACCCTTGGGAGTAAGTAGTCAATTCCTAGTTGCTCATAGTCCCTAATATTTCATCCATTCAGATTTATTTTCTTAGTCTTGAACTTGCTATTCCTTGCAGAGAATTTGTAAGCTGTGTCCAGAGCATAAAGATCTTGTCATCTGCTGAGGTACAGCAAATGAGCTTGGATGGAGATTTAGGTCATGTTCCAGTTCCCAATCAAGCTTGTAGTGGGACAGATAATGGCAATGCATGGAGGGGACAGTATGATGATAACTCTGCAGCCTCGTTTAATCGATAAAGATGTCCAGTATTGACATTTTGGAGCAGTCATCAACTTGTATATTTTGAGACATGGAAGACTAACTTAACCCTTAAAATTTCTTGTTGGTGCTTCTTTATATCACCAGTGAAAAGGAGATAAATTCATTGCACGAGATGCAATTGACGAGGTAGTGTAGAGCAGGTTGATACATAGATGCATCCGGTTCAATGTCAACGCATGTTTTTAATGGTGAGAGAAGTTTAGGTCCCTGGATGTACCAAAAGACCAGATTCCTTTAACAGAAAGATGCAGATTCTATCTTGGATCTGCTTTTCTTGTGGCTACTAGTGCAAGCTTAGGATTTTTTTTTAATCTTTTTTGGCAAGGTACAGCCATATAGGTCAGCTGGTGTATAATATATGATTCTATTGTTCTCATATAAAAGTGTTTTACTTACAGTTCTGTAAATCTTGTGGTCGTTAATGTTAGATGAAGTTAGGTAATCAAGTGATGATAGGGAGAATCAACCATACATGCCAAACTGTCAGTGCTAGCTTTTGTACAAGTGCCTACATTGTTTTCATGATGGAAATTATGGAACTTTATTATGGATCAAGAAAAGTCAAATCTTCACTCATTTGCACCTTGCACTTTTGGGTATAAAGTGCTTTAGCTTGTGTGGATTTACAGGATTATTAAGGTAACAGAAAAATATAATCTTTACACATATGCTAAATATATCTTATATTTTCAATAACAAATTATAATTTCACTATCATAAAATCTCTATTTACTACCTAATCAAATTATATATTCAATAGAGAATGTTGAAGGTGTCAAGCTTGTGGTAAATATGATCAATGGGAGACTCTTGGAGAGATTTTGTGTGCATATATGTTAGTCATCACAGCTCACAGTTAGTAGTTATTTCTCGTAAGGTCATTTCCTCTTTTATAAAATGATAGCTTATTAATGTGTTTAATTCATTCATGCAAGACGAGATTAGATGTAATATAAAGAGCGACTTGATTAATGCCTAATTGGAGCTACCGAAGGAGTGTCACAATCATTTAATTTCACTTGCAGTTGCCATGACACGATATTCCGCTTTAACATTAGACTTAGCGATTAAATTCTATTTCTTATTCCTCCCTCATGCTGATACTACTTAATCTGTATCAATGCACTACACGATTTCTGAATTTTTTTTTTCTCGTACAAGAGTCCCTGACCTGGTGCATTTTTTATTCATCATTTATTCTATAAGTTGGTTTATCTTTTTCATACAAATACCTAATATAATATATAAATAATCGTGGATCTTGTTATAACTTAAGCCTTATAGGAGGTCTAAGTCAGATATTAAGTAATATAAAATGTTTGTTAGAGTATTTAAGTATTTAGTGTTCTTCTTTTTTTATAGCTAATTTTTGAAGATGGATTTCTCTAAAGATACTGTAATTCTTATAATGATTTTCTTAAAATTATTATAACAATCTTTTTCACATAAATACTTATTAGCTTTATGTATTTCAATGTTTCTTTTCTTTTGAAATTAATGATTTTTTAGTTTAGATTTATTATTTTGAATCTTTTAACATTATTGGATAACATCTTAATTTTAAATATATTATTTTTATTTTCCAAAATTATTCTTCAAATATCAGTTACAATATATAAGATTTCTTAAAGAACCACTGTATATAAGATTTATTCAAGAGAATCAGAAACTATCAATTTTGCTAATTCTACATAATACAATAAGGAGCACCCTTCTAATAAACACATTCTAACTTCTCTCTTAAGTATTTGGCAACAAAGGTATTAGAGTTTCTTTTCTATGAGAGCAAGATCATCAAGAAGGATTTTGATTATGAACCCTCACTCTACATCAAAATTCAAGTATCAGCATTGAACACGTTTATGAGAAGTAAAAACATTTCTATCACATGGTTGGTAAACAAAGACAATTGTAGAGTAACCAAGAGTCCAAGATAATCCTAAAGTGAACGTCATAATCAGGGACATGACCAAGAAAAAAGTAAAATTGTGGTAATTGAGAATCGATGTTTGATGTAAATAACCTAAAATCCTAATGGCTTGATGAATGGCATGTCGCATTATCATATTAGAGATCAATTTTCAGCTTCGAATGCAAGTATACATTGGTTCGATTCACGAAACGTGCGGAAAACAATTTAAAATGTATCTTTACACACCCTGTGTTTTCAGCAATTGCTTAATTTTAAAATTAAAATATCTTCTCCACTCAAAGATCCTTGTGTCAAACTTGGTATTGTTCAAGTCTAATTTATTTTTCAAGTTTAATGAGTTTGAGATATCATCTTTAAAAATCATTCAAACAGCTCATGGGTGTAGTCCTACCTCACAAGGTCCAGTGAGCTTCTCTTTTGTAATAGAGTATTGGTTCTGTAGATTTTCTTTTTGTCTTATGTTAAGTGGTTTATTTCAATGAGTTTTGAGAATGCTAAATTTACCATTTTCAATCTCCGCTGCATTACTTTATAATGTATTCTCATAAACAATTACTCTATTCTTTTATTTCTACTTTATTTCTTTCCATCTTTTTATTCTATTTCACTTCTGATCTCGATATGATTTCAGCAAAATGTAATAACTCATTCAGAACTTGATTCAAAATTCATTGACAAGTCATATTGTCTGAGGAACAGATTGCAATCAACTATATTTTTCAATCGTCATTACAAATAAAAAATCCACTTGCCGCGAGATGAACACGAAAATTTTAAGTTACAAAATCCAAAGATATCGTTCCTAGGCGAGGACAGCCATGACATCTGAGACCCTCAACGTAATATAGTCACCATCTTTGCCCTTGAAGTCGTTTCCAGCATATTTGGAGTACAAAACAGTGTTCCCCGGAGCTACGGACAAGGGTTTTCTGTTGCCTTCATCGTCCAAAGGCCCTGGACCAACTGATATCACCTGTATAATACCAAGCTTAACATTATTCCCTTTTAAAATTGTTAATCCACAAAAAAGTAGTTAAATTGGGCCCGAGCATAATCCTCTTAATCAGTAACATAGCTACAATATCTTTTGAGACAGAACACGACTGTGATAGAATTATAAGAGTAAATACTGTTCCAATAGAAGGTTTCTCCTTCGTTGCCTCAGTAAGCAACAAACCACCAGCAGTTTTTTCCTCAGCTTCAGCAACCTGCACTCAATATGTAATTAATCAGAGGGTACATACATTTGATATGCATTTGATGCAGCAATTCAATTCTTAATATGTACGTGTGTGTATATATATATATATATATATATATATATATATATATATATATATATATATATATATATATATATATATATATATATATATATATATATTTGATGAGGTTGCATGCAGACTACATATTTAGATATGCTAATTCATAAAACATACTAACGATATAGCTGCTATTTAGAAAATCCAAATTAAAAACATAATTCTACAACATTGCTAAAAAAATAATGATAACTGTACGGGCATTACCAAAATAAATCACTACCAATTGCCCACAAGTGGGACTGAAATTAATATATCCCTTATTGACATCATTCATGAAGAAGACAACTAGGATTTCTCGTTAAAGAAACGATAATTCATACATTTCTATCTTATACATCAATGTTTCATTTGACTATCATGGTTTTGAATTGCAATCCAAAACAGTGATTGCCAAACAATGTAAATGTTTTAATTTTTATAATATCTGCATAGCAACCATAATTGCAGCTGCATCAATCACGTTTTCCCACAATGTCAAAGATCACAACGATACCCTACCACAATTTAGAACCATGTTGGCTATATTAGATGTTTCATAACCTTTTATTTAAAGGTTTGATTCCTTCCTACATGGGTAGCAGTATTGGACAAGAAGATTAACAAACCTTACGATCTGAGCATAACCTAAATACCTCGAGAATTATATTATATGATTAACAACATGGTTGCCAAATGATTTAAATATCACTCTCCACCTAAAGATCCAAAGACTGGAATAAGCAAAGGAAATACCTTTATGAGAACTCTATCATTCAAGGGTTTAAGATCCTTGATGTCATCAGTTTCAAGGATACCAACAATGTCATCATCCTTCAAAATAAGATGCTTTGTACCATTGAATTCCACCTCAGTACCAGCGTACTTAGAATACACAACTTGCGCACCAGTCTGAACAAAGACAACACATCACATATAAGCATCAATTAGAGACAACCGCACTCCTTTCCCAGAAAATTAAACACAGACCACTAAATGTTTAATGAGCTCCAACATAGCAACAACATTACCCTCACACTAACATCCACATTTGTCTTCCCAACTGTCTTTCCTTCACCAACAGCAACCACCTCACCCCCTTGAGGCTTTGTTTGAGCAGTTGAGGGAAGCAAAATCCCACCTTCAGTTTTCTCCTCCGCTTCCTTAACTTTTATCAGTACTCTGTCACCCAGAGGCTTAATTGCGGTGTACTGCAAAGTAAACCAACAATTACATGAAGCAATTGGATTATCAAAGCACGTACTTTTCATTCAAAAACCAAAACTCTTGAAATATGCCCTGTACTTCAAAATAACCTACAGATAGCAATTTGGTTCCATAACTAAATTACAAAGACAAGCCAAAAATCAAATAAAAGTCAAGAGAAAACACCAAATATTTGGTACATCATTTCCTTAATAATATCAAGACAAAAGCGAACCAAACAAAGTGTTGATCACACTGCATAATTCATTAATCCCACAAGACACTCAAGTTCAGGAGCAAACAAAAAATATGAGGAATAGAGATAATTTAATTTTATTAATGAATTTTACTAAAATTAATTAAAATAAATAAATAAATAAAGCAATACACTATAACAAATCCTTCTAATAATATGTTTAAATAAACTTTTAACACAAGTATTATAGAAGAAAACAAAAACATAAATAATTAAATAAGTTTGTTTCATATTAGTTACTCTTAATAATATATATTATTTTATGGATAAACTAATTTTAACTTCCAGAAAAGTTGTGCTTACATTTCTTTCTCCTTCCTGGATGTTGATGAATAAATTTATCCAAACATACCCTAACTATCTCTCATTCACTTTTATAAATTTTGCACTCATAATTAAGAGTTTTAAAACTTATTCTAGCATTCTCTCTTGCCTCACCATTAGAAATTCAGCACATTAAAAACAACACCTATAAATAATTAATCTTTTTTTATATACAAAAAAGTAAGAAATAGAAGAAGAAAAATATACCTTAGGGGCAACAACAGTGGCGGCTTTGACAACCAAACCCCGGAAGGACCTTTGGGGGAGATTCCCAATCCTCACACGGCCCATCTGAAATGCTGACGGCCGAAGCCTTTCAAACGACGTCGTAGAGAGTGATGACGCTATTGCTGTGAGCTGAGCGCTGGCCATTGATTGGAACCTAGTTATACTGCGGAAACCAAATTCATCAGTGAAAACGCAAACAAGTGTTGAGAGTTTATGCAAGCAAAGAAAAGCAATTGCAAACAGAGGTTGGAATTAATTACCTTCGTGGACGCGAAAGCAAAGAAGAGAGGTTTGGGTGGAGAAGAAGGGGCGTTGAAAGTTGAAATGACGAAGATAATAAAACCCTAAATAGAGAGATAGGGGTTTTATCTGATGATAATGGACCCTTCTAGAACGAACTAGTGTATGTGTGTTGCACTCGTGAGCAGAGGGTAGTGTGAGGCTGTGTTGCTCACGCGCCTAACCCATTCCCTTAAGAAAACCACCCTTGTATATACTACTTCTTACACTTTCTTATTTGAGAATAATAAAGGAAGAGATTTTCAACTCTTTTGGTTTAGCATTTTTTTTTTAAATTACATTTACCTTAAACTTAAATGATGTTCTTATTTTTTTAGCATGTTATTAAATAAATATTACACTCACATACTCCTATATTTTAAATATATATTTATGCTTTTAAGAAAAATATTTACCTCTTTTATATTTTTAAGTCATAGATTATATTATAATTAAACATTTCAAATCTAAATTTTATTTTAATTCGTAATAAATCATTTAAATTATAGTATGAGATTATTTTAAATTGAAATGGACAAGAAAGTTAAAATTATATATATACTAACAAAGATAAAAAATAGCAATTTGAAATTATTGAGTCAGGTACTTTTTAGCTAGCTGTAACTTGGAAAATATACCTTCCAAAAAAATAAATTATTAGATAGTTTTTATGACTTCTATTCAATCTCTCAATGGTCGCTAAGATTATGTTTAGCAAAACTTTTTTAGTTAATTTCTAATTTTTTTTTACTAGTTTAAAAGTTTATCCAGTTTTTCTAACAGTATATGGTAAACAAACTCTTTTTACTAACTTCTAGAAACTTTTTAGATGTTTTTTAAAATGTTAGCTTCTAACTTATAGTTTTTTTTATATTTTTATCTTTAAATTATTTATTAACTTTTTTTATATTATATATAAGATATGCTAATATATATATATATATATATATATATATATATTATCTTCTTTCAATTATAAGATAATTTTTATTACATTTATATATAAGATAAATTTTTATTTTTACTTTTTATTATATAAGACATTGATAATAATTATTTTTTTCAGATTTTTATATTATCTTATTCATTTAATCAATAAATTATTTAAATATTTATTGTATTATTTTGATATTTAACTGGTATGGGTAGATAATACATTTTCATAATACATTTTCATATATTTTTTTTATTTATTAAATTAATAATAAAATAAAAGTATAACACGGAATAAAATATCACTTACAGAAGGAAGATTGTATAGAAAATTTGAAATAGTTTAAATTTTTTTATAATAAATTATTAATAAGACATTTTAAAAGAATTGTTAATAATTTAAAAATAGTTCACAATATTTTCTATAATGTATATTAGAACAACCAAAATATTATATAAATAATAATCTAACATTTTATATTTTTATATTGGTTTGCACTAACTAAGTTATATTTAATTTTTTTATAATTTATAACGAGTTTTGTTATTCTAACTAATTAGAAGATCTAATTATGTACAAACATTTTTAATTATTTATTTATCTTCTTCTAAGATGAAAAATATATATTTTTTAATCGTTAATCGTTTTTAATTTTTTTGAGTATTACAATGTTATGACAATATAATAAAAGTTGTTTAAGAAAGTCACAAGGAAATACTAAAAAAAAGATATAAATTGTTTTATACTTTTTGTATAAGAGAATAATTTCATATAATGAAAGATTTACAAATAATATTTACTCTCCAAAGTCATCTAAGAGACAATATTCTATTTTAGTATTTAGAAGCTTCTTTAATCTTTTGCGTGCAGCTATTCAATTCATGTAAAAATTGTGTGTAGGAAATTTGTCTTTTATACATGAAATGAATTTTATTCATAAACATCCAACTAAAGACAAATGGAGCCTGTGTGCTTGTTCAAATATCTTTATGTTATTAGAGCCTTTTAAAGTATGGTTGTCTTTATGTTGACACTTTTTCTTGTAGCACACATGTTATCTTTGCAAATTCCTTTATACTGTTGATAATACCAAATTGAGCATTTAAACTTGGATTTGGTTGTCAAAATCAACTTGGGGATGCGTGAGTCAAGGTTTATGAAGGGTAGACAATCTCACAATTTGAATTGTGTCTCGTGATAACCATGTGAACATGATGTATACTCCATTTATTATTATTGTCTAATCTTTGTGTTGTTCATATCATTTTGTTGTTGAGTAGTGTTTATTCTCTTTCATTTTGTGTATACTTCATCTTAATGTCTAATCTCTTTCTCTTTTGTGTGAATTTCGTCTTAACATTTGTTCTCCTGTGCTTTATACAATGTTTGGTCTTTCATACTCTAATGTGTCTAATGCTTTTGTGTAGTCTTATGATCTTTCTTTTAAATTTGTCTTACTTTTGTAATATAGACTTATATTTCTTCATTCATACTAAGTAGCTTCATTAGATCAACCAAAACTTTGTATTATTTAGTATCACCAAAATCATGAGTTGTTTATGGAAAGACTCTTAGAATTATATTATCATTTAGGGATATCTCATTTATGCTTTAACAATTCCCCTTTTTTTATTGTGAAAAATAATATTAGTTTTATGAATAAGGCCCAAATGGGTCTTCTCAATCAAGTAGAAAGTACATGTGTCCATTGAAAGATGCAAGGAAAGACTAATGGATATAAGGTTTTTTGTATAAATATATCATGTAGACTATCAAGAAACATTCTCTCGATCGTTTAGATTAAACATTGTTGGTATTTTTGTAAAGTGCATCAATTGTTTGTGACAAAATTTAAGTGGATCAAGTCACAATTAAATTATAATGTTTGGACTGCTATATTTTTAAGTAGGAAGAATTACACCCTGGTTATTATCTATAACTTCCTTCACATGTCAAAATCACATGAGGCATCCAAAAGAGTTTCCTTTTTGTAAGTTAACATGTGTTTTCTTATTTATTTGAACGTAAGTGGTTGAAACCCTCCATTTTAAATAAGGATTCCCCATTTCTAAAAACTACACCTCGTTAATGAAATATAAAACTAGTTTGTGAGAGTCCAAAGTGTCTTAAGAGTATGATACTCTTTTCCAAGAGTTCTTATTTCAGAAAACTTTTTATAGTAGTGAATCTTTAATGCAATTATCCTTGGATGTTCATCTAAGGTAGCATGTTGTTTCCATCTTTCTTCTTTAATCCACTTTTTTATTTTCAAATGCAACTTGTTTTGATTAATCTTTTGTTGTTCTCATAAGCTTTTATGGAAGTTGAGATGCTTCAAAAGCCTTATTGCGTTGGTAAATTCTTCACATTCTAAAGGAGTCTTATATCAATTGATATTAGAGTTATGGATTAAACTCAAGTTTGGAAGGTGTTACATCACTCCAAGTGAGTAATTATTTCGAATGGATTGTTCATTATTTGCCAAACTCATTTACACAAGCAATGTGCTTCTTTATCTTCCTTTGTAAACTCATTAGGCCGAATAGGTACCTAGATGTTATATATATGTTGTTGTGTTTGTTTTACATGTTAATTCATCGATCAAACTTTTGTATCCATCCTTACATCATTTGGCCCAAACATACGTATGAATTTGATGTTTAGTTGATCTATTTAGAGTCTACCTTTAGTTGTTTTGAGAATATATTTTTATTTTTTTAGATTTGTGGAGTTTGAAAGTGTTAAAGTCTTTTTAGAGATTTTTTTTTAAATGAACATGTGTTTTGGATTGATTTAAAAATTATAAACATTTGAATTCAAGTGTCTTAATTTTTAAACTTTATTGAATTTTCAATTAGGATTTGAATTCAAGAGCTAGAAATAAAATAAAAAATCATCAAAGGACATTTGTCAAGATCATACTTGGATGACTTAGATGTCTAATATTTATCGAAAAGTGATTCAATTGATGAGATTTGGTATAATAACCATGAGATAGATGAAATTCTAATATTTTTTCTTAGAACATGTGAATTTAGCTTTATAAGTGGGACCACCATCTTGTAGCATATTGTCACTAAAAACAAAATGTTAGTATTTTTTCTAGAGAATCTCCTAATTGTTCTAAAAAAATTAAAAATAAATTCTTTAACTAAAAAAAATTCAAGTAAGATTAGAATACTTATTCAAAGTTTTTTACAACTCTACGTATAATAAAATCACCAAAGATTTAACTTTTCTAAACTCTCCTTATAACTCATATAAACTCGAGAAAAAAAATAAAAGATGTATATAACATGATATCCAACGACAAGAAATAGAAAAATTCCTCAATATTTATATATTTTATACATATTGATATCAATAATAACTCATTATTTTTATAAATAATTTTTTTAAACTAAAAAATATTGCTAACCTTTTAAAACAATAAATCTTTTATTTAATAGGATTCAATTATATAATCTTCAATATACTTATAATGTAATTATTCATATATTAATAATAATAATAGTAAATATTATTATTATTATTATTATTATTATTATTAATTATTATGTTGTGCCTAGACATCAAATATATGTCATGGAATTAGAAAGAGATGACATTAATCCTAACTGTTGTATTTATGTAGTTTAATTTAAAATATATATTCAAAATCTGTAATGAATAGTTATACCAAAACATGTATGGGATATAATTATATATATGATTCTTTAAAGTTTTAATGGAATTAGAATATTAGAATGGGTATGTTACAATTTGGTTCATCATTTAAATTTTTTTGTTTGCAAATAGATTGCTATTTTTACTTTTACATTTCCCTCCTTCTTACATTTGCTATCTCCAGTTTTAAATAGACAATGAAAATAGTTTTGTAATAAAAAGTACCAACAAAACAGCAACCATCTTTATCCAAATATTGTGGATGAAGTATGCGCTAGAAAAAAAATAACAAACCTAAACGAATTTTGCATACACTTCTTGACTCTGATTATGAACAATGGGTAATACAATTTGGTTTCTAAGAGATTTAAAGAAAACGACCTCAACTATTTAAGCTTCTTCGAATATATCCAAATGCATCTCAACGTCGTGTCCACATTGCACTTAACAAATGCACTTTTAGTGCTCTTAAACATGTTTTTTTTCTAATAATTTTATTTCTTGATTCTTGATCTTTAAAACATTTTTATTTTGCATTTGGTCTAGCCTAATACATTAGTTGTTTTGATATGATACGTCACCACATGATTAAAACACATTGATTCTTATGATAAAGAAAATATAAAAGTATTTTTAGAAATTATATACAAAATCTGTAAATATTTCAAGGACAAAAGTTAAGAAAGTAATTATTACAGACTAAATATAAAATTTGTAAATCTTTGAAAGAACTAAAATTATATTTAAATCATTCATAAAACATTAAAATTATAATTTTTTTAGATTAAGGAGATATTTTTTTCCTGTACATTGTTCATTCCTTTTATATTTTTATCTATTGCACTGATTATTTTGGAATTAGTAACTTCTAGATTAATCAATATAAAAGGTTAAAAATTATATATTTTTAGATTAGTTATAACACGTTAGTTAAAAGTAAGCTTAAAATAACATATATTACTTTGTATTATTTCATTGTATCATATTTATATTAATTACATAACCACATATATACAAGTGAAAACTATAAAATAAATACAATATATATATATATATATATATATATTTAAGTCTTTGAATACATTTTTCTAATATTTGTTCCAAAAATAAATAAATTTTACAAGTAAAGTAAACTAATTATTTGAATAAATATATAATAATATTATTAATATATTAATAATACACATTAAGTTTATAAATAATTATTCATCTCATCAATCAAAGACATAATAATTAATAGTTTACGAAATGTTAGTATTAAGTTTGGACTTAAATACTAATATTTATCATAATATCTTGTTTTCTTGACAATTTACTTTTTCATATAAATTTTATTTAACAATCTTTTATAAAAAAATAATTTCTTGCACATCTCATTTTGAGTATACATTACTTTTCACCCGTTGCTTGATGTAAAAAATATTCATTAACTCACCACTTAATATTTTTATCTACATCACTCAATATATTAATTGAACCTAGACTCTTATCAAATCTTGTAACTCAACACTCACAATAAACATTAACCCACTCAATACATCCCTCACTACTACATATGAATTCTTCACAATAATATCAACCAATAATACTTTCAACAAAATGTAAAGTCACTTCATGTAAGAAAATACAAGCAATGGAATCAATCATCAATATCTAAAATTTTAACACAAATCAAGTTAAAAAAATAAAGGAATGACACTTAAGCATTAGGTGTGTCGTTTGAGCAATGACTCATATTACTTAAGTAACAAAATCTCATTTAAACATCTTCTAATCGCATGAGTGATATACTCAAGGAAGACAGAGAATTGATATGGTCAATATTTGATTGTCCAATTTTACACTTAAGAGAAAATTATCACTAATTCTTGCGTCGTTCAAGCATCCAAAGAATATATGAGAAACTTAACTTAATGAAATTAGACACTAAATTCCATAAACAATTGCAAAATCATATAAAACAAAACAAGTCATGCAAATCACACAACCAACTCTAATAACCTATTCAATAATTTCTATATGCTCTAACATGTTATAAAGCTCAAATTACACTTATTTTTTAGATCAAAATCGCAATTTCATCTATTATTCAAAATATGGTTTATAACTTAGAATTGAACTTACTTTGGTAAAATAAAAATTATTAAAATACAAGCCTAAACTAACTTTGTTGGAAATAAACTTTCATTCTTTATTATGCTTTGAAAAGTATTTTTATAAAAAATATGAAGAATATATTTAGATGTTATAAACTTTCCCATAAATATTTTTTAAAATAAATAAAATAGTTTATAAATTAAAGATAATCTCTCATTAAAAAAATATTTATAAAAATTGTAACATCTTAGATTAGCATACTAATCAGTATATTAATAATACTATTACCATTTACTATTATCATATTTATACATCCACAAATATAATTATATTAATAGAACCACATGTTCCCAAAATACATAAAAAATAAAATCAAACTATACAATCATTTCATCATGTAGATTTATTCCAACTACTTGACAATTTGATGCTTGCTCACTAAAATATACATAACTAGAGTTCTAAACTTCTTTTTTGACTGATTCCAAAGTCATTCGAAAGCTAACATACAAAGCTATAACTTTCATGAAGATCACTAAGTTTAATTGTAAAATTCTAACAAAAATAAGGTCAAGAACAACGGTCACTCGAACGAATCTAGGTGGTGAAGATAATCATTACTCACCGTCTTACTTTCGCTTGAGATTGTACGTTGTTTCAACGAAAACAAGGTCAAGAGCCACCCTAAACAACATATCCACTTATTTTTCCCACACAATCAATCCACCACATTTTTTACATAACCAGAGGCGCACCAACAAATTATATAACAACATATATTAATATTCAGTCCCAATATTTGATTTTTCATTCTCAGTCAATCAAATCAACATCACCAATAACCAAAACTACCAACAACTTACAACCCCTTAAAGAAAGATATAGTTAGCTCCTCTCACGTGGATTGAAGTATTGCAAATTCTACTTTCACTATCTGCTTCAATAAGTTCACTTAAACTTTCAAACTATTCTTCGAACAAGCAAAATCTTCTCTTAAAACTCAACTTAAAAGAAAAAAAAGAAGAAAAACTTAAAACTAACAAAAGAAATCAAATCACTTACCAAATCAAAATTTTGATTAGTTCACTTGGTTTCACTCTTAACCAACTTTATAATCTAGTTTGACATGAATCCGATAATCATAAAGTTTATACTCTTGGAAAGAATGTAAAAAAAGAGAAAACGTAATAACTAGTTTACTTCAAAATTTATTATTAAAATATTGATTTTACAAAATTTATTATTAAAATAATGATTTTATAAGAAAATCATATATAAGAACTTTTACAAATTAGTTTAGATATAAAATTAATTTTAATTTATAAAAAAATTGTCAAAAAATATTAAAGTTTTTTAATGGAAAATCGCAAAAAAAAATTCCGACTTTGTATCCAAATAGGTCTTTTCTATTTTAATGGAAAAACTAAAAGTTTTTATGTCCAAATAGTTTTCTTGTACCTGTGGTCTATTCATGAAATTAGTTTAGTGAGAGGACCACTTTCAAATTGTATATTTATATCAATGCACGAACATTGAAAATGAAAAATTAAATTTGATAGCTAAGTTTTCCATATTAGCTAACAAAAGGCCAAAACATCTTTTTAGTTCTAGAATTATTATACCAAGTAAAAAGAGAGAGGAACTAATCTTCAAAGTATATATATATATATATATATATATATATAAATAATAGTAACTGAACAAGGCTTTCCATTATGATGTCTAGATATTATATATAATATAATAATAAAATGTTCAAAAGTAATTATTATTTATACAGAATTACTTCAATCACTATGCATATTTAAAAAAAAATCCGTATACTTAAATATTTATTATATTTACTAACAATAATTCTATTACTATTTAATTATATTATGTACTTGGACACTAAAAAAATAAGCAAAAATATCACTCTTTATTTTTAATTCAACTTAAGACAAAACAGCCCTTCAAAAAGAAAATTAACTAGTGATTAATAATTGGTCTATAATTATAATTAATTAGAGACAAAAGTAGTCTTCAATTAAATAAACAAATTTAGAAATAAAATATTGTTAGTTCTTAAAACAATCTCTAAATCAATTTTTTTAATAATTAAGTATTTCCTACTACCACTAAATCAATTTCTCGATGTGTATACTTCTCCATCACAACTGTGTTCAATTCAATGAATGAATTGCTAGAACACAATTCTCTTCCAACCACAAATTTTCCACCCACCTAAATTTAGAATGGAGAATTCCTGTCACAATAAAAACCAAACATGTTTTAATCCTTTTAAACTATTTGGTTAATTTTTATCATGGAAAATAACTGCCAATTTTCTTTAGGGTTTGGCTGCTTATGCTATTCAATTCCTGTTGTACTGTATATAAAAAATTCGGTCACTATTTGATTTCATGTTAAATATTTTGGATTCTGTCACTGCTAAAAAATAAAAATTGAAAATGTCTAAATAAATGAAACATACATTATTTTTTGTTTGTTGGATAAATTCATTTTTGGTTCATCAATTTTACTCGTTTTTAGTGTTTGTGTGGGACTGTATTGTCGCTCATTGCTTATGTTGCCACAAATAAATAATAATGAAAAAACAAAAAAAATCAAATTCATTACAAAAATCAATTTATGCATATGTTATCCTATTCGTATTGTAACTCGAAATATACTTTGCGACTATAAAAATTTATTTTAAATACAATTTTATATTCTTACAACTAATCACTTTCAAGTAAAATAGGTAATTGATTGATATAACTTAAGATTAATCATAAAATATGTTACAAAATAAGTTTTAGCAATTTTTTTTTGACTTTTTTTCAATTGGGTGTTTGAATTTATACTTTTAATTATATTTTCCATTTAACTGTTTTTATAGAAATAATTAATTCTTTGAGTCAATTTTTCGAGTTTGAAACAAAATTACCTAGGACGAGTCAATTGAGAAATTTGCGGGAAAAAAACGTGGATTAACTGGAATGATTGAAGTTATAATATTAGTTAAAGAATTTTGGTTGAGAAATTCAAAACCTAATATGATTTGGAGAAATAATGTTAATTTCTAATGATTTTTTTTCAAATAATATATATAATATCAATTAAAAAATGTAAATTTTAGTTAAAAGTGATATAATATAAGTTATTATATATTCATCAATATTTTTTAAATAAATAAAAATATTCATGAAAACTTAATAATATTAAGTTACATTAAAGTCGTTCAATAAATAATTTAGAACTAGTATATAAATTATGAGTAAGTAACAAGTAGCAAATTTTACATAACATGTTGTATTATCTTCTTGTTTGATTATAAAAAGTAATTTATATATATATATATATATATAACAGGAAGACATTGCAAGGGATAAAAAAAAGTAGGTTTTTAGACAATAAAGAGAAGCATTTAAACACGTAAATAGGTACAAACAAAACGAAAGTGAGGAACTTAATAAAACCTCTTTCCTAAATTGTTTTAGGAAATAAATATTTATGTTGCTTTAGAGAATTTTTAAATTTTTTTTTACACAAAATATAAACTACTTATTTTTTTAAAGTATTTTTATATGAAAAGTATTTGACCCAAATTTTTCTTAAGGGTAAAAAAGTAAGAAAAGTAAATAGTGAAGCTCAAAATATATTTATAAGTAAGAAACTGTTAAATAATTTAACTTTGATTTAAGCTATGAATATGTGTATGCGAAGCAATCTACATATATAATAATTTTTTATATAAATTTTGAAATTCACGTGCGTGAAGTTAAGGTGATGAAACGCGT
Organism: Lablab purpureus; assembly: GCA_030347555.1. Lineage (NCBI taxonomy): Eukaryota > Viridiplantae > Streptophyta > Magnoliopsida > Fabales > Fabaceae > Lablab > Lablab purpureus. The sequence goes on from CM059262.1 coordinate 3,871,672, forward strand.
TGAGAGTTGGGTAAATGTGAACACTGCTTGGTTACCAAATTGAGGGTTGGTTGATGGTTGGGTCAATTAGGGTTACCTTTGCAATTGGTTCCAAGGTCAGCATAGAACAAAGTAACCAAATTGTGACTCTCCTTCTGTTTTCACCTTTTCGTGTTTCAATGAAGTTTAGATGTTTATAAATCACTGCATTCATCACTATACACGTATAATACTTCGTATATCTATACTTCTATACAATTTGTTTCGTCTACCATCTACGAATAAAAGCTTCCTTTAACTTTTCAATTGTTCTAGCTGTTGCGTAAAATTACTTTTTCTTCATACATTCTCTATACAATTACTTTTAATAATAAAATATTATATTAAAATAATAATAATAATAATAAATATAAATAAAATGTTATAATAGAATAATAATTTATAAAGTTATAATCAATATAAAAAGTTGTTAAAATATCATATGTATTATTTCACTAACAAAGGAAAATGGTGAACACCACTCTCCAAGGACATTTTAACAACAGTTAAAATAAATAAGAGATTTATTGTTGAAGTATCATTCTTGTATGTTTGTTTAGGAAAAAATATGATTATTATATGTCTAACTATCATGTGTACGTGTACGTCAATATTATATATTTTCCTTTTTCTTTCTTCATTTTCAATCATGATTATTACTTTAATTGTCATTATTTTTATAATTATTTTTAAAATACTAATTTTTTAAGTTTTAACTAAATATGCATTTAATCAAATCAAGATCACATGTTATAAAACTAAGTTAATTGTGTATCATTGAAGAACATTCATAACTTAATCTCTTTTATAAATAAAAATTATTTGTAAATAAAATAATAAATTTGTTGTAAATTAATGAAGTAATAGAAGGTAAAAACTATTATAATATGTATTAATAAAGAAGTGTAAAAATTAGTCTTATAAGAGTTAACAAAATATATTGACTAAATGTTCAAGTGCGTCAATCTTTAGCAATTATATGTCCATGAAAAAGATGCAACATATAAATTACTAATAATTGATATCATTCATTAAAAGAATACAAGATAAAAATTATTAGAGAATAATTTATTCATTTATAAAAAAAATGCAATTACTTTAGAATAGATAAATTGAAATAAATTTTTAACACTTAAATCTGAATCTTCTTATATATTTCTTTAGAACATATAAATGAGTTACAGACTTTTGAATTCAACATAAATCTTTCCTTTTGCTTTTTGTCTATGTATGTTAGAATGAAACTTATTTTTTATCTTTAGCCATATGACTGTCATTTTCAATTATATTCATCATATCCATATGATAGGATTTAAGGAATTTTAACATTTCTTTCTTCCACAAGCTAAAATTGTCTCCTTGAAGAAAGGTGCTTTGTGAAACTGCTAAATGTTTGTTATCCATTTTATTGTACAAACTACTCATCTAATCTTGCAAAGAACTTATCCTATGAGATAAATTTTGCTAGCAATTGAAATTATAGGTTAACTCTAAAATTGAGTTTAAAATACATTTTTTTGCAAGAGCTTATTAGACATAAGTGGAGGTCGTATGTTAATTTTATAAAAAAATTTCACAATCCTTTTATGAGGAATTTTATAAGGAGATGATAACTAAGAGATATTATTTGAGTAATAAAAGCAAATCAATAATATCTAATTTATATTCTAAGTTGTGTTTAGTTCTTTAAAGCTAAACAACAATAAGTTTCATCATTCATGATAAATTATTAGTATTAACATTGTTATTTCTGGTTTACAATCAATTACATAAAGTCAATTATAATTATCCAAGTATATAAGATTTTTTCAGACAAAATACATAAAGACTATATAGATTATCCACTAAATTCGTCATAAGTTTAACATTGAATATATAATATCACTCTAGACTAGGTACACAAAATATCTTTAAAATATGTTACAATAATATTGTTTGATACAAGGTTTAGATTCTCCATAATTAATATGAAATATATTTTATCTTTATTATTAGAAAATAATTTTATATTCAATTGAAAGATTTACCATTAAATCAACTTAATGGTATAGTGGTATAGAAGATAAATACTCTTCTTACCCTTAAATAAGTAACAAAAGAGAAAAAATATAAAATAAAAAGCAAATTTTGTAAGGTAAAAAACTTATTTTTTATCACTATAGATAAGTGATAAAAAAAATTTAAAATTGATAAAAATCATTTTAAAAGACTAAATAATCTTATTAATTTTATCTTATTTAAATATAATACCTGTAAAAAGATAAGTGTCAACTGTTAAAAAATGTTAGAATTATAATTTTGTTAGTCTAAAAAAGTTTATATGTATGGTATACGAAAGTTTAAACAATTTAATAAATAAGTAAAACCTTAGTAGTTAATATAAAAAATTAATATAAATTTTAATTTAAAAATTAATTTAGTTATTATTATATAAAAATCAATTTTATAATTTTTTAAAATTAATAATTACAAAAAAAATATAGTTTTTATTATAATAAAAATTATTTTAAATACTAATAATTTTTAATTTATAAAATAATTTTTAAATTAATTATTGATTTTTTTTTAAATAGATCATATTTAATGAATTTTTTGTAATGATATTTAGAAGAGTAGCTTGAATAATGACACTATCACTGTCACTACCACCATAATATTGTTGGTTGTTATAAATAAATACTTTTATTAAATATAACTATTTTATTATAAAAACTAGTATAGTTTATTTGTAAATAAAAAGTATAGTTAATTTTTAAAATATACTATTTCAAATCTTACATGTTTTTATTAAAAAAAAAAATATTTTAACATAAATTCTCTAAGATGGATGTCTTAAAATTAAAGAGAGTTATTTATATCTATATATATAAATATTCAATCTTCATATACCAATGTTCATGAGACTGATATTAAAATATTATTTTATTAATAAACAAATAATGTAAATAAATTTTGTAAAGATTTTCTTAGTTTTACAACTTCAACATGGCATAAATTTAATCTCTATTAAATCAATTTATAATTTTATAAACAAGGAAGGGAAGTTGTACTTCCAAATTACATGTCCTAAAATAATATTAAAGCAAGTCGTGGGAATACACTTTCTTTTTTTAAAATAGACGTAGTTAAAAAAACATGTGTTCTATTGATCTCTTATTAGAAATTGATTAAAAAAAATATAAAACTGAATAACAGGATTCAGAAAAATCTTCTTTGTGAAATACAATTTACAGACTCCGTGAAATAAAATAACATAAAATAAATAAACACGAATTGTGTATTTCTTTCAAAACCAAGTCATTTTAATGTATATGATTAATTATAATATTTTTTAGAAAAGCAAAAATTATAAACTGTGTGAAAGATTTATAAGATATATATTTTTAAGTTTTTTATTTGTTTTAATTAAACAAATGAGTAGAAACTGTACCAAAAGAATTTTAATTTATATTATCGTCAAATGATCATAATATATTAACTTTATTATTCTCTTTCATAACAACTGCATTCCTTTATCTATGACCTACATAAAATTAAATGATTAATAGTTCTATAAACAATGTGTGTGCGACAAAATAATAAAGCATTTGATGATACGTTGACCAATTTGCTTTTCCCTGTCATATTCTTCTCAATTGTCGTATTCTTTCTCGTATTACATTTTAAGACACGAGGGAAACATTGCCATTACTTTTTACTTTTTATATTTTAGTAATTATATATATAAAATGGATTCACTTATTCTATGAATAAGTAAAAAAAGTTATTATTAATTTAATTTTTTTATTTAATTTTATATTAATAACTTAATTTAATTAGCCGTATCCTATTTATATTTCTGAATAAATAATATTTTATAGAAAATTATGTATATAATATTGCAATGCAATTATTTCTCCCCGTTAATAAAAATATACTTAGAACAACATATTTTAAGCCTCTTTCTCTTTCTCTTTAATATAAATAGTTTGTTAAATTGTTAAAAGTAAAAATAAATGAAAGACAAGATGAAATGTGAACATGAACAAGCATATTACATTTCTTACTTCTAATTAATATATAACTTTTGTTAAAATGTTAAAAGTAGAAGTCACATGAGATAAAATTACATCTCTCATATTCCTCTTTTTTTTTTATTCCACTAATTAATTTTTAACACAGAGTAAATATATATATATATATATATTAACATTCTACTTATATAATTTTTTTTTATTTAATCTATTTATATATAATTTTTCTATTTAATCCACTTATTAAATGATATTTTTATAACTTTTATCCATTTCATAAATAAATTGTTAACACATAATTAAAATATACATGTAATAATTCTATTTATATATAATTTTTTATTTTATTGTATTCTAAATAGTTTTTACTCTTTAAATTTAAATATTTTTTTGTATTAATATTTCTTTAGTTAAAATTAAAAATGATTAATTCATAATTAAAATTTTCATTCAGTTATTATAATTAAAAATTAATTATTCACAATTAAAATTTATAGTTATTAATTTGAAAAATTATTTTATTGTTGATATAGATTATCAAAATTAAATAAAAAATAGATTAAATAGGAATTTTTTTCTTAATATAATAAATTGACAGACACTAAAATATAACAACTTTAGTTTTATTTATTTTTTATTTCATTTTTATTTTATTATATTTTTATTCTTTTCATTTGTATAAATTTTTTAAATTTTTAATATTTTTATTTTTACACACATACTCTAAAGAAAAATATCACGATAACTTCTATGTGAAATACGAACAACTTGTTTAAGCATTCAGAAGTAGAAACACACATGTATCTACCTCAAAATAAAAAACATAAATAAAATTATGAGTAATTTACGTTTTTTAAAATTAATTAAAAATAAATATGAAAAGTATATATATAAGGAGTTCATATTATATATATATATAATTAAGGAATTCATTTCAAATATAATTATGTATACCAGAAAAATAATATATATTTTTGTGGTAGATAAAATATTTAAAAATAATTTATTTTTAAAAAATTTTACTTTTTTAATTTATTGTTATTATTTTAAAAGGTAAATAAAGTATAGATAAAAAATTTGTAATTATAGAATATCATTATTTTTATTATAAATCATTTCTTAAAATTAAATTGTCACGTATTTATAATCACAACTATCAAGCAAGAACTTCTCTATTTTAATTTTATCTGAGTGAAGTTATCTGCATTTCAATAGAAAATTTTTATATTAACTAATTACGAGTATGAATATGAATAATATTTAATTTTTAAAATTGAATATAGATGAGTATGATTATGTATATATTCGCTCGGTCCTCATTTTCAAACTCATCTCAATACTTATTCTAATACTTGTTTCTATTTTAAATTATTAAAACATTTTTACTTTATTAGGTAACTTAAAAATTTATATTAATCTTTTTTCTTAGTTTAGTAACTTATTTAAAAAGTCCGCATTTTATTTATTGACATTTGATATTAGAGAAAAAATATATATCTTTTTTACACTAAATTTTTAATAAGATAATGTTTTTTTTGGCTTTTATTTTTTTAAATTATTTAATTAATAATTAATATTTTTTTGTTAACTTGTAATTCACATATTATAAATATTTTTTTGTTAACTTGTAATTCACATATTGTAAATAAAATATTTCCTTTCATTCGTTTTTATTTAATTATTTTAATTGGTAAAATGCCCTCTGGCTCTATTAACTACATTTTGTCTATTCATAAAATAAAGTTATATTCAATTTCATTTGAACGAACGTATACATATCATTAGTTAAAAATTTATTCTTATTTGTGAATAGATATGCATGACTTCATCCATTGTTTATAAAATCCTTAATTTTGTTAGAAAAAAAAGGATTGTATTTATTATTGCAATTTTCCCTTAAAGTTATTCATTCTCGCTCTTTATATAGGGGCTCGTATATCCATTCTTACAATACATAGCATTAGATGTGGACAAAACAATGTGTATTGGCAAGTGTGCCTATAATAATAATAATAATAATGATACGTACACTTAACTACAAAAAAACTAAGTACATGACAGAAAGGGTAGCCCACGTTGACACGACAACGAAAATTCACAAATTTGACCTTCTTTTGGAGCAAGGACTCTCGTGGACATATATGCACAAGTTTTCCAGATAAAAAAAACTAGAAGATAAAAATATGAAAAAATACTCTTAAAATGTAAAAGTTAATAAAAATTACTATAAATTAATTATGTATAAATTTTGTATTCTTAAAATGTTCGAGAAAGAAAATATTGTGCAGATCCTGAGTAATTAATGGGCATTATTAGGTTCAGGTGTGATTAACAGCGACCACTCTCAACGCGTTGGCTTTGAAGGGAGTGATCGTTGTTTGATGAAAGCTGACGCATATACTTGTGTAATCTAACAAAAATACTTATATATTATTTTTATTGCCAAAACTATTTTACTCAATATCAGCCATGCTACGGTAAAGCAGGGGCCGCCCGTTAAAAAACAAAAAGCGGCTGAGCATGCTCATTCGCTTACCTTCATTTTGTATAACTTAGACCTGACGTGGGTGATGAATGGACCGGCTAATTCGTATTAAAAATTTTATATATTTAATTATTCCTTTTTAATTTTTATTTTGATTTAAATTTAAATCAATTTTTTAAAATTATATTTAGCATATATGTGTTAAAAATATTATATTAAGATTATTTTTATTTAGTTTAAAGTGTTTTTAGGTAATGTCGTTTAATATTACTAGTTTATTATTAGTAAATTTGATTAAATTTTTAGAATATAACATATAAAAAATATTAAATATAAAATTGAATTTATTGTGAATCTGAATGAAAAATATATAATAATATTATATTATAAAAAGATTTATTGGTTATCCATGTTGGCTCACAGGCTCTCAAATATTATGTGAGATGAGATAGATTAACCGTTATTTTACTGGTTAAATATAAGACAAATCTAAATAAATTAAATCAATCTATATTGTAATCTTAATAATCATATATATATATATCACTAAATATGTAATAAATTAAATTATTAATCTAATTAAATTTTACTTGTTAATTTATAAAGTTTAAACACTAATTTTGTATCAAAAGCATCAAAATTACATTAAGAATAAGAAGATGAAGATTAATATAGTTATATTCTAGTTTATAAATAGAACCTCGATTATGAAGGTAGTCTAGAAGAGATATTCTGAAACTAACTCCATGAATGGAAGTAACTCAAAATAAAATAAATCTTCATATTAACTTAAAAAACAAGTAATTTTGATACAAAATCTAATGCACTCGACGTTCCTTGATCTCCATAATTATATTACTATTCCATTTATATTATATTATATACATATTATCAGGATAATAATAAATAAAATAATGTTTAGTAGGTCCATGCATATTATGTGTTCTTTTTGCACGATCAATTACAACAGTAGTGAAGTATGATTATTTTTTCATAGTTTCACTGTTAATTTTGACTTGTTAAAAATGCAAAGGAAATGGAAGTTTCCCTGGTAGAATCATGGAGGTGGGACTTGGGGGAGTGTTATTCACTTGTTTCTGTTTCTCACCCTCTTTTTTTTGTTCAGTTCAAAATTTTGAACTTCAACATTCCAATCCAAACAAAGTATTATTAAATTAAGGATGCTACTAATGTAGCTCAAATTGTGTAGTTTATTAAAGCTGATGAAGTGAAAAGTGAGATTATGGTGTGGTACTGTGACATTATAATATTAATTTTGACATTACATAGCACACATAGACTATGGTTGTAAAAGTCACGTGGAATAAAAAAGGAACGTGGTGGTCCACGTTTGTTTCCTCCAGGGACTGTCCTCAACGCGTAGACACAAATCATCACTGCTATCGTCATAGTTGTCCACGTGTACAAGAGGACGCACTTTCCAAGCCCCACACGCGCCTTTGAAGTCTTACATCACAGTGAGTCAAACTACTTCACTCGCTTCGGCACATATATAACGAGCCGCAAACAAACTCTCCCTCAGAAAACGCAAACGACACAGATTCTTCAGCAGAAGCCAAAGACAAAGCTTCCAATTCTAAATTAGCAAAAAAAAAAAAGAAATCGAAGGAACAACACACATCATCGGAGTAAAATATTTTGGTTAGTTGTTTAAAGAGTGTGTGTAAAAAAATGGTGAAGCCTAGTAGCGTGGAAAAACCTTCGGAGGAGCGAAGCAATACATCGTACAGAGGAGTACGGAAGAGGAAGTGGGGAAAATACGTATCGGAAATCAGGCTTCCCAACAGCCGTCAAAGGATTTGGTTGGGTTCCTACGACAGCGCCGAGAAGGCGGCGCGCGCGTTCGACGCAGCCATGTTCTGCTTACGTGGCAGCGGCGCTAAATTTAACTTCCCGAGTGACCCGCCCAACATCGCCGGCGGGAGGACCATGACTCGCTCTCAGATTCAGATCGCCGCCGCCCGTTTCGCCAATTCGGAGCCCCAGAAAGAGTGTTCTTCGGGTCAGCAACACGCGGATTGTTTAGCTTCGGACGAGGAAACGGCGTCGCTGCCGTTGGAGTCGTCGTCTCCTCCTCTCTCCGACTTGTCGATCCAGAACGACGCAATATCTCTAAAAGGGTCATTTCCCGATCCGTTTTTGGAGCTCGGGTCGGGCAATTTCGTCCCCGAGTTCTCCGATTTTCCGAGTTTCGACGATTTCAGCCGCGATTTCTTCCTACCGGGGCTTCCAAGTTTCGATGAAGGAGCAGAGAACTCGGATGGGATGATAATTCAAGACTCGTTCTTGTGGAATTTCTAAGAGGGTCAGGGTTTGGATAATTTTATTATATCCAGAATCTGGATCCGGCAGGATCGGGTTTGGGTTGGTCAGTTTTTGTTAGGCCAAGCCCCTGTCTTGGTTGGTAGTTAGTGATGAAAATGATTTATTTAATAGCAGGTAGCCAAGGTTTTGGATTTTTTAGGTGGGCACATAATTTATTTATTTGTCATGAATTAATTGTAAAGTTGTCTGCGGATAATGTAATTTTTTGGGCATTTACTGAACTTTCAAAAATAATATATATTTCTTCATATAATCACTTGTTTGTATGGTGAGGTGATAAGTACTAAATTATTACTAAGGTTTTGTTATTTGAAATAGAGGGAAATTGACTCTTTTCTCATAGCAGTTTCTGATAAGATAAGACTGAAAATGTTGAGATAAAGACGGAACGTGTGAATGTTATGATGAAAGATCAAGAAAACTAAAAAATTGTGTACTCCCTGAGTTTGGAAAATTATTAAATAATATATATATATAGTGACGCGGTACAAAGGAAAAGGGTTTCGTTTTTTTTAATAAAGGAGATTATCTATTTATTTATTTATAACTTAAAAACAATAATTCATTAAGTGGAAAAAAGTATGAGTCTGAGTAAACAAACAAGTGATTGAACTTTTCAGTTTTAGGAGAGAATCTAGTATTCACTTATATATCCGAATAAAACATGGTAAACATGGTATTGGGGAGTATCGTGGCGCCACTGGTGCGTGTTGAAATACCAAAAAGTGAGAAATAAAAAGGAGAGTATTGGGAAGTACTTTCCTTTTTCTCATCACATTGGTTTATTCTGAAAGACTCTATTTTTTTTGTTCCTTCTCATATTCACAATGCAAACCCTTTAAAAATGGGTAGGTTAGTATAGATGAAATAATAAATAAAAATTTATATTTTTATTAAAAATTTATCTAAATCTTGAAGTTTAAAAAATTTAGTTAATGTATTTCATTAAAAAGTACACATTTTAAACCATAACCAAACTCTTTATATAATGGAACAATTAATTAAATTAATAACCTTTCTCAATAATAATTTAGTTTGCTAGAGTATGTTTAATTTGTTTTAATATTAATTTTTTTCTTGATAAATAAATAATGTAATCGATAGTTTCGAATAAACAATCATCATATATAGCAAAACGAGTAATTTTTTAAAAAGGAGACTTTATTAATATTAAACAAATCTTGCAAGTTTCAAATTAACAACCTAGACACGAAAATATACTAAATTGCACCTAAACTAAGCCACCCTAATCTATTTAATCACTAATGTCTAAAACAAAAAGTCCTAACAAACTGCTTCCACAGCGAGTCTCTTCACCATATCTCCGCAACTTGTTGGCCCGAAAGTTTTTTCTGAAACGTCAATGATGCAGGATTCCTTGCCCAGACATGCCTACAAAATCCCAGAATAAATCAAGTTACTCCATCATCATTTCACGCACATCGTAATTGGGAAGAAACAAATGAAAATGAATGAAAAGCTTACATTTTGTACAATGGACAAAGCATCCCTTTTGCTTTCACAACTACCCTTTCTAAATGCTCCACATTCACCTTGTGGATTGCCAAAACTTGCAAACTTTATATCAGAAATGGGACGTCCATGGCAGGATAATTCCAAACTCTTGTTCTCACGAGTGTTTCCACAAGCAGAACCAACAAGAACGGTTTGGAAATTCACCAGTGATGGATTGCCACCAATTTCCTCAAACAACACCAATGTGTTTACATCATCTTGGAGAAAGGAGCGAGGAACGTGGTACCTAGATTAATCAAAAACAATAAATCAATTGTTAGACATGTGTTATAAAACATAATTAACTTTGGAAAAAAATGGTATATTATTATTATATATATAAAGCAACCATCTTTGTGTTGGCTTTCCACAATTGGTAACACATTTTTTGTCATCATATTCACCACGGTAGTCACAAGGGTCATCGCTGCAACCTTCCTCACTTGCATCATAACTAGGCCATGTGCGACCAAGATTGTGACCATTCACCCAAGCATACCCTTTTCCCATTCCTTGCAAATCCACAACAACAGGCTCTGATCCAAGAGGGGCTTTGAAAGTGGTCTTGACAATTGTAAACAAATACATAAATATCATCACTAGATTAGTTTAATCAAAGAGGGTCCAAATTTATGCCATTGAGAAAACAACTTACCTTGTACCAAGTCAACATTCTGTTTGTGGTTAGGTACTCAGATTCCCATTTGGAAGCAGAAGCATAAGGAGAGTCTTCACTGAACAATTTGTTATCCCAACCATGCAACCCAACCTTGTAAGACCATTTGTTTGAGGATAGATCTTTGACCACAGTTTCATCACCTTTTTTGCTAATTACACTAATGGGCCCAACAAGACCAGTGTACCATTTATCATAGTTTGGCCCATAGTTCTGTTCCACACATTATCATCAAAATAATGACAATTAAAATTTTATGTATGATTGAATCATATGCTCTACTATTATTAACAACACTATACCTGAAGTCCAACCGTGACACTAAGCAGGCTGATAATATTTTTTCCTGCCTTTAGCTTAATCTTAGGCTCAAATTTATCGCTGCGAATACCGTATGTGGCCCAATGGGAGCCTAAATTAATCAACCAAATAGAAACCATGTTATTCAATTAAACTGTGACAAAACTATAGTTAACAATAATATATATATATATATCGACAGATATATAGATAATGATGATTAGTATATTCGAGATAATATTACCAATATGTTCTCCATTAACGAATGCATGAATTGTTTGGCCACTGCCATTAATCCTAAGAGACATATTATCTGACAGAACTGGATCATTCTGATCAAGATCAAGTCTAGTATTGAAAAAGGAGAAGTTGTTAGCAACTTTTGATCAGAAGAACAAAAAAAAAGAGATAAAATTAAGCGTGCATGGCATGATTTACCTTGTCATGTACCAAAGATAATCACTGGTGTCAGAAGCAACTATTTTTTGATCAATAAGTCTATTTGCAGAGAAATTTCCTTTGCCATGGAGAGCATCATCAATATTCTCAGCTCGCCACACCCATTTCAAAGCCGCTGGCTCGTCTTCTGCTTTGTTTTTACCCTTTACCATGAGGGAGGTTTGAACATTAACCTAATCATGACAAAATATGCATACAAATTTAGAACACAATCATTTATATATCATAAGAAACAAAAAAAAGGAAGCTAGAATTTGGATAATATTATATCTAAAGAAAATATAAGGATGTGATACCTTGGCTGTGTTATATTCTTCAGCTTGACAATCAGGAAGAAGACTCACAGACCAAGCAGGAACATTGTATTTGTTTCCTCTAAATGTTACAATGGCATCAGTGGTGGTGTTGGTGTTGGTCAAGAAGCAGCTTGATGAATCATTTGTGGCATACACAGTAGCCTACAAGGTGAAATTTTGTATGATAACAAGTGCTTAAGAAAACTGTTGGAAACATCGTCAGGTAATTTGTGCAGTGTTTTTGTATTAATTTACCTTAACAGAGTGACCCAAATCAACTTCAGATACGTTTTCATAATTAGTTAGACTATTCTCCATTGATTTCAGAATCCTATGAAGCTCTTTGAGGTGACCCCATTTTGGTTGGGCTATGTTTCCTGCAAATTACAGAAAAAAAGATATTTACTTAATTGAAATTTGATGTTTGTGAAAAAAAGGAGGACAAAAATGATAATTCTAGATGAAAATAAATGCAATTACCAAATTCATCAAGAGGAGCATCGTAGTCATATGTAGTAGTAATGTATGGACCACCAGCAGTTCTGCCAAAGTTAGTTCCACCATGATACTGGAAAAGAAAATAAAGATATTATAATATTATATTATAATAATTATAGTTTCATTATTTAAACATAAAATAAATTAATAATATATTTATATGATATTATGAGCAATATTTTTATTTTATTTTTTAAAATACATGTCAACATTTTTAAAGGATGACAACTATATTGTTTTTCTTTTCGCAAAACATTATTTTTCAAAGATTTTAAAAATTTATTAAATTTTAATGGTTTTTAAGAAATTAAAAGACTTTTAGAATTATGAGTTTGCACCGGAAATAATCATCGAAATAATTATAAGTTTTTGAAAATATCTGATAAATTTATAAAGCTTCAAGGACTCTTGATTTTTTAACAAATATTCAAAATTATAAGAGTAAATAAAGAAATGTAAAACCAATATTTTAATAGCTTATTCTAAATCTCTCATTGTTTTTTCATTTAAATTACTAATCAAGTTATTTTCACGGGAGTAATTATCTTTCCAATCAAGAAAATATTTTTCACCAGAATTCACACGATATTGATCAAGTTTTGCTAATACATTAGGCAATAAATCAATGTAATTGTATTAGAAAAACACAATGAAATAAATATTCCTATAGTAGAATATATTCACAGTACATTCTCAATGATTCTTAAGAATAGGAAAGTATGAGATTACTGAGTGTAATATATATTATAACAATTAGAAGTCAAGTAACATACAATTACAAAATCTATACATTTTTTAGTAGCAAAAGTATTTTTAAGTTATAAAAATTGAATACATTTTATCATAAAAAAAGATGAACGTATATGGGTAGTTGGATATATTTACCATATAGTAGTTTTGGAATGTGCCACCTGTTTGAAAAAACCTAGCCACAGAATAGGCAACATCTTCAGCAGTTCTATGTGGATCTTTGCCACCCCAATTCTTGAACCTGAAAATTGTCAAAACAAATTTAACAACAAGGCATTATAAAGCTATATATAAGACAATATTTTTGAAGGACAAAACATTAACCAAGAATGTTTTAACCTACCAACCAACCCAATTCTCAGTCCACATCTTAGGGCTGTTAGGGTTATTGGGCTTGAAGTCATGACAATACCAACCGTTACAAGTGTTGATCTAACATTTAATCAAAAGAAAAAAACAACAAATTAGCTTCAACCTTTGAAGAAAAAAATAGAAACAATAATAAGAACTATTTAAATAAATAGAAATACCATTGGTTGAGGGGCATCAGATTGTTGGCACATGATCCATGGAACATCAATGTTGAAGGATTCAGCCATTTTTGCACACCATTCTATATAAGCTTTTCCAGCATCCCCATAACTCGACATCACATTCCCATATTCATTCTCAATCTTTTTTATTACATATATCATTCAAAATCAATTAGTAAATACACAGTTTCAAGATGGCATAATTAAGAAGCTTATATATGAAAAATCATTTTCCAAATTTATTGAGTTACCTGAGATATAATTATAGGACCTCCTTGAGAGGCAAACAATTTCTCTTTTCTGACCATGTCCACAATGAGAGTAGTGAAATTTTGCATTGCATCCTATCAAACATTAATTAAAAAAAAAATATATGTATATATAAATGATAAATTGTAATTCCCAAAAATATAATCGAAAATAAAAAAAAAATAGTACCATGTACACTTGATTTGCCGTTCGAATTTGGACACCAGGTAGGTTGTAAACCCAGACAGGAATGCCTCTAATTAAGTTGAAATTCCATAATTAATTAAAAATGTTATTAGGTAAGTAAAGTAGAAGGGTGAATGAGGGATAGTTAAGTTAAACTGAATTAATTACCCATAATCCCATTCGGCACAGACATAGGGACCAATACGAAGAACAGCATAAAGACCTTCGTCTTGAATGGTCTTGAGAAACCTAATGAGATCGTTTCTGCCACTGAAATCATATTCACCACGAACAGCTTCATGTGCATTCCAAAACACGTATGTTTCAATGGCATCTAACCCTCCTTCTTTTGCCTTCTTTATCAAATCAGGCCACATCTATAACATGCATAGCAAACATGTTAAAACAAATTATCATTATCATATAAACAGTGCCATTAATTAGACACAAAAACAAAGAACAGTGTTGAAGTGTTGAACCCCTGGTGTGCTTCTAGGGTAATGAATTGATCCAGATAGTAGCACCCTCCTTTTCCCATCAATTTTTATGGCTCTTCCATCATGGCTCACTTCAACAGCATTGCTCATGCAAAGCAACAAGCTTAGAAAACAAGTGAATACAAGAATTCTCAGAGGAGCCATGGTTCTTGAATTTGGTTGTGAATTCTGGAGACTGTATCTCTCTTTATATAGTACAATTCGAGGCTCAACTTTGCTTAAGTTTATCTTTATCTTATAAGTGGTTACATAATCCTAACTGTGTCTGTTAAAAGAGTCGGTTTCAAATCTAATTATAAATATTTGTAAATTAGAAAAGTTTTTCATATATAATATTTTTAATTTTGTTTTATATAATTTGTATCATTAGAAAATAATTATATACTATGTACTATAAATCCATTTATAAAGTTAAAATAAAAATATTAATATAGAAAAACTAGATCAAAATTACATGTTAAATTTTATTAATTTATTTTATGAATGAAATAACTTTAGATATTAGAAAAAAATTGATGTAATTTTATTGAATTGAATAACTAGTATACAATACATTGTGATTTAGCTTCGCATCCAAACCTTGAACTAATTTCAGTAATTTCAGTAGTTTGAGTAACTTTTGTTTGAAAAATATAAAGATGGAAAAAATTGAGTTTAACACTTGTTCTTTTTTAAGGAAAATTTCCCCACATTTTTCTGACGTAGCATGGTTTTGAAGAAAAAAATGCAGCCGATTACCTGACATTTTGGTCTCCACGAAATCAAATTCGGGTCTATATTTTGATAACTGACATTTGAAAAATTGGTCTTTCTTTAAAAAAAGTAAAAAGAAAGAAAAATATGAAATTCAAAACAATTAACTATTTAATTAAAAAATTATATCGAAATTTTATTAGTTTCAGTCCGAGAAAAATCTAATTTTGTTTGATTCAAATCAATTGTTGGATATAGTTAATATTAAGGGATATTGTTACATATATTTTTAAATATAATACATTTATTTACTTACTCAAGAATAAAAAATAGAAAATCTAGTTGTAATTAAATTAAATTAATAAACAAAGTGAATATATAATTAAAGTAATTTTTATTAGTTGTAATCTTGATCTTAGTGCTTACATTCCTAACTATAATCTATCTATTAAAAAGTCATTATATCGGTTTTGAATGGGAAAAAGAGGAAGTATATTATCATCACTTATATTTAGTTAATGCAAAAACAATATTTTTAAATTAGTATGTTTGAATTTTAACATATTATTGATCTTATTAAAGCAATAGTTTTAAAATTTAAAAGACCAAGTAGAAAAAATTATAAGAATCAAAGTTAAAATTATTTATTTTATGAGAATACATAACTAATATGTTTAGGACTATTACTCTTTTTTATATATATGAACTATTTTTTATAAATAGAACTTGTGAATGGATATCCAGAAATATATTTATCTTAAGAAACCTATTTGAAATGTTTCAATGTGTTCAATATAAAACTATGTAACAGCTTCCTTTATCAACATAACGATGATGATATGAATATCATGTAACAAAAGAATGGTATGAAAAAAAATATGTAAACAGAATTTGAACCCAGTCACACATATAAATATAATTGATGGATGGTGGTTAGTTTTTAAATCTAATTATAAATATTTATTTCACATTAATTATTTTAATTTTATTTTATATAATTTGTATCCTTAGAAAATACTAAATTAATGTTAAAATATATTAATATATAAATTAGATCAAAATTACACGTTAAATTTTATCAATTTATATTATAGAATAAAATAAATTTATATATGAGAAAAAATAGATGTAATTTTATTGAATTGAATAACTAGAATAAAACATAACCAGTATCCAATACATTCTTATTTAGTTCAGCATCCCAATTTTAAACTAATTTCAGTAAATTAAGTAATTAGAATAATTTTTATTTAAAAAATATAAAGATGAGAAAAATTAAGTTTCACATTTTTTTTTTTAAGAAAAATTTGAAAAACAAATACATACTGTGCCGATTACCTAACTAATACTATCTTGATTTCATACTAAAATTTTTGTCTCCACCAAATCAAAACCGCTTTTCATTATGTGATGTTGTTGGTGTAACTTAAGGATGATATAAAGTTATGTAAAAAAAATGGTGTGAAAAAAATTCAACTGTCACAAAATAACTGAACATAATATCTAATATATATTAAATAATATCTAATATATATAGTTGAGGAATGAGTAGCTAGTTTTTAAATCCAATTATAAATATTTATAAATTAAAAAAAGTGTTTTTATATAATATTTTTAATTTTATT
Source organism: Lablab purpureus (assembly GCA_030347555.1). Taxonomy (NCBI): domain Eukaryota; kingdom Viridiplantae; phylum Streptophyta; class Magnoliopsida; order Fabales; family Fabaceae; genus Lablab; species Lablab purpureus. The sequence continues at coordinate 3,888,811 of CM059262.1, forward strand.
TTATATAATTTGTAACATTTGAAAATAATTATGTAATAAATAAATCTAAAAATTTAAAATAAAAATATTAATATATAAGTTAGATCAAACTTACATGTTAAATTTTATTAATTTATATTATAGAATAAAATAAACTCAGATATTAGAAAAACTTGATGTAATTTTATTGAATTGAATTACTAGAATAAAAAAATAACTGTATCCAATACATTGATTTAGCTTAGTATCCAAACCTTAAATTAATTTCAGTAATTTTAGTATTTAGAGTAATTTTTATTTGGAAAATATATAAAGATAGAAAAAGTTGAGTTTCACAGGTTTTTTAGGAGGAAAATTTCACACGTTTTGTCTAATACAACATGCCTAATTAGTTATCTTGGTTCCATGCTAAATATATAATTTAAATTAATAAAAAAGTGAATATATAATTAGAATATTTTTTATTAGTTTTAGTAATCCTAACTATAATTTGTTATTATTGTCATTTCTACAGTTAGTTGATGCAAAAACAATAATTTTAACTTAATACGTTTGGATTTAACATATTATATTGTTCTTAATAAAACAATATTCTAAAATTTAAAAGCTCAACAACTATAAAAATTTATAAGAATCAAAACTAAAACCCATTTATTTTATGAGAATAAATGAATAATATGTTTAATAACCTATTATTTTTTTATATGAACTATTTTTTATAACTACAACGTGTGAATCTATATTCTAAATATATGTATCTTAACAAAACTATTTGAAATGTTTCAATGTTTTTGATATTTTGGAACATGAAACAATTTTCTTTTGTTAATATATATATTAATATTGAAAAAATATAGAGAAAAATATTTGATATTAGTTAATAATAATAAATATAACATTTATTTAATATAGATATTTTAATTTTATTATTGTTTAGTCACGCACATATAATATTAGGTAACTAAAAAAAATTTACATCAAATTTTGAAAGTTTATATTTGGTATTCTCTACAACATTATGTTGTTGTTATTTAATTGAAAAAATCTTTAATTTTATTTTTGTATGATTAGATATTAATTTATATATAATAAAATATATTTATTATAAATAGAATATTCGAAAAGACCTTTATATCTTATATTTAATGATGATGTTAAGTAGTATATATCTTATATTTAATAATGATGATAACTAGCGTGGTTAAATATATGGTTTATTATTATTATATATTATGATAATCACATGTTGTATATTTTTTTTAGTACTAACTAGTTCCTAGTTATATATATACTCTAAGCTTTTATATTTTTTTAAGTTATAAAGTGAAGTCAGGTTTCCTTGAAATGACTATTTTAACAATTTCAATTCTACTTATATGACTTGTATTCTTGTTCTCCAGCCAATAATAACATTGCCAAATAGTGAAATAGAACATACATTTAATTTTAAAATTTTATGTTAAAATTTATATAATATATCTTAAATAAATTTGTTCATGTCTCATTAAAAATATCTGTATAAATAGTAAAATTTAAGAAAAAAGTTAGTTAATATAAAATATTCATTCATATTTAATTTTTAATATAAAATATTAAGATTATTTTTATGGATTATTAAGTTAATATATATATTTATTTTATTAAACCAATCAAATTATTGACAAGAATTTCATTAATTAAAGAACAACCTTCATGTATTGCCTAATTTAATTTAAATTGTTTGTACTTAATTTTAGTGTGAAGAATTGATTCATTAAAAAAAGACTTTATACCTTAAATTTTTGGAAGATATCAAAATTTGGCCTTTATTCTTTTACAGAGATTCATCTTTCCAATACAGACATAGATTTTCAGCAATTCAGTACAGGCATCAGCTGTATTAGTCTGCAGCCGTACTTTTATATTTATCTGTTAAGATTATTTTATTAGAATAAAAAATAAAATTATTCTATTATAATAAAATCATTACAGCACTTTCTATTTTATTTATTTCTTCTTTCATTATGGAAAATGTATCTGTAAATTAATTAAAAATAGAAGACAAATAAAAATATAATAAGTAAAAGATTAATTAATATAACTTTGAACATTACAAATAGAAATAAAATTTTTCAAAAAAAAAAAAGAGGTAATAGCTTCCAAATAGTTTCGGTTCTATCTCTATTATTTGGAAATAGAAAAAACACCTGAAATTTATCTTCAACTATGACTCAGCAGTGCCAGCCAGTGCTGCTACATGCATGCACATATTCCCTTGTACAAATATTCTTACACGTGTTCATTATTGTATTTAAAATTATAGTTATTTATTTACTTCATTATTTAATTTCCAATTTTTAACTAAAAATAAAAAATGTGAATGGGTCGGCAGAAAATGTAGATATGCACTGACACGTGCATAGTTGGAGTTTATTAGATAGCTGGCAGAGAAAGAAAGGCAAAAGACAACCCTATTTCCTTGAAGAGAAGTTTGCTTAGGAATGCTTAGATTACCCAAATTACCCTATCAAACTCTTATGTGAAAGGAAAAAACAAAAACATAAATAATTATATAGCTGGTGAAAGATTTTTAATTTTTGTTTTTCCATTTAAGTTTTTTATTTTCTCTTTAATTATCCCTCTATTAAGAAAAAGAAAGTTTGCACATATATCTAGTGAGAATGCTAATATTTATGTTTCTATTTTTTTAATTGTATAATTAGGTTGGATTTATATATTTAAAAACCAATTGAATAGGTTCAAGTTGGGTGTGTTACCTATTGTGGAGTATATACCAGATTCATTTAATTTTTTTTATATTTATCAAAATTATTATTATTATTATTATTAACTATAATATTATTATGATAAAAATCATTGTTGTTATTAATTTTGTGACTATGGATATCACTTCTCTCATTTTTATACTGTAATAACATTTATGTGAACTACAACAATAATATAAATATTAATGATGGTTATTCTAGTTTGGATTATTTTTTATTATTATCATAAGTATTATTATTATTTTTTGTGAGATTTAATTTTCTGTTTAGTAAAATTACTTTTTAATATAATAAGAGTTAAAAAAATTAAATTATATTGAATAAATAAATTTAAATTTGATTATTTAACTATTTATTTATAAATCACATTATCTCTAAATTTGTTTTTTAAAATTATTTTTTTATTTTTCTCTAACTTTTAGAGTTTACTTTCAGTTTTTTAATTAAAAATATTTGTTGAAGTAACATGTCGATTATAGAAAGAAAAATTAAATGAGTTTAAGATTTTTTTTTCACAAGCGACAAAATGTTTAACATATCAACAAAACAATATAAATGTTATTTATCTATAATTCTTATCCTATTTAATTATTTTTTAAGAATTTTTTCAAAGGATTTTAGAATCAAGTTTATTGTAAATATTGTAAATATAAGTATACAAACTATTTTTAATTAGCTGCAAACACATAATATATGGTAAGGATGATTACTTTTAAAAAGAAGATACAACAAAATTTCTCATATGTGAGTAATTGTAAGAATACAAAGATTTCGTACTATACTTTTAAGTTTTGGCCTATATGTAGTCTTCAAGAAAAATCAATTGTTTGGTGTAATCTTTGGAGATAAAATTTCTTTATGCTAAATAATATAAGGAGTTATCTTTTTCTCATATTTTGCTTGATATTTCCTCATATTTCTTGTCTAGCGCCAAATATGTTGCACTTCCTTAAGGATTTTGAATGTGTAAATAAAGAAGAAATTCACTAATATGTGATACATAAAGTACAAATAATATTATACGAGATAGATTGTTTCGCGTTCACTCAGAATTAGTTATTTACTAACATAGATATCTTAGATGTTTTTGAAATTATATGTTTCCTTATTTGTAAAGATAACGCTTTGGACACTAAGTGCATGTATTAAGCTTATTTGAAAAATATAAACTTATACATTACATTTGTTATGATGCAAAAGAATATTTGTGTGATTATGCCTTCAACATAATAATTAATTATTAATTATACACTCAACTAAATCATCATACTCAAGACTAGTACTCTTAGAAGGTCTTATGGAACTTCGACTTCATAAAACACACATTACAAGATTCATAACCATCATAACATAATATGTAATAATACATTCATATTTGTTATCATCAAAACTTTATCCAATAAATGATGATCTAGTAGTTTTAGACAAATATAAGTCATTCGAATCTTAACAATCTCCTTTGTTTTATGATGACAAATACTTAAGAAATTGAATCATAATGTGTTTAAGTGAAGTTCTTGCATGTTCATTAATTCTACAAAGTTTAAATGTACTTTTTTTACTTGATTCTTCTTGGTTTTGTCTTCATCTTAAAATTATTTTCGGTTTAACCTATTCTTTCTCTTGTATTTTTATTGTATGTCTTTTAAATTTCTAAGTGTTGTCTTCTGTGAATTGTATCCTCAAACTTCTTGAATGTGAAGAAGTGTTGTTACCCTTTCGCTTGAAGTTTAGATTCAATATTTGATTCTTTAAAAATTCTAAATTGTATCCTCAAACTTCTTGAATGTGTAGAAGAGTTGTTACTCTTTCACTTGAAGTTTAGATTCAAGATTTGATTCTTTAAACAACTAAATTTTCTTCTTCAAAATTTGAGTGAAATAAAGGCACATTTTTCCTTCCTAGCACAAACAACACCAAAAGACATACACTTAAAGAGTGATATTTTTTTGGTGACTTTGTTTCTTTTGTTAGATTGTTTTAATACTTTTCTAGGTACAAAAATTTCAAGAACATCATTATCATTGTCATGCTTTCCTTGATCCCTTAACATGTGTCTTGCCTTTCTTTTGACTTTGTTTGATTGAGGCATGTGTTTGGCCAAAAATTAGTAGCTTCGAAACGGGTTTCAAGTTCCTTCTTACTTCTTTGTTTCTTATTATTTACATCCCTCCTATTTGAACTTAACGAACCCAATTATGACAGTGCGAAATAACGTAAAAATGGACTCATTAATCAAATTTGTTTATCCTAAGACCTTGTAGGAGGTTTTTTTTTATTTTACTTTGTATTTCTAATTTTAGTTTGTATTTTTATAGTTTGAATAGGTTTTATGCATTTATGAAAAATATGACTGATTCACTATTCAACATGCAACCGATTTCTGGACATCATTATATAGGAGAGATAGTCGAGTGGTTCAAGGCATAACATTACTAATTGTACCTACTTTTATATTAAATTAAATTTTTAAAATTTATAAACAAGATAAAATATACTCTATAAGAATTTATTTATTTATTTAAAAATATTTTAGATCTTCACTGTCCATGTCCTTATCAAGAGTTCCTTTTCCAACTAGACTTAGACTAAGCTACATCTGCTAAATATTCACTATAGAGAAAAATGATTATTGGACAATCTTTTCACCTTAAATGATGAAATCTTTTGACGAATTTGATCATCTAGCTTATATAAATTCTATTATATTGTCAGTTAACTTTCTATTTACACGAACTTTTGAACTATCTTTGGGAGAAGTGATTTGTTACAGGCCTACTACCAAATTTTGACCTTGGAGCATAACTTCTTATAAAAACCTTCATAACTTATTTACTGTTCTAGTACCTTAGTAGTTGGCCTCCTATCCTTCATAGTAATGGTGACGAACTTTATCACATTTGATTTCTTTGGAAATGGTCACTTGGTTCACCACAACATCTCAGTCCACCACCTGAAATTGTATAACACACTTCTTCATCAATATGGCATTCCTCTATAACATTCTGACTCGTTCTAGGTAGATGGTATGTGTTTCAATGAAATAACTTAGAATGTCACATTTTCACGGGACCTACTAATGTCAAGACCCCTTTGGTTAACTTCTTCTAGGCACACTTGACATTCAACTTGTATTATAATGTTCTAATGGAGGAACTAGTTGGAGGTGTGGAAGCTTGAGGGGATGAAGATGGATGGCAACACTCATGCTTTCCCCACATCACTCATGTATAAAGTGTAAGCTCCATGTGATAAGTGTGAATGCCTTTGAAATCTTTCTCCTTCCCATGCACGTCCTAGGGTTTAAATTGGGCCTTAGGAATTCCAATTAAACCTTAGCTAGCTTCTTCTAGCTCTATTCTACTATCTACACTTCAAGGCCCAAATACAAGACTCAAATATCCTAGACTACTAGACTTAATTAGGAATCTTGTTATTCTTATTCTACTCTAAATAATATTTAAAAACTAGAGCATGATCCATGTAGATAAAAGCTTAAGCCTACTGAAGTCAATTGAGACTCGATCTTTATTCTTCTAACCATTGCTCTAATGATTGATCCATTCCTTTGAATGATATATGGTCTACCATCATATTCTCAGATGTAGAACACTTGAGGATTATTGTAGATATTATTTAGATTTTCATAATGTTAGAAAACCATGCTATTTCAGATGGAGTTAAAGTTTTGTAAAAATTTTCTTTTATGTATCTTTAAATTTTTTATAGTGTTGATGAAGTTTTAATAGTTTTTTTTATTATAAATAACCTATTTTAATTCAATAGTAATTATTGAATGATCTCATCGTAAAAATTAGTCCACTATTTTTTTCAATTTGTATTATAAAAGAAGAATGGTAAAAAGTTGTTCATTTTACTTATAATTTCATTCTCTTTAAGATTTGAAAATTTTTAGAATAGATTTTGTACCTTAAAACATTTTTGAGTGTATTTTTTCTTTCTATACGAGTGTGTGAAACATGACATTCATATATATTTTTTTTTTTATATTATATTCATTTAATTGCCTTTAAGTGTAACTTGAATATTTTAAATTGACTTAAAAGAAATTTTAAAATATTATAATCCATTATGTTATAACATAATTAATGGTCTTGTGTTTATTTAAATGTGATATTTAAATGTTATAATCAACTAGTATGTGTAATAAAAAAATATTTTTATCTAATACTCAAAATATCATCACTAAACTCTAAACTTTAAATCTATGCTAATGTTTTAATGTTTAATAGTGTCATATGATATGACATGTATCTAGTCATTAGAATGTAAGGTTGTTTTTCCTCTGTTATGAGAATGTAAGTTAAATATATTTAACGAATAAAGAAAATAAGATGGCAAAAACGCAACTTGGACTACAGCTAGTTATTTTGTGTCTTTTTCTTGAAATAAAAGAAAAAGAAGAGATAGAGAGATACATTATTTGAGATATAATTGCAGTTTGGTTTAGTAGCGACAAATAGTTGTGGAGTGGGACTCGACCACGTCACTTTCACACTAAACCAAAGCCTATACTATCTTCAATTCAGTGGGCTCTATCATGCAATATCCTATTTAGTCACTATTATTATGTTTTCAAATTATTTAAATTATCCTATTATACGTCTTAAATAATCTTAGAGATTTAAATTTAGGAATAGTATTTGGTAAAAAAATTCTTTAAATTAAGTATTGAATAAATTATAAAACAATGGTTAAAAGTATGTGAAAAATATTACTTTAATTAAATTTTAAATTTTTTTAATAAATTTGAGTGTTTGAATTGAATTTTAATTAAAAAAAATATTTTACTAACTTTTTACTGATCCATTTTGTTTTTAGATGAGATAATATGCCTCTCCTCTTCCATCTTCATCATTATCGTGTCTTAGTATAAAATATAAACTAAATTAAATTCTTTATAAATTGGAGATTTTTAATTGAATTTTTATTAAAAAAATTATTTTATTGAATACCTAAAATTTTTATATTTTTAAACTAAATATTTATAATTTAATTTTACTATTAATTAAAATAATGTCATCATTTTATTTCATAGACTTAAGCATAACATCATGAACTTAAAAAACAATAAAAATAAAACTTTGTAACTTTAATTATTAATTAATTTTTATCATTATCTAAGTTCTAAACCTCTAAAATCCATAAAATGTAAACAATATTATTCGTTTATAAAAATAATTAGATTTTAGATTTTTACTTTTATTATTTTCTCACTACATTTATTGAATAAAATATTTAGTCAAATATAAGTGTAGAAATTAAAGGTAGAAACATTATTATTAGAATTTAAAATTTTTAAAATATATGCATGTATTAATTTATTTCTAAATAATTATTTATTAATTATTTTAATCCGAGGAAGGAAAACACAACGTCTATTAATATTCTATAAATAACTTTATAATTATAAAAAAAATAAAAGAAATAGTAAGTATATCATTTATTAATAAAATTTTACATAGAAAATTATATGATTATCAGTCATATATATATATATGTGTGTAAGAGAGAAACAAAAAGTATTGTTACACTTTTTTTATCGATTTTTATATTATCATATTCAAATTGAAAATAAAGTATCTAATTATGATATTCTTTATTTTCATTAATAATGGAGTATTTAACTTTGATATCTTTATTTTCATATAGAATTTTATGTTTCATTAATAATGGAGTATTTAACTTTGATATCTTTATTTTCATATAGAATTTTATGTTGGAATATATCAATTTCATGCTTTCTAAGAAAAATATGAATTAAATAATATATAGACAAAATTTTATATATATATATATATATATATATATATATATATATATAAAGGATGTGTTTGACTCCAATTATTCTCCTCCTTTGAATGTTATTGCTCCTCCCACTTTGTTCTTTAGATTTTTTTGTCATAAAAAAATTATTGGACTTGAAAGGTCTAGTACACAAATTCTAGACATATTAGACAATCCAATGCTTGTTATTTTGATGATAATAAATATAATTTAGTTTTGAAATACTAAATTTGGAACAAATAATCAAGTGTTAAAACTACAAAGAATTAAGATGATAAAAACAAAAATATGCAAGTTACTTATAAAAATTTATGAGCTCATACATACTAAATTATCTATTGTCTAAGCATCCATAAGAAGCTACTACAACATACATTAAGCACTAAAGTACAGAATGAGTCTACATGATCCAAAAGGTCTACATGCGTTGACAATGTAAATTTACCAACCAGATTTTAAGGTTGATTATGATAGAAATAACAAGCCCCTATCTCAAGGAATACTTTCACACAACCTTCCACCCACAAAAGCATGCAATCTTGTGTCTTGAAACTAACATGCTTTACAAAATATCGAAAACCAAAGAAAACATGAAAAAGCTTGTACATATGTCGCCTCACATATAGATTACTCTAAACCTCAAAAGTAGTGTTTATCTACTGATGAATGATTATTTATCCACATTTTCTTGTCTTTTTGTATTTATCTTAATTATTGTTTTATGTCTAATTATCCATTATTTACACATTTTTATTATTTGGACTTTATTGAGTCAATAATTCAATTTTTTATTAATTCGAAATTATTTATTTAATTTTCGTTTGCTTTTATTTTTCATAATAATCTTAGGGTAATTTTGGACATGAAAAATATCCTGGACTTGAAGAAATTACTGTCACATCAGCCTCTACTTAGAATTTTAATTTCGTTTTCTTTTACTTTTGTAATTTGGGTCAAACATTATTTTTTTATGAGGTCCAGACGTTTTGGAGAGAGGGGTTGACCTAGGGTTACAAAACCCTAAGGATAGGAGACAAAATGCATTTATGCACAACTGCTCATGTTTTTGTCTTTTGAATTTCGTTTTTTGTTTTTCGTTGTTGATTGTGTTTTCGTCTTTATTTTTCTCTCTATTGATTTTCATTTTGAATCTCCATGGAGGGCTAATTTTCATAGGTTGATTTCCTGAGTAGATTGTTATGAATTTTAAGGTTTAATTCACGTTTTTCATTTGTTTTTCTTGATTCTTCATCTTCTAATCTCTATGTTTATATTTTCGTTCATATTTAATGAATATTGTTTTTACAGTTTGCTTAATTCTGTGAATGGTTAAAGATTAGATGATGTATACGTTTGCTTAATTCGTGTAAGAAAATCTTGTATTAATTTTCGCTTAGTTGATTGATTTGGGCTGGAATGAGGATTAAGATTAACAGAGTGTGTTTTTTGTGTAACTAGGAATAAGGGAAATTGCAATTGAATAAGAGAATCAATACGCTTTTCAAAATTGTTTACGTTTTACCACCAATTATTCTATGTTTTAGTTTAATTCAACAAATTTGTTCAAATCCTCCACCTTGTCTGTCCCATTCACCTGTTAATCCTTTGTCTTAACTACGGTCCTTGGAAAACGATCTAAGGATCACTTCCTAGTATTACATTTTAACTGTTTATTTGATCGGATACAACTTCGATCAAGTACTTTGTTTACAATTTTAATTTTTATAGTATTATGTCTTTATAGACTTTTTTAACTTATATTAAACACTTTGTTTAAAAATTTAATTTTTAAAATTTTGATTTAACTTTGCATCTTTATAATTTTTATTTTGATTATGCAATGTGGAAATTTGTAAGAAGTTCTTATAAATGTTTGTTTGGAATTAAATGCATTATAGGTGTAAGGTTTCAACATAATTCAAACTGGAATTTAAAAACATGATATACGATAACTATTTTTGTTGAAATCGTCTTCATTTGCTCAATTCAACAATGATTCTTGCAAAAATTGTTGTTGAATTCACATTGGGAAACCCATTATTATTAACCTTGTTAGGACTATCATTACGACTCTAAGCAATTACAAAGGATTAAGTCATCATTATGTATGACTTCCAACAACACCTCTATTAACAACTATTATAAAATAATGGTCAAAAGTTCTTTTCAATTGTTGTTCAAAAATTTGCCCACATTAGTGTATGTTGCATGTGTGTATTATGATATCTTCATGATATGTGATTCTTTATGAATGTATGAAGGATATTTTGGATGATATCATATTTTATGTGATGATGTTAAACCTCTTAATCATTAATGTAAAGAATATATTTTGAATTAGTGATCTAATCATAAAAATTAAGATTTCAAGTGGTAAAAAGTTAAAAAAATTTATTCATATCAAACTTAAAGTAAGTGCATAAACTACATTAATAAAATGATATTAGTTTTTGGTTCGATGTATTAATATAAATATAAATCTTACAAAAAGTCTTATGTGGTAATTACACTACACATTAAAAATATGATTCAGAATTTCAACATCTGACAATATTTCAATACATATAGTGAGAATACATATTATATGAAACAATTTATCTTACATATAATATACGAGAACAAATGTAAATGAGATGCCATGTGTTGTTAGTAGTTTGTATATCACTACAAACTGAGTTAATTTACACAAAAATATATACATTATATATATATATATATATATATATATATATATATATATATATATATATTAATTAGTGTATATTGTTATGACCTATAGTATAAAAATGAACAATATATATTCATTCTCCTCCTCTGAATACAGTAGTTACTTTCCAAGTTAAAAGGTTCCGTTATTCTTTGTAGTATAATACATTTAAGTAAAAGCATTAGTATTATTATTATTATCGAAGTTACTGGAATTTGAGACAATTGTATAAATCTAAATAATTAATCTTATCAAAGTTTAAGACTACATCAACTACAGGTAAGAATAACTCATTCCAGTTCTGCAGTCAATCACTGCCCTGCATATTTACTTAAACGATGGACACGTTCCACTGTATTCAACGGTTAAGATTCTTTTTCAGGATAACAAAACAAAGCTTCAAAGAACAACCCAAAATAAAAGTATGTTTTTCAAATCAAATGATATCGGTGTCTTTTTTAATTAACTACTTCCTTTAGTTTATGACCTTAATTATTATCATTATTATTCAACTGGTTTTCTTAATACAATAGACAATTAATTCCCATTTTTAACTGCTTAGTTTAATTTATGTCCTTAAATATTATTATTATCAACTGTTTTTTTAGTATAATACGATTAATGCCCGTATATAGATGGATTTGTTGTGGATAATAACCTTACATGATTGGAATATACTTTTTTTTTAATAAAAGATACACATGTTTTTTACTAAAGTATTGATAATTCACTTTTAGGACGTTTTTTATGCGTAAGATTTTATTTAAAAAATTAAAATAAACTTTGTCCAAAATAATTTCATTAGATTATTTTCGTAATTCCTCTTCATTTCGTACAAAATTATTATAATGAATTATTTATAAATGTTATTATTCGTATAGTTGTTCTTTTACAATATCTATTTACAGAAGTTATTTAGATTGAACTAGTCATACTAAATAAATTACACGAGAAATAAAAAAATATTATAATTTAATTATTCTTAAATTTCTTTATTATAAACTAACTTAATTACTATCTTATCAAAATTAAATATTTTCTTTAAAATAGCTTATTATAAACTAACTTAAATTTCTTTATTATAAACTAACATAATGCTTTTATACATATGTAGATTCTTGACTGTATAATCCCTAACTTTTTAAATTATAAAAAAATAGGTAACTAGGGATATCTTTGATTTACTTAAGAGCAAAGAAATATTTTTGCGAGTTAAGATAATATTTGTTTGGTTAAAATAATAATTATTCTTGTAGGATAAATAAAAATATTTAATGCTTTGAATTATAATTTTTTTGCAAAAGTATATCTAACAAACTATATATTCCTCTAAATATGATATCTAATTAAAAAATACTTACATATGTGAAAAAATATATTAAAATAAAATATCGTAATCTTTGATTTACACTAAACATGGATAAATATTTTAAAGAGAATTTACGACCAACCAATTTTATTTTAGTTATTTCTAAAAGTTAAAAGTGTTAAAAAAATTATAATTTTCAAAAATCTATTCTAAATTTGAAAAAAAAAACTTGTGAACTAGTTCTCTTGCAAAGATGCTAATGTTTCCACTGTAAAAACACTTTTAAAATGCTTTGTTATATTTATCTGACTTAGAACTATCCCATTCCCAAATCGCATACATGCATCAATTTTATTTTTTTGTTTATTTACCAAAGTACTTACTATAAGGAATTGGTGAAAACGTAAATCAAAGATCAACCTTGGTGTGCAAAATTAACAATTAAACTACTCCATTGCCTGCCGTATTATTTGTATAATCAAACCACCTAATTACGCACTCACCAAGCTAAATTAAACTAATGCTACTATAATTCTTTATGTTACGTCTTAATCATTGAAAATGACATTTTGGGGAAGCTGACCCACATACAAGGGGACCCTTGAATAATATTAATGTTTAAACAATCACAACACAAGCATCTTTTTAAAGGTGCAATATTATGGTATTAGTAAAATAATCCTAACTTTAATAACTCAATAAATTAATTAAAAATCACTTGTTGGACATATCTCTAGCAATCATCACCCACATACTTCCAAACAAAACCACGGGCTTAATCCAACCACTCCATCAATTATATTACAACATCTATGATGTATTCCATGTTGCCCTTATAAAAGACACCCTCATCTCACACTTCATAATACTAATCTTTGGCACAACACAAACACCCACCTCCTCATCCTCCACAATTATTGATCTAGCCACCACAAAAATTATAGTCATGTTGAGCAAGAGGCCACAACCACTCATCGGAAAAATCTCCGAGCTTTTGGTGTCCGGTGGCCGCGCCGCCGCGCTTGTCGACGCTATCGGAAGCCCCAGAAGCCCCTTTGATCACATGAACTTAAAGATGCAACAATCACCAAAGGGTCTAAAAAGCTACGACCTTGGTGGTGTTGGTCTGGGAATTGTGGTGGCCCTAGATAAATCCGAGGAACCAGGGCACGAAATTCTGCCCAAACATGCCGTTTGCACATCAAGTTTGAACAAATCAGTTAAACTCCAAAGCGCGTTTCAAAAGGGTGTGACCGAAATTCCCGTCGGAAGCTCCGAGGACTACACATATGTCACATACCATGTTCCCAACAAGACCATCACTAAGGTTTATTACGATGGCGGTGAAGGTGGAATCCTAACACATGGCTACTATAACATTAACAACAACAACGTTGGTGGTGTTAGAAGATTCCAACAAACGAAAACTTTAATTGAAGATGATGAACCGTCATTTCCCACATCAGATTTTCTCAGCACATGTCACTTGTGCAGAAAGAATCTTCATGGCCAAGACATATACATGTACAGGTAACGGGAAATTCAAAGTTCTTGCTCAAAATTTTATCAGTTATTTATTCAATTATTTGTACTAATGATTTGTGTTGTTTTGGTGTGTGCAGAGGGGAGAAAGCATTTTGTAGCACCGAGTGCCGTTCAAGGCAAATATCAATGGATGAACGCAAAGAGAGGTGCAGATCAGAAGCTTCAAGATCTGTGGAACTGTCTAGTTCATCATCATACACAAGGGAACAGATGTTTTCAACTGGGATTGTGGCCCTTTAGCGTTTAATTTCTGTCTCTGGTGTTGGAAGGTCATAGAAAACAAGCTAGAAACTGATATAAAGACTATACTACTACTTTATGTGAATGAAAATTAAGGCACCTTGGTGTAACCTTAGGAAAAATTTTGATCTGGGAAATGGTAGGGATTTTGATGTAGTGAATACTAATAAGAGCTTTCTTTTCTTGCTTTTTTGTATCTTACTGAGAATTAGAAATTTGGGATCTCAATTGCACAGACTTTTAACTTGCTCTGTTTCTTAAACCTGAAGTAGTTCAGTCAGATTTTGTTACTGGTGTGTGGTTTTCTGTTTCCTTCTATCTCTCTACTGTGAATGTCTTCGGGGTTTCTTTCTGCCATGTTCTGTTTTGTTTTGTATAAAGTCTTTGAAGACACATTATAATTTTTTGATCACTTTGTTCAATCAGCTTTAGGGAGTGGCAGTTCATAATTAAATGGGTGGGGTCCACGTGTTTAATTCATTTTCAAAAGTGCTTTCAACACAGTGCAGAAATGATTGAGTCATTGTAGTGTTAATCAGATCAGATTTTCTTTTTCTTTTTCTACTGTTTATCTTTTTCCTTCAAAACTGAATACAACTATAATAATTAATACATTTTTTTACTAATGTTAAATTCTTACCTATTAATTATAAATAGTTAATGATAGGTGTCTCTAAATAATTAATTAATTTTATTAAAAAATCAAGTTTAAATTTAATACTTTATTTAAAAATATTAAAGTCAATATTATGATATTATCCTAACAAATGATATATTAACTTCGTAATATAAAACTAAGTAGTTTTTTATTATTATTCATTTTACAAATAAAGTATAATTTTTTTTACCGGAATTATAAATCCTCTTATGAGGGTAAGGATTTCTTCTGTTGTTTCTTTTTAGTTGTCGAATTTTTTAATAAAAATCCTATATTTTATCTGTTAGTTTTTAAATTCTTATATCATGTAATTTTTTAATTTTTAAATATAAGAAATAAAATTAGTTATAATAACAAAAACTGTAATAATACATAAATATATATTAAATTTTGAAAAGAATATAATAAAAAATAATTTTAAATTGTATTAAAGACAGTTAAATGATTTCATTTTGTGTAAAAAATCATTATGGTAAAGTATTGAATGAAAATCCAATTAATTGAGTTTCAAATGTGTATTATATATTGAATTTACCAAGATAATATATTAACCATCTTAGCTTCATCATAGAGTTCTAATTAGCCAATTGCATGAGTGCATGCTTTTCTTAATAATAGTAAGGAATCTAAATTATTTTCATTATATGAGAGTATGATATTACTCTGGTTTTAATATCCTATTTGATTCTCCTTAATCAATCACATCACTTTCAAAATCCAGAATTTTCATTTGAAATATTTTTTTCCCATAACATTAGACTCTTTTATCATAAAGTGTAAAGAATAATTAAGGGGATAAAGTATACTTTTTTAAAAGCGATTGATAAAATTAAGTCAAATTTATTAAAAAAATTAATCAGCACGACTTAACTTTCTGCTTCTTATATTTTAGTATGGCTCAAGTAATTTTCTTATGATAAGAATGGAAAACAATTCGAATTTCTGCAGAAACCTTTTATCATTAATAGGAATAGTATAGTAATGTGTGCAAGAATTAATTTCCTTTTTTTTAAATCAATATACAAAAAAAATATAAAATAAATTTGTAATAAAATTAATATAAAAAATTAAATTGTGTTAATGATCTTATGGTGATTTTTTTAATTTTATATCATTAGTTTAAATAATTTTAATTTGATCTTATTTCTTAAAATGATTTATTTGCTGTAAAATTTATTGTAATGGCCTTACACAGTCACACGTTGCTATTCGATATTTATGTTATATTTCTGTCAACTTTAAATGATGATTTATTATATTGTTATCATTAAATTTGACAAAATAATTATATTGGTTCATTTAAATAAAAAAAAAGGTAAAATCAACTTGAAAACTTTAAAATAATAAGATAAAAATTGAAAAAAAGAACTCATCATGAAACCAAATAAAAACCTATTTAACTTATTAAAAAATAGTTTATTTTATCTCACTTTTATTCTAGCATTTTTTAATAACATACTTGATTTTAGCTTCATCCAACTAAACATAGTCCTTTTTAGAATCTGGTTTACTCGGCATGGAGACACATGTATGGAGTCCAAACACCTCCCAAACATGGAATAAGGAAGAATATGTTCTCATAAAAACACTATCTATCAATATTGGTGACCTAATAACAACAATATAATAATAATAATAATAATAATAATAATAATAATAATAATAAAAAATAAATTAAATATTTAAATTAAATATAAGTAAAGTGACTTTTACTATTTATACATGATTATATAGTTAAAATATTTTTTTTCCATATCAAACACGTCCCTGATATCGGGTTAAAAAGCAACGGTTCCAACACGTCCTATGATGAGAATTTTCCTTTTTTTAAAAGCACGTTTCAAAATAGGGGAAAAATTATTCCATTCAGTGGGCTGAAATATGACAGAAAAGTAAGAGTAAAACCTATGCGTCTCTGCAGATAAAAATACAGTGACACCACATTAATGAAATTTTTTATATTTTGAATTCTTTAATCAGTATCTTAAAAACTATTACTCCTTCCATTTTCATTTATTAAAAAAGGTTCATTTTTTAAATACAATCAAATTTCAATTAAATGTAGTTTATTTAATCGTATTTTTGTAAAGTTTGATTAAATGTGATATATTATTGTAAAAAAAAGTATCATAAAAAATAATAAAAAGGTCATTTAAAAAAATGGAAAATCAGTAAAATTTAATAAACTTAATTTATAGAAAAAAAATTAGAAGATTGGTAAAATTTACTGTATTTATGGTGAATCCCTTTCATAGGTAAAAAAAAAAGTTTATTTTTCTTGATCTTATAAATAACAATGAAGTAGTATTAGTTAGTATATATGATCCTGTAGTAAAGTGATGAGTTAACAGTTGAAGTTGTGATGAAAAAATGGTAGTAGCTATCTTGAAACTTATGGTTGAACACAAGATGAAGGTGTCTCATAAATGTGTTATTTGTTGGTTTAAGTGGGTGCTATATCAGTAGGGACCATAGGGTGGACCACTTTGAAATTCAGCACCAGGTGGAGTGAATGTCATCACTAGGGAATCCAAGTCTTGATGTAGCCCTACCCTACTTCATCCCCACTTCAAAAGGCAAAAAAATAGTATTATACTGTTATTTTACTGAGTCAAGTTTCATTCAAGTAATTCTTATAATTGTTTAATAGTGCAGACTTTTGTTTCGTGATTTATTGAATAAAAACTTCACTTTTAATTAAAAGAAATGTATGAAATTAGTTAAAATATTGTATCTAATTTAAAAAATAGGAAGGTTTTTTGATAAATGAAGAAGGTGGATAAAGGGTTATAAAGGAATATTATGGGGTCCCCATGGCAGCTACTTTATGGTAGGAACCCCTTTTATCATTGATAGGCATATGCCCCACTACCACATTGCATGTTTGCTGCCATCTCTTTCCTAAAACTAAACATCATTGTGCTCTCTTCACACAGGGGAAATATAGGAAACAATACCTCTTCACCTTTTAGCCATATGCAAAATTTTTAACTTTCTTTTTTCAAAATGAGTTCTGTAAATCATTTTTTCAAACTCAACAATTACTTCTTTAGTTGTATTTTTATTACACATTTTGGAGTATATGTTAGATAAAATTATTATACAAACTGATATTCAACGGCTCTATTGAAGTTTTATATTTTAATAAATATAAAATATAACTTTTTTGAGAGAAAATATTTAAATATATTTTAAACAATGTAAAAATGGTTCAATTTGGTTTTAATTTTAAAAATTATTATTTTTTATTATTAACAGTTAGTAAGTGTTGTTCGAGAGTCTTTAATCATGAATAATAGTAATTTTTATAATTTTTAAAATAAGTATAAGAATGTTTACTTCCATTCTTATAATACGTTATCATCGTATATTCATTTACTTTCATTTTCACTATACTAAAAAAACTTGTAAATTCCCAGACCTACCTTTTACTCAATATAAGATATAAAGGATTCTCACACATTTTTTAAAAATATTAAACATTATATATATATATATATATGAAATCCAATAATTACTTTAATACTTAATGTGATTATGATAATTTATTATATATATTTAATAAAGTTTGATGTAGGTAATATGGATGAAGTACTGGGAAGGCTACGAACCTAAAAATGGGGGAAATGACTTTACTAAGATTATTTAATTTATATAATAGTTATATATTGAGGTCTTTATATTTAGTGAATAAACTGTTCTTCTGTCAATTAATTCATATGATATTTGTTTTTTTTTTCTTTATGTTTCTTGAATTACAATAATTATTATATTGATAGATCTCTTTCTACTATATTAGTCAATTATCTTTAATCATTCAAGTTATCTTTTCTGGATTTTAATGGAGTGTTGATGAGCAAAATAATTCCATGACGTTCAAGGATCCAATAACTTCACTCTTTCGAATACCATATCCTTGACTGACCCAATTATAGTCATCCACATTCAATGACCTAGCTTCTCAGGGCAAGAGGGGACTTGGCTCCCCCAAAATTTTTTAAATTTAATGTATATATATAATGAAAATTAAATGATAATTATTTTTAATTTTTTTTTATAACTTAGGTCATTTAATATGATTAAATACTGATTCTTTTTAATAGTTTTTTAACTTAAACTACATATACCTAGAAAATCATTAAATTTTATCATTTATAATAAATTTATTAATTTTTTCTAGTAATACCCTTATCTTTCTACTTTGAAACATTTTTCTAAAAAAATTCTTCTCTATAACTTTTAGTCCACAAAATATTACCATGAAAATTTTGAAAAAATTAAGTTCCCAACAAAATGAGAAATTGAAAGTAAAGGTACTCAAGTTGTTTTTGGAACAAAAAATATCTTTTGCATTGAATATTGTTGTAAAATAAAATTTTGAGTTCATCCTTCAAGAAATTTTACTGTTTAATAATATTTTTTTTCTCATGAAGAAAATGTTTTGAATATCTTTTTTGTCTTTTCCAAGTTCTTACCATCTAATTAATTTATTTATTTTTATATGTTAAAATATTTGGTATAAAAATTCTTTTTAGGTATATAGTAAGATCCTAATTGTTATGTTTTTTTATAACCTATATATCTTAGTATTTAATCATATTCTTGTAATTATTGTTTTAATTTTTAAATTTTATTATATATATATATATGTTAATGAAGAATAAAAGAATAGATTCATTTCTTGCATGAAAATTATAAAAAAATTACAAAATTAAATCGAAGAAAATTGATTATTTATATTAAAGTGTGTGTTAAAAAAATTTGTCATCGAAATTCACTTAATAGGAAAAACATAAGGAGAGACTTTTCACTTCATTTCTTTCAATTCACAAGTGTAAACGTCAAACTTTTCATCCCAAGACATTTTGACCATATTGATGTTTCTACCTTGTTTTATATGATGATCTTTAATTGTAATAGGTTTGACTTCAATTGATAAATCTTCCCTGACTTGAATCTCATAAAATTATAAAATGTGAGCAACATTTGGTAAGAAAAAGGTGAAAAAGTTATGACTCAAGATGTCCTTAAGCATGCAACTTTCAATGGTTCTTTTGAGACGCCTATATAAGAAAGCATAATCATACAAGAAAAAATAAGGTTCCAAGATGTAATCAACAATTTCACATGCATGCGAATTTTTTTCAAAAGACTCCAAATGCTAGAATTATAATTTGTGTTCTAAACAACATACAATAAAGAAATATGCTAATTGTAAAATTTTCATAATTGGAAAGTGATATTCTCTAAAGAAAGGGGTGTTTTTATTTCATATTCATTCGTTTAAGTGTGAAACCTTGTAAACAATATATTATTGTTGTATATCTTGAAAAGGCTTTGTGTAATTTGTCTAGGCCTTCTATACTTGTGTTTGAACCCAAGGAAGTTTTAGTGCATAGCCTAGAGAGAATTTATATACTTAGCATGGAGAAACATTGCATACTCAGATAGTCAACATTGGTTTTATGTACTCGTTGTAAGTCAGAAATGACAATGAAAATGCTTGTAACTTGCATTTTAAAAGTGAAATCATTTGCAGTTTGTATTCGAGAATTAAACTTAGACTATATTAGAGTGAACTAGTATAAAATTATGTTACTACTCATTCCTTTCAAGAAGTTAATGAAGATGTTTTAATGAACCACATAAGACTTCACATAATATTTGATAAATTTATTGCAAACAATTTTCCAAAGATATTTTTAATAATTCTATTTTAAAATCCTTCCATTTGTTATTTAATTGTTAGTTTGTGTGAAATCTTAAATTGACGAGTTATTTGTCTAGATAAATACCTATTATTATTAACTAGCATCTTATTTTATAGAAATCAATCTTAAACATTAGCAATTCTTTGGTGAATCTGAAAATGGCATAATAACATTATCTTCTTATCAAATTGTTTGAACATATCTTATGTATTGAAATATAACTAATGTAAGACTTACTATTTTAAGTTCATATTAATATATTACAAATTAAAAATGAATTGCTTAACTTGCATTTTTTTTAAAAATCATTCAATATGTTTATAATACATTAGTTTATAATTAAAAAATCAAAATCAAATCAAATGTATTAAAAAATACTATCATATTGATTATTGTCTTACTGATTTAGGAATTAAAAATATTTATAATAATGGATATTTTGTAATTTTCTCATATAATTATATTTTCTTTTAGCTTGGTGATTTATTTTCTTTTCTTAAACAAATTAATGAATTATATTAAACTAAATATTAAATATAAATTCTACCTAAAATTTTAGAATTATTTTCTCATGGTTTTATATTTAAAAGAAAAGTGGGAACAAAAAAAAGTACATGTATAATTCAACCATAGTGAGATATCCCTACCAACAAGGTAAAAAAATCTTGCATAAAAAGTACACCTAAAGTCACTTTAAAAGCATAACTATCCACAAAGATACCAATATCTTAAAATTAATTACTTTAATACTAAATATAAGAAAAAAATGTTTAAATAAACTTAAATATAAATATATTTCAGTTCCCTAAACCATATTTAATGCTACAATTTGAAAAATATATTTATATTTAACTTAAATTATTTTCAATATAGGTAATTGAAAAATAATTTAGAAAAATTACCTGTTTATTATATAATCAATAATATTAAATATACTTAATTTTTATTTTTAACCAATGTTGAAATAGTTAATTTTTCGTATATTTAAATCAAGAGATACTACTACCATTTTTCTCGATTATAAACAACAAAATATTGAATTCACAAATGTTAAGGGTCAGTTAACTCTAATGAATTTTATTAATTCTATAATATTCTTCTTAAAATGTCATTTTAACAAAACAGAAAAATTATGCGAGCAACTGTAGAAAGGTATGTGATTTTTTATTTTGCGAGAAATTTTAAGAAAAAATTTAAAATATTAATAAAATTTAACGCAGTTAACTGATTTAGTTAACTGGTTTCCTTAACATGCTTAAAGTTAATTTTTTGTTATACAACTCCCATTACAAAAATAATTGTAGCTTTAATTATATAAAAAGTTTAAAAATAACTAATGTTCTTACCTTTTAATAAAAAAATCTTAATATGTCCTCAAATTAATTTTTTTTATTAAAAATGTATTTATAGAAAGTGTAAGATTCTTTTAGAAAAAGTTATTTAAAAAAAATAGCAATAACCTTAAACTCCATTCGGAATCGATCATAGTGGACGAGATTGGATATAGAAGTAACAACTTCTCAAAGGCCACAAATTCCAACATAAATACTAAATACACTCCCCCTCTTTACTTTCTACGTTCCCCGTTCTCTTAGATTTATTCCAAAACTATCTATATCTTCTTCAACTCATTTATCTAAGTATCAGTTGTCACATGTTCTCTCTTCTCTCACTTGTGAAAAAAAAATACTTTTCTTCTTACTTTTCACCCAAAAAAATACCTTTATGCTTTGCAATGTTTTCTTATGTAGATTATATCATTATGAAGTTTCTGGAAAGAATATTTTGGTGGAAAATAATAAAAACATGGAAGGGGTGTTCTTAGTAACCAGGTGAGTGTATTTAGTAATTTTCCAAACAATTAATAGTATCACGCTAGGAAAAAAAGGTATAACTAAAGAAAAACTTCTGACTGATAAGCATTTTCACAATAAAATATGCATAAAAGTGCATATAACAGTAGTTAGGTTAAGATTTGAGGCGTAGTAGCACCCAGCCCAAAACATGGTATCGATTCAGCGGGATACTTAAAAGGCCTATTTATTACTTCTACGGTTTCTACTATCAACACCCCATATTTTCTTATTTTTTGAAAATATCCATTTATTTTCATAAATGCAACCAACAGATAATTATGATAGATTTTAAAATATTTTAAAGTAATATATATTTACTTATTTAAATTAAAACATATAAAAACTAATATAAAAATTAAATATAATTAAAATGTATGACATATAAAAATATATTAGTATAAATAATTATAATGATAAATATATATATATATATATATATATATATATATTAAAATATTTAATATTTTTATTCATAAACAAATTTTAGTTTTCTTTTTTAATTGAAATAAATTAATATTAATATTAAATATTAATTTAATAACAGTAATTTTAATTTATTTTCTCTTAAAATACTATTAAAAAATAAAGTAAATTTATATAGAAGTGTAAAATTATATTAATTTTTTTTTAAAATTCATATAATTTTTAAAATTTTATTAATAAAATAAATTTAAGTATTATTTTTAATTTTATAAATTAATTATTTCTTAATCAATAATTTTTCAATTTTAATTCATACTTGTTTTATTAAAGCTAAACTAAGTATATATAATTAATTAAAATTTATTTAAATTATTATTTTCATTAATAAATTAATCAATTCATAATTATATATTATATAAATTTAATTTATATTTATTTTCAACAAAATACAGAAAAAACATAATAGTAATTCATTATATGATATAATATTTTTTGGAAAAATCAGTTATATTAATTATATCTATTAGAAATTTATTCTCAAATCCATTTATTTCTCATTAATCTAAAAAACCTTATTTTTCATTCTTTTTCATTTCCTTTTCACTTTTACCTGATTCAATCAAAGAAACAGTGAGAAAATCATGTTTTGAACTTTTACCATGTGTAACAATGATTGGACCGTCAACAATACTATCTAGTGGACACGAATAGTATCTAAGTGTTGGATGTTCTTCTATAAAAAATTGTTTTGTTATGTGTTTACAGTTAGGTATTCATTAAAAAATATTTATAAATTTTTTTATATATATGAGTATTTTTTACTTTTATATTTTTAATTTTAAATAATTCTGTTTAAAATCTAAACACATAAAATTTAATTTTAAGATATAATTTAAATAAGATTGTATAATAAAATATTCGTACAAATAAATTTAATTTTTTTTCATAGAATAAATAAATTGACCGGAAAATATAAATTTTATAAAATACTTTCCATTTTATACATCTAAATATTATATATAATTAATTAAATTTTAAACAATTATTTAATAATTAATATATTTTTATTAATAGTTTTATTTTTATTATTTTAAAAAATATTCAAATAGAATTTTTAAAATAATTAATGAATATTCACATATTGAATCTGATTAATTAATATGTAGATAATTAAAATATGTAGACAAATAATTTAAGGATAAATATTAGGAATGTCCATTTAATACTTTTAATTTTTTACTTGTAGATTCTGACTTTAGACATTTTTGCCATGCCTAAGTGTAATGTAATGGAGGAATCCTGTTTTATTAAAAAAACAAACGCATGACATTCTTAGTTTGAATACAGCTATTTAGTCATCATACTCTTTAATATATTTAAAATTATACTAATTTATTTAAATTTACCATTGTATTAAATCATATGTAAATATAATAATAAGTAATAAATTTAGTCATATGTTTTATACTTATTTATTTATTTATTTTATATTAAATATTTTTCTAAAAAAACAACCTTTTTATATGTTTATAAGATAATTTATAATTTAATGATAATCCAGTCTTTATGATATTTTATATGTAATAATTATGTGATTTAATTTTTTAAAATTTATTTTTATTTTTTATGTTTATTTTCTATTCTTAACTTCCATAATCTTTTATCAATTAATATAACATTTGTTATAATATTTGCTTTTTAAAACATACGAGGTGTATTAATTATTGATTAATATAAAATGATATAAAGTGATTAACGTTTTTGAATTTTTTTATTATTTTTTCATTCTTAATTAAACTTTCGTATTGTTATCTTATATTTTTATATTTGTTTCTTATTTATTATAATTCTTTTTTACACATAAGTAGGTTTTAATAGTATAAAAAAAGGAAGAAGAAGAAGAACAATTTGACTTAAATATACTCATGCTAATATACAATTTTAAATTATATATTTTTATTAAACATAGTAGGGACAACCATTAGTAATATATTAATTTATTTTGAAACTACTATTTTATTAATAACATCTTTTATTTAAGTTTTCTAAATATAATATTTAAATGAAATTTGAATATTATTGAATATTATCTTAAAAGACGTAAATGTAAATTTTCCTAAAGGTCATAAATTTTTCTTTTATGTTGAGCATGATATTAGAGCACCTCTAATCTAGTTTTATTTTATTTGTCTTTTGTAAAGTTAAATATTGTATTAATCATACTTTATTAATTATACTCATTTTCTCATTTCTAAAATATAAAAGTTAATTAACTTTAAATGATTTGTTGTTGGTATTGGTATTAATCAAGTAAAAATTAATATTTTTATTGAATTATTTAATGAAATCTTATATTAAGCTCAGCCTCAGATTAAGCTCACCCTTACAATGTTCTTAGATCTTAGGTCTAGATTTAAATATCTTATAAGTTTTAAACTTGCTAAATTAATATATCATAATGTATTAATGTTTCATCTTAATAATTGAATTGTATAGAGACAATTCAAATGCTTTCAATTTTCAACAACTCACTTTATCTTTAATACTTTTGTGCCTGTTGTTACGCGTCTCAATGTTTAGTTTAATTTGTCTTTGATGTTGACCCAACGCTTAATTTAGTTCCAAGTCCAATGAACACAAATATAACTTAAAAACCATTTTATACAATTTTCTTTATTTAAAAGATAAATCTAAACTTCAAACCAAACATTAAAAAAACACGCAATCTGATTTAGTTAAGAAGATAAATTCCTCCAAATTAGAAAAGTTAATTAACCACATCAAAGTCGATTTGGCCACGAGTTAAAATATAAATTGAATTAATATTTGCACGTGATAAAAAATTAGAAAAAGATTACTATGATAACAATGAATATATTGAATTACTATAATTAGAGCAGCAACAACTAACAAATAGTTAGGATGTATGACACAGCCCAGCAGAGCCCAAATTACTATGACAAATAAAGGGCTAACAAAAAGCCCATAAAACATCGTAAAACATTAGAAAAAAAAAGTAATAATGCTATCTAGTCAGGAAAAAAATATAACCAGAAACTTAGTGAAGTGTTCTGGCAAAAAACTTCTGACTAGTTAGCATTTTCACAACAAAAATATGCTTAAAATTATATATGATAGTAGCTGCTCTCAGATTTGAGGTGAAGTAGCACTCAACCCAAGCCATGGCATGGACTCAGATGAAGGCCCATTTGTTACTTGATATGGAGCTTTGGAAGCAATTCTGAAAAACATCACAATGAAACAAACATTATTGACTGGGCAAAAACAAACAACTAGAAAAAAGGTTATAATTTTAATTGCGCTTCTGAAAAAAAGATAGCAATTTCCACTAATAATATCTATATTATTAACAAAAAAGAAAAACCAGATCTATAAGGGTAAATGGAGATTTTGTTTTAGATTATTTTTTTCAAGCAAGGGAACATGAAAAGAATTCACATCTGGGTAGCTTGTGAATCAATTTATTTGATTTTAAGTTTGCACACACTTGCAGAGTTGAGACATACACACACACCATGCAATATTGTGTGTTTAGTTCAACTAGTTTTAGAAAATGAATGTTTTCTCTTTCTAAAGATTTTTGAAAAAATGGAAAGATTGTTGTTTCCCTAAAATATTCCTATACCAAACATGCACAAAATGTTTAAAGTTTTCTTTGTTCGGGTGAGAGTGCATACCTATCCTTTCTCTTCACCAGAAACCGGTGGAGTGAAGCTTTTCTAGCAATTGGCAGATCTGCACAAAAAGGAAATTTCTCATAAGAAAAAAAAAAAGGAACTATCCATATACCAATATTAAATAAAACCATTCATCTCAAAAGTGTTAGTGATCTTAAGAAATTACCACAAACAACAGGTCTGGATGATGCTTGAGAGTGTTCATGGATGGAGTTGGTAATATTCACCGTGGGAATAATTGGAGCACTTGAATCAGCAGAAGTTCTGGCCAAATTAGGAGGAAATGAAGGCTGGCTCTGTGTGTAAGTGAAAACAGAATTGTTCTGGCTTTGTGGTTTCCCTCTAGCATAGGACATGATCTCCTTTGCTTTGTCAGCAGGAAAATCATCAAACACGACAACTTGTCCACCATAAAATATTGTCATCTGTGCAGTTTTAGCAACCTTACTCACAGAGTTAATTGCACTGCATACCATGAATAGATAAATTGTCACATACTAGTTTAAAGTCAATGTTTTTAATAACTGAATAGCCATAAAAGAAATTGGAGATTTAAATAGCATATCTAAAGTGTAGTAGCAGTTAAGAATTGGTATGTGCAGTCATTGCTCATTAATTTTCTTCCACGCCAAGTTGGAACAAAAGGTTACTGTTAATTGACTTCTCAACAAATTAAAGAAGCAAAGCAACCAACCTGGAATTAACCAAGGTTGGAATCTCCTCTGAAGGACGATAGGAAGCTTGTGGAGAGAGCAAATCCATAGCTGTCAGGTTCTTTGGTGTCACGTTGTTTTCCTTGGTAGGAAACAAGTTCATAGTTGTAGCAGATTGACAAGATGTCTCAGGTGACCCTGTAAAAAAAAATCACATCAGAAAAAGAGGGTAAATCTCCCAAATATCTAAGATTATTAAACCTTGTTTTGAAACTAAAAAAGACCAAACATTAAAACCAAACATTTTTCTCCTCTTATATAAAATTGGAGTCATGAGTTAGATCTAGGAATTTCAAAAGCCATTCAGGGCAACAAGTTAGCGACAAGGGAGAAACCTAAGAAGTGAGAGAGAAATTCAAGCCTGAAACTGCAAATAAAAAAATCTTCTCTTTTCATTTTATTAAAAAAAAGGAAACTTTGACAGACCCATGAGCTGCTTCTCCTTCCTAAAATTTATTTACTTCAAAACAAACCAAGAGGAAAGGAATAACTAATTAAGTACCCATCAAGATTCCAAAATTTCCCCTTCATACAATAAACCACTTTCTGTAGAACCAAGCAACATCCAAAACTTTCACTGAAATTGCAAACAAAAAAAAATCGTGGAGTTTAAGGAGGCGTACCACATGGTTCGGTGTTGCATGTCATACCAAGGGTGAGATCTCCAAAGCTACCCTTCTCCTTGATGTATTGACTCAACAGACTGCAAGTTTGAGAGAAGCTCGACTTCTCCGGCGACTTGGCCGGTTTGTGGCCGGAAAATTCAGAGTACTCCGACGAGCTGGACATGATGAATTGAATCTACCCAGAAAAGAAAAACACAAGTATTCGGTGTGAGAGAGAGAGAGAGAGAGAGGAGAGAACGCGTGGTTTGACGGTGGAGAGGGTTGTTGTATTGCAAAGGAAGAGTCGTAAGATGTAATGATAATCTTTGTCTCCAACCCTTCCTATTATATATAACCAACGATAACCAATTTTAATTGGTGGAATAAAATAATATTATTGTTATTTTAATTTTGAATAAGGAGGTGGAAAATTGAAGCACGAGGAATATGTGGGGTTTTTCAAAAGCGGTTCTTTTCTTTTTCTTTTCTTTTCTTGCCGCTGTCTCCTACCATGTCACGCTGTTCCATTTGTTTTGGTTTTCCCAAAGTCTCGCCTCCTAAATTATTTCTTTACTCATCTGTTCTTCACAATTATTTATTTATTATTATTATTATGGTGGTTTTGTATTTGTTGTGTTTTTTTCCACCACGTGTTGTTTGCGTGGGTAAACCTAAACGGCGACGAAACGGTTAGGTTTGGGTTCCGTTTAGGTTTGTTTTTGTTGGGTTTTGGGTTCCTTCGGCTTTTATGACTGCGTTTCTCACTGCCTTAAATGCGCCCACGTTTTTGGTTTAATCCCTTCACGTTTAACTCATTCATTCCTTTACAAACTGTTCATACCATTATCAATTAATGTTTTTGCATAAATATCACGCCGTTCGGATAATTTTCATACCCAGATTCATTCATCCACGAGAATTAATAATGAGATTCTTTTTACACATCTTTTTATTATTCTTTATTATTACAAATATAATTCATTTTTTATTTATTTAATTATGTGTGAAAAATTATCCAACAACTATTCCAATTAAAAATCACAAAATACGTAATCATTTATAACTTTTTATAGTTTATAAATTTTAGAAATACCTTTTTATTTTAATAGTCCTTATAATAATTAATTTTTTATCAATATTATTATACATTAGTATTTATATTTTTATTCCGTTAAAATAATATAATTTAATATATATATATATATATATATATAATTTTGTAAGAATAATTTTAAAATATGTATATGGTAGTTATTTTATGCGGTTACATATTTTATTAATAAAAAATTAATTTATTAATTAAAACTAAAATTATTTAATTAAAAAATGATAAAAAATAATTACATATTTTTCGCGTAATAGTATAATACATGGTAGTATTTAAAGACATTAAAGTCATGTGTTGCTTCGCAATCCAATAATTTGATCCCATATATCCTTTAGTCAAATTAATTTATGTTGGTTTTGTAGTTTTATTATATAAATTTTTATTAATATATATATATATATATATATATATTATATTTGTATATTATAGGATAAATATTATATAATAAATCTATTTTTTATAAGTCTAATAAATCTCATATATATATAAATATATTTATATATAATATATTTTTAAAATTTTAGCATTTTTTAAGGTTGATAATGTAAAGTTAATATTACTAAGTTAATTTTTTTTTACTTCATTCATATGTTAAACAGATAATATTATTCTCAACCACATATTTATACCTATGAAATTCACACATAATTGTATACGAGAGAAATAATTAATAATATATTAATATTTCAATAATTTATTTTAATTTGATTTTGATCAATTCTAAAATTTAAATTCAAAATTCAATCCGTATAGTGTGATTTTAAAATAAATATCTAATTTGATCCAAAATATTTCAATCTTAATCATTTATCGATTTTTCAGATTAATTTTTAATTATTCTTTTAGATTTGTTCAATTCTTAACATTTTTTACCTACATGAATAAAAATGCATGTGGACCTACCCTATCCATAATTTACATTAATTTTTTTTTTCATTTAGTAATTATAAAATTATTTGTGTGTTAAATCTAGTTAAATATTTTTTATTTATTATTTTATCAATATTATATATTTATAATTATAAATTAATGGGTTATTGATATATTTTCTTTTATCAAATGAATGATGTATTTATATACCATATTAAAGATATTAATTTATTTTTCACAATAATATGTGTTGAGATACTTTCTAATAAAGATCATAGTTATTCTTCTGTATGTTAATTACATTTTAATAAACATAAATAAATTTTATATTTCCTTTATTGAAAGAATTTAGACCACTTTGATGATGTAATGATTTTTGTGACAACAATTGAACAAAGTAAAAATAGAATAGTTTATGTAGTTGTCGTATTTACACCACCTTAAAAATTTAAGGATAAAAAAAATTGTATACTAATATATTATTGGAGAGGTTGTAGAAATGGAACTGTGTGAAAAACTTGGACTTGACAACATCAATCTTGTATTAGATGTGGTAGATGGGATTGATGTCATCAAGGTGGATGCAAATTATCACGACATGAGTGAAGGTTGCGTTGTAGCTAAAAATTTAGCTGCCATCAACGATTCAAACGGTGTTAGAATTGGCAGGGAGGCAACATGGAATGTTATGAATGGAGAAGAGATATACAAATCCTTCATAAATGATAATGATGTCGAATTGGTATTATAATGTCTACGTTTCCTTTGAATTTTGCAATATCGAGTTTAACTTAAGTTTCGATTTTGAGACACATAAATCAATTGAACACAAATTTATAGAAATACAAGTTATTATTTGAGTTTAATTGAATCAATTAAAATGTAAATGTATGAAATAGATTATCAAATCACATATTCATAAAACCATAAACACATAGTAATTTGAATTATCACATTAGCTTAAGATTTGAATCTCATTTTGAAAAATAATCGATATAGTCAAATAATTAAATTGAATAGTGTAATAAAATGAAACTGTAAATTAAATTAGATTTTTTTTAAAAATATAATTCATATGTAATTGTGAAATCAAGTTATCAATCGATCTTCTAGTTCGATTTCTAACTCACAAAAATGTAAATCATAATCTTGAATACATATTGGAAAAAGATAAACAAACTCAAATGTGAATGTTCATGATCTTTGGAACCTTTAATCAAAATAGAAATTTAATTTTCCATAAAAAAAAATATATAAATATTACTAAGAATTCTAAACCCCTAAACCCTAAAAAACAAAAGAATAAGAGACAAAAGAAAAAACTATAATTAATTTTTTAATTGTTTTTTAAAATTTTGAATTAGAAAATCTAAAGTGTCTCTTTAAACTACAACTAAACTAAATTTTTATAAAGACATGTGATTAGTTCCCCACAAGTAATTAAGCCTTGATTGACCCACCAATATTGATCACAATTGGGCCAAAACTTTAAAATTGCAAAATCATAAAGATTGTAGCAAAATCATAAAGTTTGAAAGTTTACAGTACAAAGAAAGAAGCTTCAATGGGATAATTGGCCTTGATATTGACGAAATTTGGCTTGGCTAGTGAGAGGCAAAGTTATAGATTTTTTTCTTAGCTTTATGATATATCAAAATCATCTCAATCCAACCATAAACTTTATTCCCCTTACAATAGAAGAAGGTCAAGATGAGAAAAAAAATTCAAAAATATTGAAAGATTTTGTATCTAAGTGTCCTATGTTCATTAATTCCAAATCACAATCAAACAACCCATTACAACCTAATTTATGATTAATAATGATTAAAATGGATAACAAATGCTTAAAATATGTAGTATCAAGGATCATGTTACAACTCTAATCAACCAATATCCATATACCACTAGAATGTCCATTTGCTTCCACCTTAAAACACACTTCAAAATTCCGAAATTTCTTTATTTCTTTAAAAAATGCAATGTGTTTCAATGAGAATGAAGGTAGACAAATGGTAAGTTTTGATTAACTCCTTCACTCTTCTATACCCTTTTATATTTATAACAATCCTAATATTCCACCAGATAATATAAAACTAACTATACATATTTGTATTTGTTGATAAAAGGAACTAATCCTATTTAAGTAATCATAGCAATTTTCTCCTCATTTGTGTTCTTGCTACTTTGTAATAATATATTTATCTCTTTCATCTCTCTACTCGGATCAAGATCAATATAATTTATTTCCAATTTCATTATAGCTTACATTTTTCTTCACTATGTTTGAACATCATATGATTTTAGTCTAGATTTCAAATAATCTTGATTTCAAATATAAGTTGAACTACATTATAATATGTTAGATTCAATCTTGAAAAGTCTCATTTTTCAAATTTTGATTAATGTAAACAAATATTAATTAACTATCTCGTTTTAAAAGAGTCCAAAAAAATTAATAGAAGAGACTGTATAATAAAATTGTACAATTTCTTAAAAACTCAAAATATTGTTATCATTAAAACAAAATATCGATATTGAGAGACAATATTTTTTATTCATTTCCTATTAATCACTTTCCATTGTATATTTTGAATAAAAAAACAGGAAAACTTTAGTATTTAGATTAAAAGATATTTTTAAAAGAATCTGTTTTCTTATTTTTATTTACCCAATATATATTGCAATTGCATGATGAGTTATCTTCTTATATTTAATTTGGTTTAGAAAAATATATAAATGAAAAAACAACAAACTTAGGAGTAAACACATCGTTATTCTACGACCAAACTCCTGAAGAAGTTGGTGCTAACATTTTATAGATTAAAAAACAAGATTTCTTTATGTATAAATATGTATTTTTTAAATAAATATGTATTTTTTATTGAAAATTGTATTATCATCTATAAAACATTTTTAAATATATATATATATATATATATATATATATATATATATATATATATATACATATAATGCAGGAATGGACTTTTAATTTTGGGGAAAAAATGAAACTTAATTAGCTTTATAATTATTGGATAAGTTAAAATGTAGGAATTGAAAAAGATTTAATGCTACAAGATGTTGCTAACAAAATTAAAAAAGAAATTATTCTTATAATAATCAATTGTTTGGTGGTCTTTCAAAACTATTAAACTATTTTTCTAGAAACATACACATAATTATTATAGAATTATTTTAAATTAACTAATTATCTCAAATTTAAATGATAAATACTAAAAATTTATAATTATATCTTACTCAAACAATTTTTTTCTTAAAATCAATTTGTATTTATGGAACCATGGCTGTTCCCAAACGTGAAAGACTCGTCACCAGCACGCATGGATATCATCAGGAATGAAATTTTGTGATTAGACTAATTCCGTTTCAAGAAAAATGATAGGTTTTCACGATTAAAACTTGTTGATGATAGTGCTGGATTATTAATGATTTGTTTTGGTAAATGGTAAAGAGTGGTATTTCAATGTGTTATGAATAGGATAAATATTTCTAAATATATAAATTATAGGGATTAATATTTGAGGCTATAATTTTTTTAAAATTTTTAGTTGTAGCTTTTAATCAATATTTTGAGTGGATTGAATTTTAATATTTTACTTGTTAACTCTTTTAATACATTTATCATGACAATGCTAACATATTATATAAGAATGAAATTCATTCCAATAAAACATGTTCTATTTCTCATAAAAAAAATAGTTTAATAGGTATTTTAATTCTAATATATATTTTATAAAAATTTGTAATGTTTTCTTTTATTTTTTTTAATTAAGTATCAAATTTTATTAAAATATATCAATGTGATCATTTTTGTTAGATTAATGTGAGTTAATTGTGTTTAATTATGTGAGAACGTGACACACACGTGTTATTTTGTAATTAATTGGATATTTTTTTTTTATATTGATACAGTGATCTGTAAAGAACTAGGAGCCGAATTCAATATTCTCAACCCCATTCGTGTTAACCTTCTCCCTCCTAATCCTCTTCTTTCTGACACCCCGCATCCTCCTTTCCAAACCCCACTCCCTCCCAATCTCACCCTCCGAGGAATTTGATGACATCAACCTCTTCAACCGTGCAATCACCTTCGCCAATTCCCACGCCACCTCCTCCTCCTCCTCCACTACCAATCCCTCCAAATTCTTCTACCTCTCCTCCAAAAACCTCTCCCTCAAAATTGCCTTCCTCTTCCTCTCCAACACTGATCTCCACTTCTCCCTCCTATGGGACCTCTTCTTCCACGAACACCCTCCAACCTCTTCAACGTCTACATTGACGCCGACCCCTCGGTCAATATCACACGCCCTCTCTCCCCCCTCTTCGCCAACAACTTCATCTCCTTTAAACGCACCTTTCGCGCTTCCCCCACCCTCATCTCCGCCACGCACCGCCTCCTCACCATTGCCCTCCTTGACGACCCCGCCAACGTTTTGAATGGGTCGTGACCAATCATCTTCTTCTGGTTGTAGTTTCCAAACCCCAATGGTTGGGGTTTGGAAAAACAGTGCATTTTTTGTCATGGACGTGGGAGCAGGTTTGTAGATGCACCTATCTTGTAAAAATATATATTTAACTAATTACAAAATGACACATACACATGTATGTCACTCACACAGTTAACGTCGTTCACATTAATCTAACAGAAATGATCACATTGAGAGATTTTAATAAAATTTGGAACTCAATTGAAAAAAAAAAATAAACAAAAAAAAATATTATAGATTTTTACAAAATATTAGAACTAAAATGTGTATTAAAAAAAATTACATGTGATTGTTTTGTCAAAAACTTTAGATGATATGACGATTCACTGCATTGTGAACATTGTTCTAATTAGTTAACATTATCACTTAATCCTAAAAAAATTAAAAAGAGAGAAATTAAAGATTAAGATTTGCCAAAATTTTATTATAGCGACGGAAATAAAAAGCTCAAAGAAGTGTAAAGATTAAAAAGATAGTTATTGTTGGTAAAATTTGTAACAAATATGCATACAAATTGTTTTACGTTTACGATAAACAAATTATATGCAATACAAAAGAAAATTATAGTACAAGATGTTCATATTAACTTTTAAGATTGATTTTATGCTTGTAGCTAATTGAGAATATTTTTTATAGTAAAATTCAAAACTCCTTTTTTAAACTTTCATATTTTTCACGTGAGTTTAATTTGTATAAATATTTTAAAAAAATCTTCATGGATATGATAATTAATTAAAGTAGCCCTACAAAAAGATACTACGATTATTGGAGGTTTATATACTTTCACTATAAAAGATCTTGTCATAAATTACTAGAGGTTTAGACACTTTCACCGTGTAGAAGACTTTTCTTTTTTGAACATATGCATTTTTCCTTCAGTACTTTTATTTTGACAGCTTATTGAAAAATGAAAACTGTCCTCGATGAATTTTGGGACAGTTTTTAAGGTTCTTAAAAATTAAATTCCATAAGGAAATTAAGAATTAAGATGGTTAAAATAATCAACTCATGTAAGAAAATTCTTCTTCTACATAACACTCTAAAAATTTATTAAAATAGTTTGATTAATTTTATAAGTTACTTTGATTAACTAAAAATAATCTTTTTAATACGAGAGCCTACGTTTGTAGTTTTAGCTTATTTTATCAATTATAGTAAGCTGACTATAATTTTACCAAAAAGATATTACATAAGCCTACTATAGTAAGCTTGTGGAGTAGTTATTTTGATTCAAAAATGGAATTTTATGTTAGGGTTTAAAAATAAATCTATTTCTATATCTATATGCATATAATAAGAGTTTTTTACATTTTGTTTTCATTTTTTAAGACTTTTTTTTACCACGCATATAAAAGATTTGAAGGCAAAGGTGTTCTTGATAAGCAATTAAAGACCATCGAATCAATTAATTATAGTGTGATAGCTTTTACTTGCAAACACATAGATTGTCCACATTCAACCTATGCTATTGTTTGAATAATGGAACTTAGGTTATAATATACGAATATAATATTATATTATCACGCGCAATTGACTATTCTTTCTCTCATCAATTAGCCATGACTAACCACGTGTATTAGGGCATAAGAGTTATGGTATTATATTTTGTATGCTTCTCACGTTGTTTTTAAAACCTTGTATTAACTTTATGAAGGCTTTTGTAAGATTTTTTATTTAAATAATATTTTCTGCAAATTTATTTTAAAAAATAATTATTTAAGATGTGGAATTTTACATGTAAGTATATTTTAATTAAAAAGAAATTGAAATTTAGATATTAAAGTTATGATATATAGACGTGGCTAGAGAAAGAAGAAATTTTAGTGTTTTAACTATTTGATGCACATGTTGATGAATATGAGACAGTGGGTAGAAGGCTACTACAGGAAATTTCGCTGTAGCTCTCTCTATCTTGACTTCTCATATTATTTATTTTGCTACTAATAGATAAATTCAAGACCTAATCTGAGGATGCTTCGTCTGTGTAAGAATAAGAACAAAGTTCAACATTTTAATTTGATCAATTCAACATTGGTCGACGTGTATTATAAACTTATAATAATGATGATAATATAAGAAAAAAGAACTTGTGACTATAATGTAATGAAAGTCAAATGTTGTAAAATAAAAGGTTGGTAAATGTGGTCCAGTAAGAGGGATAAGAAAATGGTTTAGTACATAAAGATGCTTTACTATTCAACTATATGCAACACATGTTTAAAACAAGTTCATATGATAGCTACCACTATAATAGTTTGGAGAATCAAGTACTCTCATGTTTCATTCCCTAGAAAAAAACAAAGAAATAGAGAAAAGAGAATGAGAGAGAGAGAGAGAAATATAAAACAAAATAATGAGAAAATATTAATTTTACTTTATTTTATTTTTTATTACATCAAAACATATTTGAAAAAAAATAATAAAAACATACCCCATAATACCATAATCAATTGTAAAGTTAAATAAAATTAGAAAAACTAACATGATTAATTATTTGCACAACAAAATTTTTACTTTGATTTTACTCTTATGGTAGAAATTCAAATTAGTAAGCTCTTTTTTTTTTCAATTTCTCTGTCTTCTTCTCTACCAAATATCCTTTCCCTTTTTCCTTTTTAAGTTCCAACTTTGCAGAAAGATGCAAGACAAAAGTGTGAAAACTACAACTTGGAAACTATTGAAGAGTCTCATCTTTTTTAGCACAAAAATAATGAGAAAGACATGAAAAATTACATAACTAATTATGAATTTGATATAATTTATTATTAATTTTTTTTATTAAAATTTTCATTATTTTTAAAATTATAATTTATTATAACTTTAACATAATTACTTATGTTGAAAATATTGTATTATTTTAATTTTGAAGTCATAATAATTATACGGTACATATTTTCTTCTTAATTTTAAAGTTATAACTCATTATGATTATTATAATATTCAAAGAGTTGTTTAGAATGTTAAATAAAAAAAAATATTTTTATTGGAGAAATTCCACTCAATCTTTTTGTTTTTCTCAATAAAATTATACAGAAAATAAACATAGGAGTCCTTTTTACATAATTTGCTCAATTGTTTCAAATTTTATCAGCCATTTTAGATTCGTTCAACTGATTCTTATTTGTGTACATCAAAATTCAAGTTTTTTTTTATATTTAGAGTGATTAGCAAGATTCGTTCAAGTGATTTTTATTTGTGTACATCAAAATTGAGGCTTTTTACATATGAGTGATTAGCAAATATAATATATTTATTCAATGAGTCCTTAAACACTTGGTGTGTGTAATTTAATTAAATGTCCTAATTTTTAACCTTACTCTGGGACCTTTTTCGAAGATATAAATTTTTGGATCTTGTTTTAAAAGAAACTGTTGTAGAAATTAGAGCCAGTTTATTTTATTGGAATTTTCACAAGAGTAAGTTTTTTTCTTCTTCTCTTAGATATATGAGTGTCTCTTGTCCTTGAATTTGGTTGCATGAGTTTGGTTTATTGTTGCATCTGAAATATAATCAATGAATGTTAATCTTGGTTAACTAGTTGGTTTTTGAATTTAATTCCGCCGAGAAAGTTAAAGGCTTCTCTAATCTCTTTTTGGATATTTGTAATTATCCTGAAAAATATAAGATTTCAAGGCAAGGAAAAATAATATAAACTTATAATTTGTGAAATTAATATTCTGAAAAAGTGTTTGTGATATTATGGAAAACCTTAGTTTAAATACTCGTGAAGAACTTGATGATATGATATGTATTTAAATTAATCGAAGTTTGATGGTATATACTGTGAACATTTAAGTTGATATTGGTAAATAAATTGTTGATATTAACAAGTGTATGTTGATAATGGTAAGTATATTGTTAATATTGGTATAACTAAAAAATCAGTAACTAAAAATTAACTAAGATTTTATAATATTAGGTTGGTGTATATATATATATAGAAAATGAAAATATTTTGTTATCTAATTTTTCTGTTAAAAGTGTTTTATAAGAACTTATATCTTAATAGTTATTAATTAAGTTAAGTAACAGGTGTTTGACTTGTTCTTCACTATCTCACATGCCACAATAACAAGGGTTGAGAAAATTCAAACAGAAAATAGTTGTTTGACATATTCAATATACTTCTTAAAGAGTGAAGTTAAAGAGCGTATCAACCATTTGAATTTATAAGTAATAGGAAAATGTTGAATCAGTATCCTTATTTTGAGTGGATAAGTGCAGGAAAGAGAGAAATTAAATAAACACGCGTCTCAACAAATAATGAAAAATAAAATTGTTTTTTAAGATTTTCACAAGAAAAAGAGTTCAATTGAAATGAGAATATTTGAGTTGTTTTATTCATTTATTCAAATCCTTTTTCATCTCATATTTACCTTTTTTTAACTCTTTTTAATTTTTCATTCCGTTATTTATGAAAGTTTTTGGTAGTTTTTGTGTTTATCTTCTTTATCCTTTGGATAACTTTACTTGTAATATTTATAATATGATGAAATCCTTTCTTTCATTAAATATTTTCTTAAAAAACGACAATTTTATTTTTTATTAGACTATATAATTCTAATTAAAATAAATTTATATAAATGTATGTCATTTTATTCATTAAATTATTAATGTTTAAATATTATTCAGAACCAATAATTATCACTTAAACTTAATATATATATATATATTATTATATGATGAATATGGCTATTAATTAATTATGTTATAAATTCTTTGCTATGCTCACTTAAATTTTTATTTACTAGTAAATATTTTACACAGTGTATACTTTTTTAATTCGGAAAAATGTTTAAATAAAAATTATAATAAAAAATATCAATATTATTAAACAATGTATAAACCATGTATCTTAAAAAATTATTACAGATAAAATTGAGACTATTTTTTAATTGTCATCCTGAAAAATAATTACATTTTCATATAAATATATATATATATATATATATATATATATATATATATATATATATATATATATATATATATATAATACTAAAAATTAATCAATGTAATTTTTTTCATCAACTCATTTATATAAAATCTTTTCACTTCACATAAAAATAACATAATTACAACAACTACATAATAAAGAATAAGTTAATATTTCATGCATTCATCAAAATCATATACATATATTTTATAATTTATAAAAATTCATTCACATCTCAACCATATACAAATTTATTCACAGTTGCATAAATTTAGAACATAAAACATAAAACATAAAACAAAAATTTAAAGAAAATCCAGGTAATACAAATTAATCTAATTACATAAAAGTTCAATAATTTGATATGTATTTTGACACATGATAATATAATTTAATTTGGGGATCATGAATCGTCTGCTGTTTCATTCTCTACAATATGGATCTCAACCATTACAATAGTTATGTGCATATATAAAACAATAATAAAAGTATATAATTAAAAGAATAAATGGTTAAAGATTGAATTGCTCTTTATAGAGCATTTTCTCCACTGAAAATGATGCTCATCCAATTTAAAGTGTGATACAGAGAAAATTAATGAGGTTGTGAAAGGGGTATTTCAGTAAATGCAGAACAAGGTTCTTCACGGGTGAAAATATCTGATAATGGCGTCAACGGTCCATAACAAAATTGGACACCGTTCACTCACCGCAATATTCTATTTTATATTATTTATATTTTATTGTAGAAAAAAAAGGAAGAAGGAAGCACCCTTCATTAGGCGAATGAGAAAGCAACACGTGGTAAAAACATAAGGATTGAGATTCCTGAACCCAACCCAAGGCAACTTCTCGTGTGTCGATGTTACTCTTTCCTTTATTCATTGAAAATATGTTCCAATTTTAGCACGTTTCTGATTCTACTGTCTGTGACACTGACAATGCAAAATATAGGGTTTCACTACTTCTATGGAATTTATGTGATGGGTTCACAAGAAATTCATGTGTACTCTCTTAATTTAATGCCATGTTTTTAAATAATATATCAGCTTTAGATTAATTTAGTCATTCTATTTTTAAATTTTAAAAAATATAAATTAATTTATTTTTGTTTACCAAGTTTTTGAGAGAGATAAAAAAATGAATTTAAAAAAAGAGAATAAAAAATAAAATTATTTCTATTAACAGGAAATATAAAAATTATCATTAATTTAACTTAATATGAAATTTTTTAATTTTTTAATAATATATTTATGAAATGATCCAATTATTTTTATAATAAAGAAAGATAACACTTTTTCAGTCTCCAACTTTTTATTCTTAAAAACAAACATAAAATAAAAGAAAAAGAAATAAAGAGTTTGATATTAATAAAAAATTTGATAACAAAAAATAATTTCACCAAAATATACACTATCCATTCATTCTATCTCAAAGAAAACAATTATTTTCTTCGGTTTTAATATAATATCAACCTTTTTATAAGAAAAACATTGTTATATTATTATTTGAAAGTATTTATTTTATTATGATACTATCTTACTTACTTCATAAATTAAAATTTTAATATTATTTTTGTGAAAAAAGAGTGGTAAACGTCCCAAATAAAAAAATTGCCCTTTTGGATATTGAAATTTTTATAAAAAAATATATAAAAAATTGAATGAATAATAAATAACTAATTATTAGTTGTTTATCTAACTTATTTAAATATATACAAATTATTTATATATAAGTAGTTATTTATATAAGTTTTATATTCATATTCATATTTAATACAAAAATTTTCTATTAAAATTAAGACAAATTGAATAATATTTACAAAAACATGTCATTTTTTTACTATGCAAACTAATATTATAAGATACAATTAAATATTGTTTGAACTTTAACTATTCTTAATTAAATAACCTAGATATTATTTAAATATATAATAAAAATTATGTATTTTTTGAATACGTAACCAATTTTCAGTAAAACTTTAAATATCCTTTTAACAACATCTACTCATAAACAAACTTTGAATATTATTAAAAATATAGTTACTTCTTATCAACTAGTTTCTGAAAAAATGAAATATCACAAAATGTTTTTCAGTAAAAGAATATCTAGTCTTTCAATTTGGTAAAATAACATAAAACATAGTTGAAGATTAAGTTTATGGAATTGTGTACAATTTAATGTTAAAATGATTTTAGTATAATATGTGGATAATACAATATTAATATCTTAATATTAAATATAATTTAGAGCGATGGACTAATATAACTAATTTTAGATATTAAATGTCTCTCTCTATGAAAATGGGAAAAATAGTTTTTTTTTTTTAAAATTGAAGACCAAAAATTTACTTTTGTTATTTTAAACCATTTATAGTGTTTATTTATCATACTATTTTAAACAGTTATAACGACCCATGGAGGTGGGGTAAAAGATAACAATACCCATTTAAATTACTAAAAGAAGAGTGTTTATGAATTTGAAGGTGAAAAGTTGACATTGAAATTCCGTGTGGAAAATGAGGAGACAAGGAAAGTTCTAGGATGCACGCATTGTACACCACTTCACGCAAACGCCCAATAAGAAGACACGAGACAAGACCAAACTGCTTTCCAGAAAGCGCCCGTTTTATTTATTTTCTTTTAACCGTATCTTCATCATAAATTTTATATAAATATTATTACAGAGTCATATATTTAATAATTTATTTTCTTTAGAAAACATTAATAATAATTTATAGAGTAGTGGTTGGAGCATGTGGTTTGCAGGGTGTGTTGAATTTTTTAAGAAAAGAATTATGGAGTCACGGGATAGGACTGAGTCACTCCTGGATTCTAAACAACACTGCACAACTTTCTCTCTCTTCTGTTTTTATTTTTAAATTATAACATAAAATAAAACCTTCTCTTTT
The DNA here is from genome assembly GCA_030347555.1 of Lablab purpureus. Classification (NCBI taxonomy): domain Eukaryota; kingdom Viridiplantae; phylum Streptophyta; class Magnoliopsida; order Fabales; family Fabaceae; genus Lablab; species Lablab purpureus. The sequence goes on from CM059262.1 coordinate 3,931,160, forward strand.
ACCAGAACTCATTTTACATTCTTTAAAACAAAAATTAAACTACAATTTTTTAACTCTCTCTCACCTTTAGGTTTTAACAACACCATGTTTTTATATTGGTGAAAAATGGATTCGATAGAAGATGTTTTTGTTTTCAATTTTCAACGTTTTCTTCAGAGTTGGGACAAGGCAACCTCAATTCAACATTATTTTATCCTTGATTTGAAGTGGGTGGTGTGTGTTCGGTTACTCTTTCACTCATCCACGTGATATTCATGACTTTTTTTTCTTAATTTCATATGGGTGTTATGCGTGACATTCATTACCACTCTAGATGCTCCTTTACTCTTTCTCAACAATTGCAACGTCATTTCACCCACTTACATATTTTCATTCTTCATTTCACTACTATTATTTTAACTTTTCTACCGTGCTTTCCTTCAAAGAAGGAAAATGAGAAAGTAAAATAAAATAAGAAAATTAGAGTGAAAAATGTGAAAGAGTGTGAAATGCTAAAAAAAATTAATAATCTTATTAAAAATCGTGACAATAATGACAAATAATACTTATAAATATTAAAGAAATTGTGATCTTAAACCCTTTTAATCTTAATATTCATGTTAGTAATGTTCTAAAGAGTATAATATATGTTTTCAAGTCTTTTTTTAATTGGTTATGTTAAATGTTATGGTAATCCTGATTTATTTAAGAGGTAATAGAGGATAATAGGTGGATTTTTTTCCCTTTATTTTGGTATTAATACAATTTAAAACCCGAGTTGACTATGATTAAAAGATGGATTTTTTTATTGAAAAATAATTTCATGTTAGTGATTTCTTCTTTTAAGAACTCTAATATTGTTTTTTAGTGTTTTTTTAAAATGTTTGAATTTTAAAGTTTTTCATATATTTAAAAAAAAGGAAATAATATGCGGACAATTTAGTCAATTGGGAGTAGATATGAAGCAAGATTTTTATTGGTATGATAATTTGTCTTCTTGTATTACATAATTTTTTTTTCAAAAATATGTTTATATTACCTAAATATAAATTTTCTTCATTGTATCGATTTTGGTTTGATTCATTTTTATATTGTAGTTTTGCTTTTCTTTTAATAAACATCCTCAAGAAACGTATAGATATCAACCTAATTCAAATGTTTCATAATAATATTAGTCTGAGTGATGTCTTTCATAAAAAAGAGTAATTTAATTTATTTTTTTTATTTTTTATAGTTATAATAGAAAAATATCTATGATAATTCGTAGGTGACCCAAAATTATGTATAATTAATCATATATGCATTATAATCAATTATGTTATATCTTTACCCATGAGTCATATTAACACAACTTTTCTTCCTCTTTCATATGAGTAGACAATGAAACATTAAACGAAAAATAAAATGGATAGAAAAATTAAATTAATTTAAATTAATGTCAATTTATTATATAACAATAATTAGAAATGCTTTAATTTAATGTAGCTTGCACAAAAGAATTTAAATTTTAAAATGTATTTAGACTCTAAATTATTGTTATTAGTTCTTATGTATTGTTTATTTTCAAATTCAATCACTTCAACCTTATTTAGTCTAAAAAAGTGTCTTAATGGATTAACGCAATAAGATCTTTATCATTTATCCATAACTTTAACTTGAAAATAATGTGAGACTTTTGAGTAATTAAAACTAATCTCATAGTTAAGATCGTCATATTCTAATAACTAATTCTTTTTAAAACTTAACTACTCCTCTGTAATTTTATCCTAAAAAAAGTGATGTAGAGAAACAAGAGAGAAATATATTCATAAAATATATTTAATATATTCTTAAATTACGTAAACCTTTTAAGTATATCGAAATAGATAATAGGTCCAAGACAAATGTGGTATAAAATTATTTAGTTAAAGAGTAATTTATTTCTTTTTTATTTATTATTTAGGAAATTTTATCTTCTTGTTACTTTTTGTGATTTTTGTTTTTAAACTTAACAAAATTTTATATTTTTAACAAATCCATTATATTATATTACATGTGTTTTATTTATTTTATTTGGCTCTAATTCAACTCTAGATTTAACATATTCAATGTAAACATCATTAAAAACAATTTAATTGGTTAAAATGTGAAAAAAATTGAAAATAGAGAGTTTTGACTACTACATCTATGAATGAACAAGTGAAACCTACAGCAGAAAACATAGCTTGAAGAAAATGTACGAAAAATTAATCCACTGAAACGCAGCTGCTACATGCTGCTGGCACCGGATTAAGCATATAATTTCATGTCACGTTCACAAAATTTAAGTATTATAATATTCAATATAGTGCCAACATTTCAAATATATATAGAGGGAAAGAGATTCTTTCGCGAGACTTTTTTTAAATAATCGTATATTATAATAGCACTTTAAAAATTATTTTTCATAAAAAAAATTTAAAATTCATTTTGTAGATATTTTTTTATTGATCAATAATGTAAAATTAAGCCTATAAATTGTTTAACAAAATAAAGTGTTAGCAAATTATTCTCACATATACAAATAAAAAAAACTTATAATAAAAGAATACACAAAAAAAAGTGTGGGATAAATAATCATTTATTACCCGAATATGACATGCATGTCTCATTTATGGTTGAGAATTTGTCAAACCACAACGCGTCATTTATGGTTAAGAAAATGTTAAACAGCACGTCATTTGTTTCAATGATGTTTTCTGTCAAGCAACGTTTCTTATCATTAAGCAAATAATTTTTTATCGAAATTTTTAACAATTAGTTCGAAATTATTATTGTAGTTAGATGATTTCCAATAAATTGTACTACCATATTAAGTTAAAATAATTTAGAAGCTGCAAATGGAGTGAGTCGAGTGCGTGGTTGTCTAGAAAGAAAATGTGAAGTGGAGGCAGAGTTGTGGTGAAAAATCCAAATTGGATTTAATTAGGTCAACTGGCAACAGACTCACCATTGGTTGGCTAAGGCATTGGGTGCCACAAGCAGAAGGCAGCCAAGTCAAAGGGTGCAGTTTCATTGAACATTACATTTTGTTTGCATCACATGTGAATTATCATTTCTTGACATTCTTCCACACATGCTTCATCAAATCTTCTTCAATCTTATCTTTAACTTTATTTGTTGCCAAAACTAATCATAACTCTGACTCAACTACTTCCTTCTCTTGGAAGGCACCAGAATAAACCACACACTATGCACTTATATCTGCTCAGCCTCTTCTACTCTAAACTGCATCTTTTTTACTAGCTCTTTCCTTATATATTTTGCTACAAAAAAATGTCCTTACTATGCTATCGTATGCAACTTATTTTGAGTCTGAATTTTTTACCTTATAATATATTCAATGTCTCAAAAAATCTACGAAATATCTTATTATTTGTGTGATTTTCAAGAGTTTTTTTTATCTTATGTTTGGATGAAGATTTTTGAATCAGTAATTTATTTTTTATGTTTATAATTAAAGTTCTTTTATGCTGGTTAATATTAATTATTAGGTGATATTAGTTAGAGTGTTTTTTTTAATGTCATATCAATATATGATGTCAAATACAACTTTTTCTATTAACATTAATAAATATTATATATTTGTAATTCAGTTTAGTTTTTTTTATCAACATTACTGATATTATATGTCAGGAGTTATTTGTTGACAAATGTTAATTAGAATTTTCTCTAACATTAGAACTATTTTCGAATTATGTCAATTAGGGTTATTTTGGGTATGCTAATGAGAATTTTTTTTGTTAATGTAAGTTAAAGTATTTTAATCAACATCGATACAAATTATTTTTTTAGTTGCTATTGTATTGAAATTATTCATTTGTTGATATAAGTTAATTATTTCGCAATGTTTGTTCGAATTTCCTCAACTAAAATTGGAAAAAATAGGTTTAGATAAAATTAACTATTTTTTAAGTTTGTATTGATTTTTAGTTAATATTTACCATGTTGAAATAGTGACTTTTATATGTGGTAATAATTAATATTTTTATATAAAGAAAACTAGAATTCAATCAATTCCAAACAGAACAATCTAGAATAAAAACAATTAAATTTTAATATATTTAGATTTTTAATAATTATAATATTTTTATTCAAAAATACACTCTTATTGTTTGTGTTTTAGATGAGATTTGGTGGGGAGTTTAATAAGTTGTGAGCAAAACTTTTAGACTGATTAATAAAATGAGAGAGATTATAACTTGTCAAACTAAAATTAAAAGGATTGCGAATAAAGTTATATGGGTGTAAAGAGAAGGGAAGAGAAACATGTGATATAAAGAGGAGAAAAATATTACCAAACACTTCCCATGCCTCATGATCTTTGACCAAATCTACTTGATTTGAGATCTGAATTTCAAATTCAATTTTTTTCTCTTTTTACCATTTCAAATTTTGGTCAAATACTTGGTTGGTTCCAGAATAGAAATTTGCATTTGATTTGGAGTAAATTTCAACGATGTTGTAGGTGGTAATGCCAAGTCATTAAAGCTAGAATATCATTAAAAATGTTATTCTTGATTCTTTGATTGGTGGAGCTTATATTATGGCAAAAGTTTAGTTATGAATAAATATTTATTTCATAACATTAGGTGGATTGGGTAAAAGATTAATAAAACTAGAGTTTCCCTTATTAGTTGAAAAACGATATTAATGTCATTGGTTTTGAAATTTGTGAATAATTAATTAATTTTATTATTACTTAATGTTTTTCTATAAGTTAGGATTTGATCATGGAGTAATTTACAAGTACAGTGATAATAAGATATTTTTGTCTTTCATGATATTTAAAATTTCAATATAGATAAATTTTTTATTTTTAGATTATTTTAGATTTGAATTCATTTAATACTTATATTTAGAGTTTGATTTAAGGTAATAAAAAATAAAATTCAAGATTAAATATTTTTCACCTTTTATTTAGAAAAAATTTCAAAAATAAATAAGAAGCCATGAAGTGCTGGGAAAATTTAAAAAATGAGACACTAAATTAAAAATTACAATAACAAAATGAGTTTTTAATTGCACTTATAAAGAGATTTGTGTGAAAAGTTAACACTTAATTGATTATGAATTGAAATATATTCGATTACATCATAGATATTAATATTTATAAACTAATCGATTATGCTAAAAAATATAATTAATTAATTTTTAATATGATTAATATTTATATTTACATTTTAATAAAATAATTAACTAAAATAGAAATATTAAAATAAATAAATAAATTTTAATTTTAATGTTTTGTGAGTAATTTATTTTAAATTGTCATTTTAAAGTGTATTATTTTATTTTTCAAAATTTTATGGTACTTTTTTATTTTAATTTGAAATTTATTTTAATTTTAATTATATTTTAAATATTCTAATTTGAAAAAAAATGTTTATCAAATCAATTAAATTATTTGCAAAATTTTAAGTTTCTTAGTTTTTGTTAATCCAAACAATTTTAGTTCTTTTTTTCACTCCTTCACTTTTCAGTCTTTAATGCATGAATAAAAGATCATGAAGAAAGTTTGAAAACAATTAGTCTCTTCATTGTATCTTAAATAAACTCTCTTTGGACTAGAAAACAACACAAAGTTCATGCTTTGTATTGCAATTGTTGTTGGGTCATTTACGGTCTTTGGAATAGTCTAAACATGAACATAGTCAAGGCAACTGTTTTTTGCACCCCATAAATTTTAAAATTTTCACTTCGTCATTCTTCTATTAAATGGCAATGAAGATTTTTCCAAGCATTAATTTGTTACATTTCTGTTATTTCTTCGTCACGGAGGAGCTTCTGAGAGCATAATTAAAAATATAAAAAAAAGCCATATTAAAAATTTACTTAAAAAAATCAAACCCAGAAGTTGAACAGTGCAAGAACTTTTTGTCCAAACACCCTCTAAGCATAGTAAAACGGATGATGCGCAATATATCTTATATACATATTCCTCTAAGCATAGTAAAGTGGGTGATGCACAATCTATCTCATTTACATATTGGTAATATCAAGCATGCCTAGATTCTCATTGAATTGTGATACTTTAGAAGAGTGTATTAGATACCCATTACCCACTAGACATGTCTTGTTAGATGCACTATCATTTTATGTAATATATGTCGGTTATTTTGAGATATGAAAACACCTTAACGTCATTAGATACCAGTAATAATATTGGTTAACTAAGAATAGTATTTCAGAAAGAAAACCTCTCTCTTATTATTCTTCAATTGAATCATTGTAAACTGCCCTCGTATTATGCAAATGAGAATGGTATTAAAATTAAGAATGACCACTGAGAATAAGAAAAAATTCTAAAAATTTTCCACAGTTCATTTCACTCAATAAAAAGCATCAACTATGGTTACATTTCACACCTTTCAAAATGTTACAGCAGTAACATGCACTCAAATATAGAAAAGGATACTAGCTACCTTTACCATGCAGTGACATATATCACTAACTAAAAAAACTATTATAGATAGATTAGTTATTCTTTCTATTTGAAAATGTTACAATCTAAACACTATCATTTAATTATAACTTAATCTTAAACGTTGCGTTTTAATTTTTGACCTGATAATAAATACTCAATAGATCAACTTCAAGGATATGTTCAAGGTATTATGGCCTATACTTCATAGAACAATTTTTCAGTCATTCATCTAGCATAATGAAATTACTCTATAGTGTATTAATATAGGTATGTTAAGAGGCTAAGATGCATTCTCTAGGCTTCCATATTCAAGATAATTGCAAAAATATTTCTGGCGATTATTTCAAGATGTCTGCATATGCTTAACTTCAGAAATAATGCGAAATATCTACCTTGTTCTTGAAGGCTATGAGAGTTTTATATTCCTCTCCGAAAGATAGCAACAAAGACAAAATAGGAAACAAAATACACTAGCAATAAATCCTCAAAAATGAGCATTCGGCTTATGCATTTTTGCAATTCTGGAAAATTTATATAAGCATCTGAAAAATTTCCCTATATACAACTCATCACCTAAGAAAGGTAACTAACAATCTTGGTCATCCATGGCCAAGATTCCTTCATTCCTCTCATGCTTTCATTAAACACACCCTATATATACACACGAGAGGTAAGACCTCACTGCTTCCAACCCGTGACATTAATTGAGTTTGGAACACAAGACATCTCAAATTTCATAATCTATATCTGTCACGTTCTGTGAAGCAGCATGCTTAACAAGCTGCCCTTGCTCATTGTAGCGATCAAAGTTGTCACATGGAGCAGGAGAGATGGTCCCTATTACCTGACCTTGGACAAAGGCACACTGGAAGATATGCTTCTTCTTGTTGGTTATGCCAACCTGCATGTCCTGGAATGTCACATTTCTTATTGGAATCTGTTCACTGCCTTGAATTCGAACTGGCACGCGAACTCCTTGACCACGGATATTGATGAAGCTTATGTCTCTGAGTATTGGAAGTGCTTTAGGATCGTATCCACCACCAGGGTGTTCATTGTAATCTGTCTTCATCACAATTCCAACACGCACGTTTTTGAAAACTAGGTTCCTGTATGTTATTTGGCGCACGTATCCACCTCTTCCTGGTGCAGTCTTGATTCTCATGGCACGCCTTGATTCCCATACCAGAATGTTCTCCACCAGGACGTTGGATACCCCACCAGACATCTCACTTCCTATTGAGATGCCAGCACTGTTGCATTTCACGCAAAGAAATGTCCCCAGTTAAAGTATTTAAATGTGAACACTCTAATGAATATGCAGTTGTTAACTAGGATTGATTTTTCGGACGGATAGTTAACTAGAAATGTTATCCAATCAGTTGGAGAAGCCACCATCATTTAACACCAACTTTGACCATGCATGTGTCTGAAAAAACTTTTTCATAACTTACAGAAGAAAATAAATGAATTAAACTTTCTTCATTAGTTAAAATCAATTTATGTCATAGTTTTAAGAGAAGTTAGACGAAAGAACTACAAAAGTTGAAGTGTATGAGCACAACAGGTCATTTGACATATGTAGGCTACTTGAAGCCTATGGACCACATCATCGCAGTGAATTTCTTTGACACTGTAGAACTACCAAATCTCAAAACTTACGATCAACTATGGTCTGGGATACATGGATGTGCTGGAATAGATTAAAGAAATTATAGTATGGACAAAACAGTGCTTGTGTTTCCATGATTGAAAACAGTAAGAAGATTCAGGAAATCCGATGCCTTAATCGTATGATACTTTCTTAATCAGTAATCTATGTGAGTGAAGTACAAATAAAGAAAAAGCATGATCAATAATAAGATGCTGGTGACAAGAAACAAGTGTTAAATCAGAAGATATGCTATGATTTGTTTCCTGATATTCTCTGATTTGTTTCCTATTTGGTTTGCATAAATTAGGATCTGATTTTATTGTATTCCTGATTTGAGTTGTATAAATCAGGAACTAGAATATCTGTCATTAATTACTGTAACTATGTCTTCTCTGTTTTCGGAGAAATACAGAATGGAAAAAGGGACGAAAAGCAAATTTTTGTGACATAGAACAAGTACAAGTGGCTTGAGTTAGGAATTCACTTCACCTGACATTAGAGCGAACAACAAGGTTCCGAATTACTATATTCCTGGAAGGTCTTCCATAAGTAATTCCATATTGATCCCATCCACTTTTTATTGCAATTGCATCATCCCCCACACTTATGTAACAGTCCTCTATCAACATATCCTCACAAGAATCTGTTCATATCATAGAAACTGAGACTTCTGAAAATTATTCATACAACAATAACAAACTGAACATGTAATCAAACAGGGATTCTCTTTGATTTAATCCAGAGAGCATTCCAGATAACATTTTGTCATGATAACTGGACGGATCATATAACCTCTTTTAAGTTTGGTTATCTGGAAGCCCTCGAGATGAAAGCCATGAACATTAGTAACTTAATGCAGGGGATAGAAATAACCAGACATCGTATGTTAAGATATGAAATATGTTGTAGCTTTTACTAGAAGACACTTGCCAGGATCTATGCCATCAGTATTTGGAGCGTGATATACAGGAGCCAATATGGTAACATTTTTTACTGTAACATTTTTGCAGTCATATGGATGAAGTGTCCAAAAAGGAGAGTCACGCAAAGTAATATTTGAGATCACAATGTTACTAGACCATAATATCTGAACAAGTGGCCCTCTAGTGTGGTTCAGAAGCTTTTGGCGATATTTTGACCACCATGTTTGTCCCTGTCCGTTTATGGTACCATTATGCCCTGTAAAAAAGAGAAACATAGAGAGTAAGTATTTCTCAAACAATAGTAAAAGAGATCATTACTGTGGCAGCCAATTTTGTTTATCCTGATGATCTCAGGCTCCTAATTGGTTCACCTTGATTACAAGTTCTCTGCTCTGCAAAGTTCATCTAAAGCGTACAAGTTAACTTCAAAAAACCATTAATGAACTTTAGTTACTGGCATACTTGTAGCCGCCACATATATGACGATTGGGATGGTTGATCAAACCATCAGTTTCTGAATCATGAAGGCAATGATACTAAACAATGATTTATGTTATCTTAGGTCTTTCCCTCTTATGGGGGTGTAGATCAATAGCACGAGGCAGTTTAAAAATAAAAGGAAGCGTTAAAAACACTAAAACTGGTTTCCCACTATACATCTAAACGGTGTAGATTCATATAAAGAGACAAACTTGAAAACTCACCTACATTAGTAACCTATTCTGTCTAAAAGCAGAAGTTATAAAGTACAGTGCTCCATTAGGTAAAACCTTCAAACTATTTGGTATCACAAAAAGTTGGACATTATTATTTTCTTTGAGACTCTAACATCAAGGATTCAATTTTGAATTTCCATCTTTTCCCTAACATGTAACAATAAGGTTATATTTTGATATTATGTATAAGTCTTCTCCTCAGAGAAGATGATGACTTATTGATCCTGACCTGTTATGACAACATCTCTAAGATTTTGACCATGGATCAAACTGGTATATCGAGGCCCGGGATGCTCCCTTCCATACCCATACGAAGGCAATGCAGGCATCAGTGGCCAATACTTTTCGTCCTGTTAATCATCACGCAAGATCACAAATGTAAAAGTAAAAAGTTTTACTCAAGTGAGGGAGGAACAGTAGGACCAAAAAGGTCAATGATAAAATGCAGCAGAATGCATATTATAACGAGTATGTGGGTAAACTACCTTAGTCATCGTAACAGCTTTTATAGTAAAATTATAAGCGTATACTCACTTTCTTTTCTATTTCATTTTCAGCTTACTTTTTTCCCAACTCTTCCTTTTATTTTATCAACTTCTTTCAATTTTTGTTTTGTCTTCTCCTTTTGCAGTCTCAATCCACCACAAAAATGGGTTGACATTTATGATAGTTCTTCTTTTTCAGGCACAAATTATTTGGAAACACATAACATCACGCAGATTAACTCTTTCCATCAATATCAAGTATAATTTACTTTGATCAATAACCAGTACAAAACCATTTCAGTGTTGTTATATCATTATATCAAGGTTACAATATTACTATTGAATTGAGATATGAAAGAAGAAGAAGAAAAAAACACCTGAATTGCGAGTATAACAGCATCAGAAGCAAGAAAAAGAGTCATGTGACTGGTGAGATTGAAGGGTGCAGTGAGCCAACGTCCAGGTGGCACATTGAGTTGGCCACCACCCTTATTCCCCAACTTGGAAATCGCTCTAACACCTCTCTCAAACGCCTCAGTGTTGAGAGTAACGCCGTCACCGACCCCACCAAACTCAGTCAAACAGAAAACCACCGGCCGCAGCTTCGGCGGCGGCCGCTGAGGAACACCACCCAATACCAGAAACCCACTGATCGTGTTCCTCTGCCACACGAAAACCGAGGCCAGCGTCGCCGCCCATAGGAACGCGAAGAGGGTCTTGTGAGAAGCGAAAGGTGGCGTTTTGGGGTTGAGGAGGAACCACCCGAGTACCCCTGAATTCTCCACCATTGTTGGCAACTGGTTACGTTACGTGGGTTGCTTCGAAAAGTGTCGTGCGCTTAGAATAAGGAAATGGGGTTGCTTACGTGGGTTGGTTTTGGAGGGAAGTTTGTAGTAGTGAGAATTGGGTGATGAAAGATGAAGTGTATTCAAAGGCAAGCACTGCACAGTGATAGAACAATTGGAACTGAAACTGAAAGATATGTTTCCTAGGACAATGATAGAACAATTACAATTTGCTGCTTCAGGATTTGGAATTCCTCATTTTTGAACAATTAGGATAATATATACAAGTTTATAAAAATTGATATTATGCATTTTCTTTTTAAAATTAAAAAATTATGTTTAACAATTAATATATTATTTTTATCATTAATAAAAATGGTAAGACTTTGTTAATGATGATTGTATTGATTATTTATTTAAGTAAAATATTAATGACAAGGTTTAACACTTTATTTAATGTTAATAGAAAATGTTGACACATCTTAATAATAATGGTACCGGCTATTTATTTATATAGAATATCATAATAACTAGGTTTAACACTTTTTATATGTCAATTAGATACTATATCATGTTAATAATGAGTTAAAACTGTTTAATTTTCTTTTATAGAAAAGTTGTTTAATTTGCTTTTTAAACAATATGTAGAAAGTTGAATTAACTATTGTTGAATTCAAAACCTCTTGGATACATTTAATTATAGTGTCGATTTTCTTAAAGACAGACATTCATTAATTTTTGGCAAAGTAGTGAAATATTCATCTTCTTTTCTCCTAAAAATACTATTTCTGTTCAGTTTTGATATATATTTTCCGAAGAATCTGTTTCTTTTTAAAATAAAAAACATATATATTTTAAATTAAGGAAATTAATTGAAATTGCTTTTTGTTTCATTTTCCAGATAATTATTAAGTTTTTTTAGAGAAGATTGTAAAATATTTATGTATAGAAATGAAATTCCACCATTTTTTATTAGTGATAAAAAATAATATAAATAAAATATTTAGGGTGTTCCAACATATATAAAATATATATAGAGGGAGCCAAAAAAATTGACAATATATTCTGAATTTTACTCCCAGACCAAAACGGATTATTCTAATATTAACATACTAGTTTAATTCATTAAGCTTTCTAACATATATATTAAATCATCAAATAAATTATATATTACTTTTTAATCAAAATATTCTAAGTTATTTGTTAATGAATTAAAGAAAAAAACATTGAAACTATTGTTTTCTCCAGTTTCTAGGTGGAGATGTTGGAGAAGTTCATCCCAACACATTATCATGCAGGTTAGCTCACCAAATTCGTGTATGTGTTGTTCCTAAGAAATTAGGTTTATTTTATTTTGAAAGTCAAATGCGAGTTTTAATTACATGATGTAATCGTTGGAACCACTATTTTATACAGATACGTTATAAAATCTTAAATAAAGTGTTTGCAATTGCAATATGTTATACATAAGAAGACACTTGTTAACATTATAAAAGAAAAAATCGATGTTATAATGGTGAAAGTGACAAAGCAACTTGGTTTTCTTAGAAAGCAATTTGTTTGCGTCATTTGATCGAGACCGATTAATATTAGATACATTTTACAAGTTAAACACTTCTTTTGAAGATCTAATTCTTGTAAGATGGGTATAATTTAGAAAATAAGATATATTTATAATCATTAATTTTAATTTTAAAAAAATTAAATATATGAATAAAAAATGGTTAATGTTTCAAAAGGAGAATGTGATATAAGTGGATCTAACATGTAAATATTCACTAATCAGGATTCTAGAATAAATTACATTGACCATCCTTAAACTTTTAATACATCTCTTTTTTAATCCATATAATATATATATATATATATATATATATATATAAATCTTTGTAAAAAATTGTGTTTATGACATGGATGTGACTGTTAATGAGTTTTTTTTCTTCTAAAAATGTTTCCATCGACTTTGTTAACCTAACATATGGTGGATAGGAAGAAAAAGAATTGCTACCTTCTTAATAAGCTTGTTCTGTAGAAGAGAAACCATGTTGTAGTTATTGTTTTTATAATGGGTACATTGCATTAATTTATTTAAAATATATTAAATGATGCTCATGTGAGATTAACATAATAATTTTAATAAATTTAAGATGTTGTGTTTGTATTTAAGACAAAGTGATGGAACTAATGCAGATATGTATTTATTCTATTTTAATACATAACTAATCATTATTTTACTCTAATGAAACTTAATAATAAAAGTTTATTTAGTTTTAACAAAGACCGTAAAACTTTTTTAACACAAAAAACAAAATCTAAACTTCATCTACAATCTTAATATTGTTGTTAAAATAATTAAAGAACATAATCAATATTATTCATTATTAAACTTTTAAAAAAAATATATAAATGTGGAAAAAAATTAAAATATGAAGGATACGTGATAATAACAAATCATTAAGCTAAGAAAAATTTTCTAATTCAAATTAATAATTTAAATATAAAAATAAAATGTTATACTCATGCAAAGAGAATTTCTCTTACTACATATTTAAGACTACTAGACTCACCCAGTAATTAGCTCATTTAATAAGTTATCTAATTAATTAATAGAAAATAATATTTTAAGAAATTTCTTAATTATAAAAATATAAAAATAAATATAAAGGCTCAATATAGAATTATAAATTTTTTCATTATAATTTCAAGTTTTATTGTTGTTTTTTTATCTATGCAATTATCTCTTTTTTATAAATAAATTAACCTTGAATTTAGCTCTCTATCATATACAATTAAACATAAAAAGATAAGTCCTGAATGAATTCAAATATAAAGTAATTTACAAGTAAAAAAATGTAATCTTATATTGAGATTCCATGAAAAATCTAAAAGGTAAATATGTTTTTATCAACGTGTTTTTAAATATTTCTTCCAATTCAAAAGTTTGAAAACTAATTCAATCCAATGCAAATAGTAATATATCAATGTCATTGTTCAATCAATAACAAAAAATCTAGATCTATTAATATTTTGTCAATCCACCCAAAATTCCAAAATAAATGCTTATCCATTACTATTCCTCGTTACTAATTCCACCAATAAAAGAATAAAACAAAAAAATCTAGGCATATTAAAAGTAACATTTTTTAACATTTGTTTTTCATATTTATGTAACTTGTTTTTTTAATATTCAATAATATACGTAGAGGAAGTAAAAACAGTCATTTTTTAGGAGTTGCATGAATTTCATTATATCTTAATTTGAGAATAAAAAAATAAATGTAATGAACATTAAATTTATTAAATTTATATGATATGTATTCATTTCAAGCTTTAAGAGTTGAGATCACAAACATTATGCATATTAAAATCAACATGGAATTTCTAAGTATTTTTTATTTTATAATGATATACATCAATTAAATCACAAGATTTAGAAATACTCTAAGTCAACATGTTTTTCTCTCTATATAATTGCATGGCTCTTTGGAAACTTATCATATACTTCCTTAAAAAAAAAATTCATAAACAAGTAGAGTTAAAATAAGAATAATACCAACCATAATTCTCATTAATTTTTTCTCACTCTTTCTATCATATTTTCTTCCCTTTTTCCCCTTCTCTTTTTTTTCACTTTTTCATTTTTTTTTCTCTTCAATTTCTCTCTTTTCTTCTTTTCTTTTTTTCATTTTTTCTCCCATTTCCTCCTCTTTTTTCTTTATTTTCTTATTCTCTTCTTATATTTTCTCTGCTTTTACTTAGTATTTTATTCTCCTCACTCTCTGAAATGTTTGTAATAATCTTTGATATTTTTCTAAGTTAGTGGCTTTCCACTATAACATTGATAAGTAATGTGTCCATAAATTTTTACATTTAGAATATTTTTAATTCTTTAACTTAATGCCTCTTTATACTTGTTGAAGTATTCTATATTATAAATTTATCTTTTTTAACTTTTGTATTAATGAATTGAGTTTAGGACAAAATTTGTTTTTAAATGAATTCATGTTTACAAAATGTTAGAAAAATAAGATAATAACATCACTAAATCAAAATAACAAAAAAAATGTTAGTCACAAAGTAAAAAAAAAAATTCTTAAATGAAGTGTTCATAATCAAATTACTCATATCACTCTTAAAAAGATATATAATGTACTATTTCAACTCAAAATTTCTTTTAGCTTTTAAGAATAACTTTTTACAAAATATGAAAAAAAATTCAATTCAATTCAAAAGATGAAAATAAATAAAAGCTGCAAGAGAAAATTAAAGAATCTTAAAAACACCAAATAAGAAAAATTAAAACAAATAAGTTAAAAAAAATAAAAAGATCAAACTATTAAAAATAAGTTAAAACTATTTAAAATTAATCAAATTAATTTAAATATTTAATAAGAACTCAATTAAAAATAAATGTAAATTTTAAAATATATACAAAATAGAATTTTTTATTTTCTTATCACAATTAAAATAAATAAAATTATTTAGGCATTTCTCCACTTTTATTAAATGTGCTTAATTATGGTTTGATTTTTAGAATTTTAATTCTAATTTAAAGAAATCATAAAAACAAGTATTTTAATTCTCAGCTTCTAATTATGTTAGATTAAAATTCAAACTAATAAAACTAGATTGTGAAAAACATATTTAATCAAACAAAAATTCCCTTCTTCAAATTACATGAATTTAGATTAACAAAGCACTACAATAAAATTATATGCACAAAAAGAAATTTTGCAGCTGCATGATTCCCTTCTTCAAATTGTTGACAACTAAGTGTAATGCTAATCAGAAATGAAAAAAAAAACTACACCAATTTGAATTAAGTCCAGCTTGGGTCGCCAATCAAATTTCATTCACAATTCAAAAATAAATTTATATTTTATTCACAATTCAAAAGTAAATTTATATGACTCAATCCAAGCCTTCAAATTATGTCTGCACTGTTTGTTATTAAGAGCAAAATCCTAGCCCATGCTTCATGTAAATAGAATTGGATAAGGCTTCAGTTTGAATAAAATTATAAACAGCACCTGGTATAACCCCAGTATTGATTCTAATATTCTTGAAATAGTTTTATGCGTGCATTACTGCTTCTAACAAATGAATCACCAGCTTCCAATTGGCCTGATGAAAATAACACGCTAGTAATAAATAATAACAATATTTTGCTGATTCTAATTGCGTAATCAAAATAATTCTAATTGATGAACAAGGATCTACAGCAACAAATCACTTCATATCAATTGCTACCATTTTGCTTCTATTGATTAATGATACACACCAACAAAATACAGAGTCTGCTTACCTGCTTTAATCAATATTGGCCAAGTGTTTGGTCAAAAGTCACCTAATCAGTCCTCAACTCATGAACCGAAACTACTCGATAAAATGCTTGACAAACTGCTTCAATAATCTTCAGGCTAATTACTTTGTTTGCACCTAGACACAAAATCACGGCTTCAAGGATTCGGGCAATTCAGATCATGAATAAAATTCAATTAAATCAGTTGCCTCAAATGAAACTTACAAAAGTTCAAAGCACCTATGCTGCATCAGCAGATTTCACGTAATTCACCCTAAATTTAATTTCATTTCTCTGCACGCAAACAGAACTGTACAAGTTATTACACCGAATTGCTTAGATCACAGAACATAAAAGAAGAACAGCACCTGCTTCAGAATTACGAAATTCTCATGTGCTTAATTGAAGCACCGATTCAGTTACTGTTCACTGCTTCTCTAATCCGCAAGCCAATTCAGTTGCATTCAATTCGAAATATACTGATAAAATTTGCCCTATTTGTCACTGAAAATGAGAATAGAAAACTCTAATCAAATGAATCATGAGGATTGTGCACGCCTTCATGCTTCACGTGATTGTCACACTTTACCTTCGACTCCTCAAATTGATCAAATATACAATTGCCCCCATAACTTTCCACGTGATTGCAAACTAAATACAACTATTTTCAGATTTCAAATGTAGCACCGAAGAGATTGAAAGCAACGAAAGAATCTCATGTGGAATTAAATCAATTCTATCTCTAGGAACTGTTACGGAAATTTTCGAAAATATTACGAAACTTGAAGAAATATTATCCAAGGTCGAATCTCATGAAAATCTGAAAATTAAGTCGTGATAAAGAATGAGTATAAAATGAACTTTAGGTTAATATTTCAATTATATATCGTATTTTTTAATCAATTATTTAAGAAGTAATTACTAATCAATTTTTAAAATGATTTTAGCAACATTTTTTAATAAAATATGAAGTTGTAAATAATGAAATATCTGTCTACAAAAGTATACTTTCATCATCTACCTTACCATGAAACTCCTATATCCGTGCCACGTGTGGGTTTCAAATACCATTGGCCTTCATTTCATATTCTATCCATCATCTGGATATAGCAGATAAAGCCTCAGAAAACGCTACTGTATTGTTCCATTCCACACAACACTTTCTCTCATCTGATTCATGGCTTTAGCAGTTTCCTCCACCGCATTGTCAAGTCTTCCAAACAGGTCTTTCCCTTTTGGCTCAACCACTTGAACCAACATTCTCTGCTTGCTCCTTAACTTGACTCTGTGTGTTTTTCTTTGGATGCAGAGAAATACGTCCAAAGGTTAATTTGGCCGAAAGAACAGGCACATGGTTGGGTTTGAGCAGAAGAACAACTGCAAATGCAACAAAAGGAGTGTCAGCTGTGTGTGAGCCACTTCCTCCAGATAGGCCATTGTGGTTCCCTGGTAGTTCCCCTCCTGAGTGGCTTGATGGCAGGTTTGTATAAAAAAATTATTAGTACTTAATTCATACACCATGATATCAAAATTTAACTCCTAGAACTGGTTTATGAGAACAAAAAATTGAGAATTGGTAGGTGTTTAATTGTTTACACATCAAACACTTTGAATTTGACTTAATTGCTTCAATTTTCTGTCTGTTGCAGTCTTCCTGGTGATTTCGGTTTTGACCCTCTTGGATTAGGTATACGCTACGCACGTTGCTTTTACCCTTCAAACAGTTCTGCACAATGTTGTGTTGTGTTTAACTAAAACCCATGTGGTTGTTTTTGTTTTGTGTTTGTGTCTGGTCAGGGTCTGATCCAGAGTTGCTAAAGTGGTTCGCTCAAGCTGAACTGATGCATGGAAGATGGGCAATGCTTGCAGTGTTTGGAATTCTGGTTCCGGAGTTGCTGGAAAGAATTGGTTACGTTGAGAACTTCAACTGGTACGAAGCTGGCGCGCGAGAGTATTTTACAGACCACACTACTCTGTTCGTTGTGCAAATGGGCCTGATGGGCTGGGTGGAGGGTCGAAGATGGGCCGACATGCTTAACCCAGGATGCGTTGACATTGAGCCCAAAGTGCCTCACATTACGAACCCGACTCCGGATGTTGGGTACCCGGGTGGGTTGTGGTTTGACCCGATGATGTGGGGTCGTGGGTCACCTGAACCCGTGATGGTGTTGAGGACGAAGGAGATAAAGAATGGAAGACTTGCAATGCTGGCATTTGTAGGGTTCTGGTTCCAAGCGATTTACACTGGCGCAGATCCCATTGATAATTTGATGGCCCACCTTGCTGATCCTGGTCACTGCAACATTTTCTCGGTAATTTTCTTTTCTCTTATTCCTCCATTTTTTCTATTCATACCCTCCTTTATTGTGAAAATTTGCTTCCCTTGAAAATGCAGGCTTTCACGCGGTAGTGCTATATACAGTTTGAAGAAAAGAAGAAATCAATCTGGAATCAACATATGATTTCCAATATCAGTTATTTATAAACATGTACTTTTTTTTAATGTGATTTTATTATAGAGACACCAAGTTTAACATTTGATTTTTCTTTTCTGGCTCAGTAAAACCTCAACATAACCAAGTTAAATTACATTAACCATCTAACATCTCTGCATAGTAAGTTAAAATGTAAGAGCTGGTTTGACTTCTCAACTCACTTTAGGATCGTAACAAACGTTTTACCTACTGTAAATAGTTCCTTTATGATTTTGATATATGGCAAGTGATCTATCTAAGTGAAAATAATTTGCTGAATTTTATAGTCAGAATAAATATCCTGTCTCCAGAAGATACATTAAAATCTCGAATACCTTGGAGAAGATAATAGTATGTTAAGTGTCTTCCAGAACAAGCTCCACAATCTGAATATTTTAACCTACAAGATTTAAATACCGAACAAACATAATAAGAAGTTAACCTCTGCAAAAAAAAACCTATAAATGTGCTCCTATACTATTAAATGATAAGATAGTTTTGAATATTTTAACTTAAAATGCGCTACTTTTGGTTAGATAATTTTTATAAATATGCTCCTATATTATAAAATGGTAAGATAATTTTAAATGTTTTAACTTAAAATTCCTTATTACTTTTGGTTAACCATTTGAGAATTTTTTTTATACATATGCTCCAATGCTATAAAATCTAATTTTAAATATTTTAACTTAAAATTACTTACTATTTTTTACTAGAACAAACATTTGAGCTTGTAATCAAATGTTTAATTTCAATATATATACTATTTATTTTCAAATATATATTTGTTAAAAATGTCTTTCCTTAAATCTTATGAAATTAGTGTTTTTGTTAATTAAATAAGAAAATAAATTAACACTAATATAGTTTTAACATACATTTTACACTTTTATTTTATATATATATATATTTTGTATGTTTCCATTACTTATTTATGAGTATTTATTGGTTGTAGATTTCATATACATATTATTGATGTAACAAGTTTATAATTTTTAAGCTGATTATTAAATTGATGTAAAATTGAAAAACATTAGATTAGTTATGACCAACGTAATTAAACTTGAAAATATGTTTATAACGGGAAGGTTAATAAAATTGTAAATAGTAAGATTTTAATATGAATAATAGATTTTACTTTCTACTTAAAAGAATTTCTTTAAAGTTAATATTTTGTGAGAAAAAAGGTTTAGGATTAATTTAACTAAAAGAGGATTAGAAGTCTATGCAGAATTAAAAATGAAAGCGAAAGAGTTAAATGTAAAATAGTTAAAGACACAAGCCATTTGTTTATTTGGATGTGAGGGGATAGAAACACTTATCTCATATTCATGTTTTTTTTTTATTCTATCAATAAATTTTTTATAAATAATTAAAATAGATATCTCAACATTTTATTTATTTATTTATTTTTCTATGATTTATTTGTGTTTAATGTTATATTTCTGATATTTAATTTTCTTACTATATTTTAAACATAATATTTAATATTTTTCTATTATTGATACTTTTTTAAATATTTTTTTTTCATTGATCTCTCCCTTTCTTTAAATAAAAAATTTTAAATTTAATAAAATTATTTGATTATGTAGTTTTTAAAATAATAACAATAAATTAGAAAAAAAATTTTTAAAATAAAAAATTCTTATAACTTTTATTTAATTAATTTTTTTATCATGTAATAATATATATTAATAATGAAATCATTTTTCATATCGTAAATTTGAACTATAAGTAATTAAATTTTAATTCTCATAATAATATATATTAATAATAAAATAATTTTTTATATTAATAATTAATATATAAATTTTAATTATGAATGATTAATTTTTAATTTCATAACTTATCTTTAATTTTAATTGTGGGTAAATAATTTTTATTTTAATTATAAATAGTATGTATTTACTATTTATTTCTATATAGAAAGAATATTATAAAAATTTTATGAGAAATTATACTAAAGAAATATTTATCTTTATAATTTTTTACTTTATTTTATGATAAATTTTAATTTTAATTAGATATAATTATAATTATAATAAAATTATAATCATATATGTTTAGAAATATTTTTATAAATTGATATTATTTAAAATAATTAAATAAAAAATTTAATATAATTTATTTTGATTATGTTATTTTTTTTATTATTGTATTTTTTTATTATTTATTTTTTGTTTGTTATTTATGTTTATATATTATCCATAATAAATATTTTTTTAATTTATAGAAAAATATAGTATGAATTGTTAAAAAATAGAAATGTTTTATAAATAATCTCCATTGAAAAAAAATTGTAAAAATATAATATGAGTTTCTTATTTATGAGTGATATGACAAAATATGATTTATTTAAATTTGAGCAACTTCCATTACATATCCTCTTACAATCCTATAATTTAACTCTCAATTTTGATTATAATAGTTGTAGTTATATATGTGTTCCTACAAACCAATTAAAACTTTGTTGAAAGACATATTGCATTGAATATTTGGAGGAACTAATTTCAATTGGTTTGTAGAGTCAAATATTATATTAGTTTTAATTTTACTAATATTAATTCTAATTATTTCACTTAAGTTAATTTAATATAATTACATAAATTCTAAGCTCCAATTGATATAATATGGGTCATTATGTACCTTTTATTTTTATATTTGTTCAATTGATGTAATATTATCCTTCCTTAACTACAAAATTATGATCACATTTTATTTTACAGCGATCAATTTTATTTCTTGATGTAAAATAGGCATTTAAAATTAATAATATTTAGAAATATTAATGTTGAAATAGGCATTTTAAATACTAATGTTGAAAATCAAATAAAGGTAATACTATCACAATTATTTTATGGATGTCTCCAACTTTTGATTAAGTAATATTAACTGTAAAAGAAATTGTTTTACTTCATTCCAATTGAAAAGGTATTAAAGGTAGTGTAATAAAAATAAATAAAAGAATACACTTGTTTTTTTCTTGAATTTTCTTTTTAATTTTTTACTTACATAAAGTTTCATCGCAAAAATAGTTTCGTTAATTTTGGAGAAGAAAGATAATGAGACCTCTGACCATGGAAAGACGTAGGAGAGATAAGAAATGGAGGAAAAATATTAAAGTATAGTATTTTTAGCGAAGAATACAAAAAAGATAATGGAAAGAAAAAAATAATGAAATAGTATTAATATGGTATCGATGACAGTATGGAGTCCACGCATGGCAATGGCAACCCAAATGCATGTGACTGGGTCAACGCAAGTTTGGGTTTCCAAGCCCCAAATCCAAACATATCGGAAGGAACCAAAGGACAACCATTTCCAGTGCAACCTCCGTCTATTCTTAGAATCCCCGACGGCATTTCTGGCAAAACACACCATCATCACTCATCTCTTCTCTCTTCTCTCTCTCACACCCAAACACCAAAAACCACACTAACCCAACCTCCAACATGACACCCCACCTCACTTTCCCTTCCCAGACCCAACACCAAAAAAACCAACCCCTTCCCATAAAAACAAACAACCTTAACCTCTCCGAGCAGCGGTCCATTATTCCAACAACCGCGCAATGGCCGCTGTTCACCGCTTCCTCCTTCTCCACTTCTTCTTCCTCTTCTTCTCTCTCTCTTCTTCCACCGAAACTCAATCCCTCCTCCGTCTCAAACAATCCCTCACCAACGCCGATCGCTCTCTCTCCTCATGGATCCCCAACGTCTCGCCTTGCTCCGGCACCTGGCTCGGCGTTGTCTGCTTCAACGGCGTCATCACGGGTCTGCACCTCTCCGACTTGGGCCTCTCTGGCCCAATCGATGTCGGCGCGCTGGCGGAGATTCGCGGCCTCAGAACCCTTAGCTTCATCAACAACTCCTTCTCGGGTCCAATCCCGGAGTTCAACAAACTGGGCTCAATCAAGTCGCTCCTATTAACCCAAAACCGTTTCTCCGGAACAATTCCAAACGACTTTTTCTCCTCGATGAACTCTCTCAAGAAACTTTGGCTCTCCGGCAACCGCTTTTCCGGTGGCATCCCCCAATCCCTAACCCAGCTCGACCTCCTCAAAGAGCTGCACCTCGAGTACAACTCATTCTCCGGCATAATCCCCAACTTCCGCCAAGACCTAAAATCGCTGGACCTCTCCTTCAACAAACTCGAAGGCCCCATTCCCGATACTCTGGCGAGGTTCACCGTGGACTCTTTCGTCGGAAACGACGCACTGTGTGGGAAGCCTTTGTTGAAGACGTGCGAGGTTTCCGCCACGTCATACTCGACGGCGAGCAACGTGGGAGAGGAAGAGTACGGGAACAGCTGGGCGAGGAAGGTGATCGTGGTGCTGGTGGTGGCGGTGGTGGCGTCGTTGATGTTTCTGTTTTTGACGCGGAAGCGGCGGGGGGAGTTCACGGCGGTGAGCAGGAGAAGCAGCGCGGAGGAGGTTGTGGCGGTGCAGGTGCCGAGCGTGAGGGGGAGCGTGGGTGAGAGGAGGGAGAACAAGAAGGGGGACATAGTGATGGTGAACGAGATGAGGGGGGTGTTTGGTCTGCAGGACATGATGAAGGCGGCGGCGGAGGTGCTGGGGAACGGGGCCCTGGGGTCGGCATACAAGGCGGCGATGGCAACTGGGCTGTGCGTGGTGGTGAAGAGGATGAGGGAGATGAATAAGATTGGGAAGGAGGTGTTCGACGCCGAGATGAGGCAGTTCGGCAGGATACGACACCGTAACATCATCACTCCCCTCGCTTACCACTACCGTAGGGAGGAGAAGCTCTTCATCACCGAGTACATGCCCAAAGGAAGCTTGTTCTATGTCTTGCACGGTACTTACACCCTCTCTTCCACCTTTTATACACTTATTTCATCTTCATTTCAATTTTTCAAACTAAAACACCTCTACAACACTACAATTCTCTCAACTACTTCATCTCTATCTTCTATGCATGCATGCAAACATATTCCTCTTAAAATTCTATTAACATGTTTGCTTCATTCATTGTAGCTAGCCACGGCCTAAATGATCGATTAATTCCCTCAAATCCATGTATTTATTAGTTTAATTATACGAAAAAAATAATAATTGTTCAATACATAAAAAATGCAATAATTAGTTTCGTTAGAGATAGAAATAATTTCTTTTACATTTATGTTTTTTTTCATTTTGTTTTTTAATATTTTTACTCTCAATTATTTTAAATTATCAAATAAAAAGAATAAATTGTCGATGTTATGTATGTTGGATATGGTACATGAACCTTAATGTGTATATCATCATCTTATTAAAATAACTATTTCCCTTATTTTCTTTCTCATTTTATTCACTCACAGTGTCATAATTTTAATCTTTAATTTTCTATCTTACTATATTTTAAAAAAGGTATAATACTCTTTTATTATTATATTTTTCTAACTGATATCTTTCTTTTTTTAATTAAAACTTCAAATTTAATAAGATTATGTAACTTTTAAAATAATAACAATAAATTAGAAAAGTATGTTTTAAATAAATAATTTTTAAATTTTTTTCTTAATTTATTTTTTACTGTATTTCATACTTTTTTTAACATTTTAAATTCAAATATTTTTTTATTAATATCATTTTAATTAAAATTAAAAATAATTCATTCACAATTAAAATTCTTTGTAAGTTATAAAAATTAAAAATTAATCACTCATAATTAAAATTTATATGTCAGTTATTAATATAAAAAATATTTTATTATTAATATATATTGTCATGAGAATTAAAACTTAATCACTCATAAATAAATAAAATTTATGTGTCAATTATTGATATGAAAAATTATTTTATTATTAATATATATTATTATAAAATAAAAAATTACAATTAAATAAAAAATTATAAGAATTGTTTAGTTTTTTAAAATTCTTTTGAATTTATTGTTATTATTTTAAAAACTATATGATCAAATGATTTTATTAAATTTTAAGTCTTTGATTAAAAAAAAAGATAGATAAAAAAAAGAAATTATTTGAAAGAGTATAAGTTATGAAAGTGTTTTACAAATTGATATGGTTAAAATTTGGTAAGATAAAAAAATTTAAGATTAAAGAAATAACATTAAATACAAGTGAATAAAATAAAAAAAATATAAATAAATGTTAACATGTCTATTTTATTTATATGTGAAAATTTAATGTGTGAGACATAAACAAATATGTGAAACAATCCATTTCTGTCTTGCTCTTAAACTGAATGGACTATATTGTCATCTAACTTTTTGATCTAATTTGACTTTAAATTACATAATATTTTATCATTAAACTATAATATTTATTGATCAATGTGTATCTTTTAGGCATAACTATAATATTTATTGATCAATGCTTATCTTTTAGGCATTGAAGGTTATAAATAAAATATTTGTTATATTTATTTTTGACTTGTTTCAATTTCAAATCATTAATAAATTTATGAAATGAATACTAAATTTCTATTTTTAATAAATATTAATCAATAATAAATAAAACATTAGAAAGAAAATGTAGCATTTCTTTAATTCATAATCTTATATATAAGAGAAACCTAAATGATATTATTACTCTATTCGTATTCAATAAGATTGTTAATAGTTTTTATGTCTTTACTCAATTATTCTCGGATCAAGATATTATACTTGAAAGTAAATATATTCTGATTTGGACGGTGATACACGGATTGTGGAGCTTCCGAAACCACAATCCAACACCATCTTATAACACATAATTAAGCTCAATAAAAAGAATTAAAAAAAGTGTGTAGGAAGAAGGTAGTTTAGGAGTGTGCATAATATTTTCCTTCTCATGTATCTCATATGCTTTCTTTAATTTTATAGTTCTCAATAACTTTTAATTAATAATAAAACATGTATTGATAAAAATGTGTTAATAATGAAGGTATTGTTTTAATGGGTGACTTATATGATATATAATTTATGACTTTACATTTTCTCAGGTGATAGAGGCCTATCCCATTCTGAACTCACATGGCCTACCCGTTTGAAGATCGTTAAGGGAATTGCAAGAGGATTGAGCTTTCTTTACACTGAATTTTCCACTTATGACTTGCCCCATGGAAACCTTAAGTCTTGCAATGTTCTCTTAAGTGATGACTATGAGCCTCTCTTGAGTGATTATGCCTTTCAACCACTAATCAACCCCAGCGTTGCAGTGCAGGCATTGTTTGCCTTCAAATCCCCAGACTATGTGCAGAACCAGAAAGTTTCACAGAAGACCGATGTTTACTGTCTTGGAATCATCATTCTTGAAGTCATCACAGGGAAGTTCCCTGCTCAGTATCACAGTAATGGCAAGGGTGGAACTGATGTTGTGCAATGGGCTCATTCTGCAGTTTTTGAAAAAAGAGAAGCGGAGTTGATTGATGTAGAATTGCCAAATGACACGAATTCACGCAACCAGATTCTACAACTTCTCCATATCGGGGTTGCCTGCACTGAAAGCAGCCCTGATCAGAGACTAATGATGAAGGAAGCTATTAGAAGGATAGAGGAGGTATAGGTTTAAAGATATACCAATAAGCTAGCTTAGTTCATGTTTCCTTTGTAGATGACAATTGCAAGCCTTGGGGTGGAAATGTTCTTGGTCCTTTTCTCGAACAATTTCATTAATGACCTTCTCAGAATAAAGTTACATGCACTAAACAATGATTTTCTGCAAGAAAAGAAATGGAACAAAGAAGAATGGGGGATAGAAGAGCAAAAAGGATGAAAGGTTTGGATAGTTTCACATGGTAATGTATTTTTGAAACTTGATAGTTCGGAGCATTTCTCATAATTTTTCCCTTTAGAAAGGAAAAAAATGTCAAAAGCCCAAGTTTTAACCTCTTTAAGCCAACACATGTCCTTGTATACAAATCATATATTAAAGTAAAACCATTTTTGGACATCATTCCTCAAATTTGTAGAAACTTAAAGTTTAGTGGAAAAAAATCATTATTGACAAACTTCTTACACTACAAGAAAAAGTTCATTACTATCAACAATCAAAATATTTTAAAACAAATTTATTTTGGACATTAGCCCTCAAATATCTAAAGACTTAAATTTTAGTGAGAAAAAATAATTATTACAAGGATTTTTTAGTCATGACTTAGAACCAAACTTCTTATACTATAAGAAAATTTATGATATCAACAATCAAAATATGTTAAAACAAACTTATTTATTATATATATATATATATATATAACAAAAATACCTATTCTACTTATCTACTCCAAAATAATTAAATGCAAAACATTGAAATAACAAAGGAGCTTAAAGAAAGAGATAGGAACATAATAAATTTTATATGTTTGAGAAATATTATAAGATATTTTAGAGTAGGATGTTCAAGAGTGGGAATGAAGTGATTAGTTGCATTTAGTTACATGTGATTAGTTGCATTTAGTTACATAACTATATATCTAGGTAATTAGGTAAACCTAACAACTTCATTATAGCAGAGGGAGTTGCAAATTCCTCCAATCTCATAGTGTAATGGAAGGTACATGTTCTTTTTTTTTTGTTTGTTTTGTTTTGTTGAATATCTTTTTATATGTTTTTTGAAATCTTTCTCAACCATATAAAGCAATGATCATCCTCATGTACAAGACATACTTGAATTGAATGAAATAAGAGATTTCTTATGTGAGATTTTAGTGTTTTGAGAATATGATACTTTTACTTTAGGTTCTTATCTTGAAAATTTTATTCAAAAGGTGAATTATCTTTTTCACTTATTTTTTGGATAATTAAGTTGACATGTTCTACTTCCTTTTTTTTCTTGTCCATTCTTTTACAATTTTAAACTTTGTTTCCATGTTGTTCCAAGCTTTTGGCGAAGCTACCATGGGTTCTTGGTTAAATCCTTGCTTTCAAATTCTTAATTGAGTTCATAGATTATTCTCAAGTTCAAAGAGGATTTCATAAAGTAATATCAATAACTTTGACTTCAACTCAAACTTAAAAGATGATACTTTAACCATTATGTTTACCTTTAAAAGGATTTTTTCTTTGGTTATAATTAAATATAATCTTGAACTTTTTTCTATTGTCTATTTTACACTAAGTAAAGTATATTAGTCACATAAAAAATGTTTTATTTGTTATGATCAAAATTTGAGTGTTAAATGAGAATATTTGAAATATTTAAAATTTTTGTCTTATAAGAGTTTATCTCGTCTTTTCTTTGATAAAAAAGTTCAAAATGTTTTATCCTCTCCATTCTAAAGTTATTTACAAACTTTGTTGAAATTAAGTACATTTTCATCTATAGTTGTTACAATTATTTTATTTTATGTGAGAAAAAACATTCATGTCATCAAGATCAAGAAGAACCTTTATACGATCAATATTTTTAAAAATATTGTTGAACATGTTTTGGTGTATCAATTTTGACCATTTTGGGTTATCACTTTTGATCATGACTTTCAAGAAATTATTTAATGTCAATTTTAATATTTTGCAAGTGTACCAAATTATACAATTAGTAAAATGAAAAGTCTAAGTATTATTTTTCGAAATGATTTGTATTTTTTTAGATAAATTGAATTGTTAATTCAATAAATTAAAATGAAAAAGATAATTCTAAATGAGTATAAAATAGTGCATTGAAAATAAATAAATTACAAATTAAATTGTTTAATAAAAAATAAAGATTCATCAAAGTTAGATATCATGAAGATATCTCTATACAAATTTATCTCAAGAGCATCACTTGAATATTACTCTAAATATTTAGACAATTTATTTATTTTAACGAATGGTCACAACTTATAGACTTATCCATAGTTGCAATATGTCAATTTTTCACTTTATCTATAACTTTTGTAATCTTGATTTTTTTTTATATTTTTAAGTAATCAACATATTAATTTTCAGAAAGAATAAAAAGTATTTAGAATATCCAACTATTGACTTTTTGCTAATTAATCCAAAGATATTGAGTTTAATCTAATAAAAGGAAAACAGTTTTAAATTAAAAATTCTTTCATTACTTGACTTATTCATTATTCTTAAAAAGAATTTTTTTTTAAAACATTATATCAAACTCAATATTTTAAATAATAAATTTATAAAACTTGTTTAATATGAAAGTCCCTAGCCTCAACAATATAAAAATAAGTAGGAAATGCTTTGGATAACATAACTAATTATTTAACTTCTTATACTTGTCATTTTGTAATAGTAAAATAAAATTGTACTTGGTAAAAAAGGAAAAATATATCTTAAAAACCCATGAAGTTGTATATAACTTTTTGATGGAATGGTTTGCTTCAAAAGGATACTATAAAAGATATGTTTGTAATTATATATAAAAGAAAAAAAGTTATTAAAAATAATATGATTAAGAGTTATTAAGTGAGTGTGGAAAAAATTTTAGATATTAATATATCATTACCCGTAAAAGAAAAAACTAGGTCTAAATTATTATGCATCCATAAAACCAATTAGATCCGAAGAAAGTTAACACAACACTGAGTTGAGGCTTATAAAAAAACTGGGTCTAAATCATTATGCATCCATAACACCAATGAGATCCAAAAAAGTCAACACTGAGTTGAGGTTTGGTGGTTGCTAAAAGACCTATTTTATTTGGTAATTGGTATATATACACCCATGTCAAAGAATTCTCAACTCAAAAAAATTATATATATATATATATATATATATATATATATATCAGTAATCAATCAAAATATTTTGATTGATTACTATTATTCCCTCTCAAATATTTTTTTCTATTTATAAAACTTGAATTCTAGAAATCAAAGCAACGACTTGTTTAATAACTTTATTTATAATAAATATAATTTATTTTACCATTTTTTTTCTCTTATAATTGAGTCTAGAGTATTCCAACTGCCTTATTCCTCAGCCTGCTAGATTGGAAAAATAATGTCCACAGAGAAATTATATGATCTAAAACTACCATGGCCCAACTAATTTTTATCAGATATTCAAGTTTTTTAATTTTATTTTTGAATTGAAAATTTTACTATATGTCAGGTTACGATTGATCCACATTGCTAACATGTGGTGACCCGTAACCAACCATGCAATAATGCATCGTTCGTCCACAGTTACACTAACCTTCAAAGCTGAAAAGAAAAGGAAAAAAAACTTGTTATTGTTGAATTAATCACACTTTATTACAAATACAGAAGCTAAGATCTCATCTCCTAGAAGAAACTGGATTATGTTCTGTGACATTCATGGGCTACATTAAAGTTTTAAGATATAGAACTTTTCCAGATTCTTCTTCTTCTTTGTCAGCTTTCCTTGGCATGATTCATACATCCAAAAGAGTAGGAACACTACTTCATCTTCCATGCTGTTTATGCTACTGGCTTCCATGTGAAGAGTTGAGCATGTATAATCAGAGTGGTGCAGGTACAGGAGAAGAAGCCAATCATATCTCAAGAACAATATCTGTTAGAAAAAATATAAATTAGTATATGATGAAAAGTAACTCAGGCATGATTACATGAACTTAATTAGGCACTGTGTAAAATGTAATATCAATAAATTATTCAGTGTAGAGCTTACATTCAGAATCAGTCTTGACCCATTTGCTTCCATTTTCTGAAACAGTTGCAAGTTCCTCTTCATCATCACCATCATCATTATCCTCCTCCTCATCATCAAACCGAGAAATTGGTGTGGCTTCAAGGTAATTCTTTATGAACGGTGTAGTTGAACATGAACCTTGGGGATATATCTTTTTGTGAAGTATTGCCCTCAAAATCTGTTATCACAAGCAAAGTAGTAAGATAAGTAATGCAAAAAAAATAAAAACGAAGGAGTGATTAAGCTAATTTGCATGGTTTCTCATCTACCTTCTCCATTCTGGATTCAGTGGAAAGTGGATCTTTGAACAAAGGGGTAGGTTGAAAACCACTTTTGCAAGCAAGCATCTTCTTAAGAAGAAAAGAGAGTGATTTCTTGCCAACACCTCTCTTACTGCTATGATCCAAACAACAATCTTTTCCCCTGCTGAATATTATACTCTTGCTCGGGTAGAAATTACCACGGTTGGCATTGGAGCCATCAGAAAGAGACTCATTTTCTTTACCTTCACAATCCAACCTTGAATGCTCAATGTTCAAACATTCCTTGGTCAGAGCATTGGTGTGTTCTTCTTGTTCACCTCCCAAATTTGGCTCCACCTTCCCCTTAAAGAATATGCTGAACTCATTCTGAAGATTTGCAACTTCTTCAAGCGTGATCTCTTGTGTGCAATCCTTGAAAGAAGATGAATCCTCCGCAGTGTTGTTACTCCTTCCACCCGAATCTTCTCTCATGGTGTTGCTCCCAAACGTTCCAATTGCAAGTAGTGCTTGAGGCCAGTCACTGAACTCTTGTTTGCAAGGTTCATGCTTCATGTAATCTGAAGGAGGAAAATCAATCATCAAATTCACTCCAAGAATGATAGACTACAAAGTAATAAAAAGTTGCAAACACAAAGTTAGAATGGATAAATATTTCAACTGAATTATTATTATTATTACTTTTTCTATTTGTTACTTTCTCTTGTACCCTTTTTGATAAATTAAACAGTATAATAATTGCAGCCTATAACCTCTGTCCAAATCTTCCCTCTACCTAATCAAGCTCTAGTGGCATACTTTCTTTTCCTATAGAAATAAACAAGGTTTGCTTAACACACACTAGAAACCACCAAACCTTAATTCTGTGGACATTGTTTTGTTGTTCTTAGCCGTGAGCATTATTGTGTTCTTAACTCTGTACAGAATAGTGTTTTATCACTATGTGCATCTAGAAACAAAACTCATAGCTAGCCAACGTCATAATCAGACCTGAGTATATCAAACCATGTAAAAACTGTGGCAAAAATGATCCTCTCACTGGAGAGTGATGAGAGCAAGGAAAAAGAATGCTTACGGGTGGCTGAAATCAACTTAGTATGTTTGTTTTTTCCATTGCTCCCATTGATCCTGTTTTGCATCCACTCAAAAATCTGCAAAGGGACACATGATCAAGATGCATGCTAGTTGGCAATGAAGAATAATGCGAACACAAGAGAAAGCAAGTTTTTCCTACCTTCATTTTGGTGAATCAACTTTAGAGATCCTCTAGGTAAAATATATAGAAAATTTTGAAAGATAGCAGAATGAAGAATGTAGAGTGTGCTGATCCCACACAGAAGCAAAGTCCAGCAAGTGCTGAGCTGCAAAAGGATTTAAAGTTTAAATAGAGTGGCTAATTTGTGGTTCAAGTTCCCAAACAGTGACTTTCGCAACCTCTTGATTTCTCTAAGTTGTCTTTTTATCATCCCTTCTCCCAACCATAGTTTTTTATTTCTTGTCTCCTTTGCTACATGATTTTTTATGCAGAAAAGATAAACAAATGTGGCCATGTATATTAAATCGATTAGGGAAACTCGATTTCTGATGAAGGATCTAAAACCTTCAAGAATTTTGGGACATTATTGTGGTCATCCAAATAGTAAAGAGTTCATTTTTATTGGTTGATAATCTAGATATACAATTGAGTCTTCTCTTGATATAAAGAAAAAATTTATAAATTTATTATTTAAGATTTTAAGTTAAAAATAATATTAATTTTTATATATAAATTAATTCGTAGTTTAATAGTGTTGTTTCTTGTCATATATCTTCTAAAGAGATTCAACAATTTTCATAACTATAACATCTTTATATATTACTATAAGTGAACATACTACACATTCCTATAAGTGAACATATTACAAAGATAAATAATAAAACTATTTTATAAGAGGTGAATTAGTTTTTACACGGATAAAATTATTTTATGAGAGATGAATTCCTTTTTTTAAAATGTAGGAAATAAAGTGCACGTAAATTTCCATAATCAATTATAAAAAAAAACTTTATATGAATCATATTCAAGAAATTATTTATTAATAACATGTGTTTATAATTACTAATTTTCACTTAATAATCTCAAGAAAAAACATTTTTCACATTTTAAAATTTCAATAAGTCATTTCCAATAGTTTTTAAATAATCAAAATTAGAAATATGAATTTTAATATTTACAACATTAATAAAATTATAATAATTTTTAGATAATAAAATAAGAAAATAATTCATAATTTAAAATGGTTAATTTTAAAAGATTACCCATTTTAAAATGAATAATTAAAATTAGTAAGATTTTTTATCACTTTCAAAAATTATTTCACACTTTTTAAAAGTTTTTAAAATAATTTTAAATTTATTAAATATAAATTTAATTATTCAAACCCACCTACTTTTTAACATCCTAACTATATAAAATAATTTTAAATTTATTAATATAAATTTAATTATTCAAACCCGCCTAGTTTTAGCATCTAACTATAATAACTAGTAATTAAATACTTATCTATATATAATAACATACGAGGTGTTGAATTACTTTTTCCATACTTAACATTATAGCTTCTTGTATCAAGATATAACGGTCATAAAGGCTAAACTAATATATAATGAACAAAACGTATACAAGTTTTTTTTGCCACATTCAACAAAATATTGTGTATGAACTTTTATTAGTTTTTCATCATTTAATATTTTAATTTATTTAATTTAGGTTATTTATGAAACATGAGTATCTTATTTTTTTTAATGATTTATATGACTCAATGCCTCAACACTCAAGCTCTGTCAGATTATTATGTAGGTAATTACATTTTTCACCACCATATCAACTAACTTAGTTTAAACATATTCTAATTAAAATAATTTTAGTTAATAATCAATATTATACTCATATAACAATCATGTAACAACTATATATTTAAAAGACATTTAGAACAAATGAAATTAAGTTCCCCCACAAAGAAGAGTATGAGAGCTATCTCTACTTAAGTGACATTTTTTTAAAGAAGAGGTGATTGATTATGACACTTTATTGCTTGAATAATATATTATCACTTAAGCAATTTGCTTTGGAACTTAAGTGTTACAATCTCAAAGAAAATATAATTGATTTTAAATCTTCAATGTTTAAGTGATCATTTGTTGCATAAGTGTGGAATATTATTAATAGGGTTCAACATACCAATTCTAAATATAATACAAAAATAAACTCAATAATTAAAGTTAATTTTTGTTATATAGGATTTCTTTGATATAAGAAAATTCAAATCTTGAAAGAAAAGATGAATTATGAATATTAAAAGATATTTTAAAGAATTTATAGGAAATTGAACATAACAAAAAGCAAACATAACACAAAAAAATTAGATTCACCAAAGCACTTTTCTTCTAAGCATATATTTATCCGACCGAAAATAAAACTAAAAAGAAGTGGAGTTCAGAAGAGATATCTAAAACTTAAGTTTTCAAAATAAAGCATATTACTATTTTTATTTTTTATTCTGAACCCAAATAATTACATCCACATTTATATTTGTATTAAGTAAAAGTAAATTATTTATTAAGACAGATGTTGTTTTAGTGAAATAATTTTAATAAGTGACATTTTTTTTCTTAATGTATGTGAAAAAATTAAACTAAGGTAGTACAATAAAAAAATTAAGCTAATAAAAAGAAGAAAAAACTAAAATCATAACTTCATAATTATATAGTAATGAGCATTCTGTTTTTTAAAGTCCCAATAAACATGTAAACCTAAAAATAATCATTATGAAATTCATAAATAATCAGTATAAATTTGAAAAAAAAAACTTCCCTTCTTCACTACCCTCATTCCTTCTAAACTTTACCTCATTTAAAATTTACATCCTCAATTTTAATTTTATCTTAACTCTTTCTTAAATTTAATTTTATTTGTAAATAGACACCATAAACTTTACTTTTTTTTATTGATTATCATTTTGTGTATAGACACTTTGAAATTAATTTCAATATATATATATATATACTAAAGTTGAGTTAAATTATTTATGTTAAATGAAAATATTCATATTTTTACCTATTATTTTGGCACAGTTCATATTATTGTGTATTAAAATTTAATTAAAATACAAAATTACAAAATAAAAATAAAAATAAAAAAAACATATTTATTTATTTTTAATTATAATTTTATTATGTTTTATCATATGAAAAATATTTATACAATTAAAACTAATAATTGATTGAAATTTAAAATAAATAAATTATTGAGACCTTTTATTTGTTAGTAGTTAAACCTTGGTTGGTTTGATGAGAGACTATTTATATAATGATAAATTTAAAAAATTAATTAATATGAAAATGAAATTAAAGACATAAAGGGTCAATAAGTAAATTTAAGACATTTATTGATAAAGAAATCTCCATTTAAGAATCAATTAGAACGAAACTAATAACTAAATAGTTTATTAAAGAAGATAAAGTTTAAGAGTTATATACTATTTTCCATAAAATCTTAATGAAATTCTTCCTCTTATGATTTTTAATGACATGGCTTATACAATGGGCTTTTGGTTACTTTTCAATTTTTGAATTGTTATTTATCTTTCCTTTAATTTTTTATTTTATGATTATAGAAGAGTTGAATAAAAATTATTTTTAAAAAACCATTTATATGCTAATAAAAATTAATAATACTATTCATTTATTTACTAGGAAAAAAGAGATATTTCATAGCTTTAAATTTATTAAAAATAATAATTATATTAAAAAAATAGGTAGTTAAAGATTTATAATTAATTTTAGTATTTAAATAATTTTTATTTTTATTTTAAAATATAACTAAATATAGAATAAAAATAAGAATTGTGTATGTTAAAAGTAGAATTTTTTATTCTAGATTTATTTTTACTTTAAAATATAATTAAAAATAAAATAAGAATATGAAATATAAACATTAAGAAAGAGAATCTTATTATATATTGTTATAAATTATATACTATTACAAATTATAAATATTCATTTTAAAATATATTAAAGATGAAATAAGAATATAAAAAATAAATAATAGAAAGATAAAATTATCTTTACATATAGTTATAGATTTTAAAATATATTAAAAATAAAATAAAAATATAAAAAAAAAATTATATATAATTATTTATAGATTTTAAAATATATTAAGAATAAAATATGAATATAAAAAATTATAAATATATAATTATAAATTTTAAAATATATTAAGAGTAAAATATGAGTATAAAAAATTGACCCTAAAAAAGAAAAGGAATCTCTTTATATATAATTATAGATTATAAATTATAAATTTTTATTTTAAAAAATATATTAAAAATAAAATAAAAATATAAAAAAAGACGTAAAGAAATTTTTTTATATATATAATTATAGAATTTAAAATATATTAAAAATGAAATATAATTATGAAAAATAAATATAAAAAAATCCTTTTCATATAAAATAAAGATATATAATTATAAATTTTAAAATATATTAAAAATAAAATAAGAATATAAAAAAATAAACACCAAAAATTTTTTTTTTATATATAGTTATAGATTATATAAATATATTACTAATATTAGTTACATAAACACTAAAATAGTTATTATTATTTATAATATATAATTTATAAATTATTATTTATAATAAAAATATAAGTTTTTTCTATTAAAATCTTTCAAATACGAAAATCACGTATTCCAAATCTCATATACCTATTTAGAGAAGAGAAGGTAAAATTAGGATAGAGAAGAAAATCAAATTAGGTCTTATGATAGCTATATTGAGTCATATGCTTTATTAAAAACAAATTAATTGTTTATCAGATTATCTATCCATCTAATTTTAATCACACTTATATATAGTGTAATAGTTAAAATTATTTTATACAAATAAAATACTTGTTTGAACAATCACTTTTGAGTTCTAAAAAAAGAGAGTTAAACTTTTATCTATTGTGTATTTTATGAT
The DNA here is from genome assembly GCA_030347555.1 of Lablab purpureus. Taxonomy (NCBI): domain Eukaryota; kingdom Viridiplantae; phylum Streptophyta; class Magnoliopsida; order Fabales; family Fabaceae; genus Lablab; species Lablab purpureus. The sequence continues at coordinate 3,967,753 of CM059262.1, forward strand.
TTACCTTTTTCGTCATTGGTATACATTTGAATTTGAATGTACTGTGAATTGGTTATAACACATCAAATTTTAGGAAAAGTTGTTAACAATTGACAAAGATTCTATTATATCTAAATTGATTGACAAAGATTCTATTTTTTTTACAACCATCGAAAAAAATTTCATATTTCAATAGTTTTATTTAGGATGTGTAGGAAGGAAATTTAAAGGAGTGGAACAGAAAAAAATAAAGAGAAAAAAAAAGTGAAAAGTAAAATGATTTAAATTAAAAAAAGTGAAGAAAAATAAATAAAAGATTTATAAAAATTTATGAATAATTTAATTGATATAATAGATTAAAATCAATTGTATATTAGTATATTTTAAAAAATTTATAAAAATAAATTTAAAATAATCATATATTAAAATAAATTACATTAGAATTAAACTAAAGTTTAAATGAGTTTGTATTAAAATACAAATTTATTATAAAAATTATATTTCAGAATAAAAATATACTAAAATAAATTACCAAAAATTAAATTAGTTAAATTTATTTTATTTGGTACTAGTGTGGAAAAGACCTCTTCGTATTTTTATATATTTTAAGATCTTTTAATAATAATAATTACATAAAAAATAAATAATTATATTTTTTTGAAATGTTTATAGTATTTTTAAAATTTAAATAATTTATTTTCATTTTTATTTTAAATAATTTTGTAATAGTTACATAAAAAATATATATAATTACATATATTAAAGTATTTGTGATTATTTTTAAGTTTTGAATAATATATTTTTATTTTTTTTTAAATATATTAAGAATAAGATAAAAATATGGAAAATGTATAAGAAGATATTTTTTTACATTGTTATAAATATTTATTTTAAAATATATTAAAGGTAAAATAATATTAAAAATATTTCAGATATTAATATATAGAATATATTTGATTAACTTCAAGTAAGTCGTTACTGTGATTTTAATTTTTTAATTTTTACATTGTGAAGCAAAGATGTTACTTCTCTAATTGAGAGTAAAGGAGCTTCTAATAAATTCAGGTTACTTTTATAATATTTTTCATTACACATGTTATTCAACATGTTTCTATATGAGTCCATCCAAATGGGTACATGTTTCTATATGAGTCCATCCAAATGGGTACATTGTTGAGAGATTCTGAGGAGGAGAATGAACTACAAGCATAACCATACAAATGTTTATGACATCACTTCCAACCCAAAACCTTAAGACAATGGATTTATGAGTCGTCACATTTATATAGTGTTCAACTTACTTATTCTTATCCAATGTGAAACTCCAACATCACACTTTTATCCTAACATTATGAAAACTAATGAAACATGATTTGTGTTGATGAAGCTAGGGCTTGAACTTTAGTAGTTTTCTCCATACCTTCGTAGCTTTTCATCAGTTATGTGTGTATCTGCTTTATTTGTTTCTGAAATACACTTAAATAAACAGTGTTTAACTCACATTATTTAACTTATAGATGTTGGCAAAAGGAAGAGTTACATTGGTAAAAAGAAGGATGTAAACTTGTCATGAATTAAAAGCAAACAATGCAAAAAGATACAGTGCATGCAGTGTGGCATCGACATTAACATATACATAAATAATTCTATACTTATTAATTTCTTTATCTTTAACCAACCAGCTATACTAAAAGAGAAACCTTTACCTTCACCATTAATAATGTAAGATGTCAAAATAGGTTTAATTTGATTTATTAACGTTGGTGAGGTGTAATAATAATGGAAATTTGGAAGGAGAAAGATTTGAGGCCAAAGTTCTCGTTTGCTGTCCCTTACTAACCGAACCATATAAGTTTGGTGTGTGTGATTGGCATCACCATATCTCCACCATGCATTTCATTGGCCAGTTTCCCCTAGACACTACCAAATTCCACTACCCTCACATCATTTTATATCTCTTCTTTTATCATCATTTTATTTTTCTTCTTTCTTTGCATTATATTTTTTTTACAACTTTACATTTTTGTGTTCATATAAAGAACTTACTTTGAGAATAACTAGTACAGTTTTTTAATGGCTTTAATGAAAGTCAACTTGTAATTTATGAATAATTTTTTTTACAAAATATACAATATTTTTTCTTACCGGTTGGGATATTATCAATTAAGAGGTATCAAATGGATCTAAACAAATAATTAAAAATTAATTCAAAAAATATAATAATTGAAATTAAAATTCTTTTAATTGTATTTTTTTTTCAAAATTGCAACATTTCAATCAATTTTAATATTAAAATTTTTAAACTAAAAATCTGGAACTAATTATTTAAATATTATTATATTATATATCTATTATCTTATTTGTACATGATATATATATATATATATATATATGAAAGAAAAATTTAATATATATAACTTAGTTAACACGTTAGATAGTAATATAAAAGAAAAATTATTCTAATAATATAAATATTACATTATTAAATATATAAAAGAAAAAATATTAAAATAAAATAAAATACTAATAAAAATAATAATATAAAAAATAAATAATTTTATTATTTATATTTTAAATTTTATACAAACATATATATATATATATAAAATTTGTTAAGCTTAAAAAAGCATATTATATAAATTATTTAATGTTTATATTACAATATATAAATATAATACATTTATTAATAAAAAATTATACAACCATTCAAACCAAATGTTAGTTTCATTTGGTTCATATATTTTTTTATATTTATACCATATATAATGTTTAGTTTAAATATATTTTTAATTAAAAATAAATTACACCGCAAACATCTTATTATTAATAAAATTTATTATAACAGAAACGATGAGTTATGGAATTAAGCATTTTGATATGTAGTTGCACATTCAATAACGATCAGACTTTTTTTTATTTTTGGGAGGAATTTAATAAGTCTTGGTGTGAAATAATAACCTACTTGGTTTTCAACTTAACATTACTGAAAAAAACATTACGAATATCTTTTGATAAAATTAAAAAATAAAAGAATAAAATCAATTACCAACTTTTTAGTTTATAAGACATTTGGTACAACTATTTTAAGCAAAAACTTTCATAGCAAACAACCTTATTTCGTTTAAACTACTTACTAAAAGACATAGAATCTAATATAATAACTTTAGTATTCTTTTTAAGGAGATTTGAATGCCACATGCAAATTCACGCTCGTGGTTTTATAATCTCATACACATGTGCGCATTCACATACATATAGAGAGAGGTCCATATTTTAATATAATTTAACATTATTCACAATAAATTATAACATGAATGAAATTTAATAAAACTAAAAATAACAATAAAATTTTGAGCAAAACATGAGCTCAAGAAAACGAATATTCAAGATAAGTTTTGGAATTTGTGATGATCTTCTCTGAATCAACCTTTAATAGGATATATACATGAAAAAGAATTCTTAAACCGAGGGTGCTGGCCAATAAGGCAAAGGAAACATTTTTTTTGTTTTTGGTAGATTCCTTGATTTGTGGTGTTTCTCATTAACGGATTGTGTTTATAATTCTTTGTTTCTTATATTACAGAAGTCTTGGTGCAAGAAAGGAAGATGCTCATATCATGAGATTAGACAATGATTAAATTATAAGATGATTAGAGACAACATTATATATGTTCATTGCATTGCATGAGCCTGGTCTTAATTAGGGAAGTTTAGAAGGCATTTAGTTTAAAATTAATAGAATTAATTAAGATTGATTCCTTGAAATAGCAATACATGTAAAAGGTTTTTTGGGCATAGAAAATTGGGTGAAAAGGAAAAGAACAGCGGAAAGAAAAGATAGGTACATTGTGGCGTATATAGAAAAAATGATAGTTACCTGAAAGGAATTTTTGTAAGAGCTTCGTCCACATCTTTCATTTTATTTATTTATTTATTTCATTTTCATTGTTGGCAGTGAAGAACTAAAATGCCCTAAGAAAGATGTGAAAGCAATATGGCTTTGTGGCTGCCCCTGGACTTGCGGCTTTTCAGAGTGGTTTTTGTTCCCTGCCTCTTTGGATTCACCACTACTCTAAAGGCTAGGCCAACACTAATAATTTTGGTTGATAAATAGAATTTTTCATCTTCTCATTGATTTTTTTTGGATTGAGCTCATGCAAATGAGGTAGGCCACCTTTTGGAGTTTCAAAATCTGATAGGATTTGGATAAGTGATGCTGACTAATATATAGAGGATGCAACATGCCCAATATCTCATTACAAAAGCTCAAAAGGAATTCAACAAATTTCACATCTCTAAGTACAATATTATATTGTTAAGATAAACTAGTTACTATTAATTATTCAATATTTTTTAATAAGATATCGGTTAAATATGTTTTTAGTTCTTTAATTCGTTCTTATATTTTATAAACTTGTGTAAATAATTCTTAATGATGTGTCAAATTTTTTTTTAATTTCTTTATTTTCCTTTTTGATAGTTTCTTACTTTCCTATCATCTGTCTTTTAAGCTTTTTTCACTGTTTTACCTTTTATTTCCTCTCATTTTCCTCTCCTTATAGATATTTTTATTTGTTATTGAGGATCATTTACACATGTTTAAAAAGTATAAGGATAAAATAGATTCAAAGTTTCTCTTAGAGACAAAATATAATTTTGATAAATAGTTCAGAGACTAAAAATATATTTAACTTATAATATATTTAAATGTAAGTTAGGGTTAAAAATAAAGAGATTATAATATGAGAGAGAAAAGTAATTTTTTTTCCAGCACCATGAGATCCATGGTAGTAGGATTCAAGACTCAATTCAAGCTTTGTGGCACTTGCTTAGGACAACTCAATCTGCTACTTTGATTTGGTTCATGATATATAATATAAACTTGTGATGCCATGTTTGATATATATGTCGTTATGTTTGCAATTCTATATATGAGACACAAAATGAATGCCAATAATTAATTAATAATAGCATGAGGGGAATAGTCTATAACCACTTAGTAAATTTAAGAATTTTTATTTGAGACAGTTTTTTGTATTGAGAGAGTATTAGTTGTTCTTTTGTTTTTTTATAGACGTGTATTGCAAATAAAAGTGAAATATAGAGAAAAATGCATACACCATTAGTTATGATAAAAATATATACCTCATTAACATGTAATAAAACTACTATAGCATCAATATATTAATAGAAGTATGTTTAATAAATTATTATTTTAAAGTTTTATATTAGAATTGATGTTTTAATATATTAGATTTCAACATAAAATTAATTGATACTAGATGAAATTGTCTATTAATACATAAGCTTTATTCAAGTCATATTATTATATATTTATAAAATTATATTCTCGAAATGAATATTTTTTAACGTGAAGGAGAATGTTAAGAAAATGATCAAATCTCTATATTAAAATGTAATATAACATAAGTAAGACTTATATATAAGTAAACAATTTCATCCAATATCAACTAATTTTAAGTTGAAATATATAATATTTATTCAAGTTAACTCATAACTTATTAATATCAAATCTTTTTAATATTATCTTTTTAAAAAATATATCATATTTAACACATTTAATAAACATAATCACCACATAAATTCTTCACACTATGATTTCTCTTAATTGATTATTTCTATACTTATATAATAAGTGTAAGTGTTATAAATCTCATGTTCATATACACCACTTGTATATTTGTAATTTTTTTTCTCGACAAAAAAAAAAATTTGTAATAGTTGTATATGTAGATTTATTTAGATCTTCCAAAAGCATGAGTTTAGAAAGATATCACTATATACACAATGATAATTTTTCTAAGTATATGCATGGATCTTATGTTTTTAGGACCTCTAGAAAACTTGCAAAAAATTTTAAAATAAAACCAAATGAAAATTATGGTGAAGAATTTCAAAATTATAATTTTGAAAACTTTTGAGAATAATTTGGTATAGGCTACACTTTCTTCACATGTGCATAACACAATAAAATTAATTTTGTTAACATGACTTAAATTTTAAAATTACATTTTTACTTTTTAGAATAATTTTTTTTAATTTTATTTATAACAGGTTAAAGTAATATGTTGGCTTGATATGCAATTCAATTAAACCTAAATTGCAGATTGGACCGAGTGAACACATTTTATATCTTAGCCCATTTAACTGGTTTGATCCGCACATTTTTGAAGTAGATAACAAGCCAATTCCGTACAGTGTATTTACTCTTTTTCTCACCCTTTTCATTAAAAATCTATTGAAGTTCACAATGACTATTTTCATGTTCTATCTATTTCAGTATTTTATTCTTAAAATATATTAAATAAAGACTTATATATATAGTTAGAAATTTAAGTGTGAAACTAAACATAAAATTTCACATTAAATAAAAATTATAAAATCAAAATATATAAAAAAAATAAAAATCTATAAATATGGAAACTTAAAATTTTATATTAAAAAGAATATTATTTTTTTAAAATACTTATTTTAAAAAAAGTGTTTCCATATATTTATATATATATATATATATATTTATTTATTTTCGACTTAATTGATAATTTTTTCTTACATTCAAAATTATCATAAATTTGTGTACATAGAATTATATTATTGAACTCTTTAATCTTCTATTATACACTCAAGAGTATATTAATTAATCTAAATAGTTACTCGAAAAACAATAACATACAAATATATACACTAAGAAATCTTATTTACTTTTAAATAAAAACAATCACAATCACTATGTAATAGGAAAAAAAGTAGGATTGAGATACCAATATTATGGTAAAATGAACATAACTAAAGTTTTGACATAAGGACAAAATACACACTACACATCTATTTGCATGAAACATTGTTTATTGTTTCCTAAGAAAACAAAGCTAAATCCAATATACTATATATATATTGGAAACAAATATTTAACTTTAGAAATTAATGAACACCTCATTCACTAATATGATCTACTTACTTAGTAAACAGGTATTTATAAGTTTCTTTTTTCTACATTTCAATAGTCTCTTTAAACATCACTATGTAGTATAAATAATGTCAAATACATTTTTTCATGTGATTTTATCATAAACACTACAAATTTATTTATAGAAAAAATTTATGTAAGTTAAATTTTTAATATTGTGTTTCGAATTATACGATTTAAAATTATTTATTTTTAATATTTTTAAAAAAATTTATATTGTGCAATCTAAAATTTATTAAATTGTAGAATATAAAATATATTTTTTTTTGTTCGAACCAGAATGTATATGGCACATCTAGAATTATATTACACAATTTACTATCCATAAGATTATAATAAGATATTTTACATTGTTTAAATTATAATTCTAGATTTTATATCCAAAAATTTAAATTATGTTACACTTACCGTGCCTGCTTTTATAATATGTTGTTTCCTTTAATTTATGCATTTCATAATTTAATTATTTTGTATATCTTTAAAGTTGCAACTATTAACATTCTAAATTATACTATCCATTGTAGTGAATAAATTTTTTTATTTCAACATATTTTTGAATCATTCAAAATCCATAAGATTATAATAAGATATTTTACATTATTTAAATTATAATTCTAAATTTTATATCCATAAATTTAAATTATGTTACACATCTTACAATTCCTTTATAATATGTTGTTTCTTTTAAATTATGCATTTCATAACTCAATTATTTTGTATATCTTAAGTTGGAACTATTAACATTCCAAATTATACTATCCATTGTAGTGAATAAATTTTTTTATTTCAAAATATTTTTGAATCATTCAAAATAGAATGTATTTCCAAAACTTTGTTGTAGATTTATAATTATGTTATATATTAATTTCACTATTTTTAAATTTAAATTGTAATTCTAGATTTTATATTTGTAAGTTCAAATAATGTTACAAATTTTGTCATAGTAAGATAATTTTTTTAGATGATCTAATCTGTAATTTAACAAAAGTTTTAGGTTAAATTCCAAAAATTTGATATTTTGAATAGAAGAATATGTAATTATAGTTAATATAATTTTTTATTCTAACTTACATAATTTAAAATATATTTTCAAAAATTTAGTTGTTATAAAGTAAAAAAAGGATAGTTATTTTAAAATAAAAAGAAATTAAAAAATAAATCAAATTATTTCAGGAACAAATCATTTTTTAATGATTACAAACTTATAACAATCCAATAAAAAAACACTTTGGAGTTTAAATTAACAAATTTCTTTCTTCAAAATCAACACATATAATTCATTACAAAAATTTAATTTTAACTAAGAGATTTATTATGCGAATATACCACCTATTAAAATATAATAATAAATTAAAAAAACTTTCAACTAAATTTATCAAATAACATAAAACAGAACAAAAAAAATCGCCCCGTGTCTAGGCACGTGTCTCACTCTACTTGACAGGAGATTAACCCAAGACATTGAGTTGTTGAAGTTTTTATGAATAGGAACATGTGTTGACTACGTGGAGAAATAAGGTTACTGTTTGCAGTAACATTGTATTGTTCTGAATCTAAATTAAATAGAGAAAAAGTATCTGTGGTGAATATAATAAAAAACTCATGGCCTCGTGGTGAAGCCTGCATTTTATTATTTTATCTCTTAAAAGAGGAGAACCCAAATGCCTACACCTGTGTTTTGTCACTCCACACATAACACATAACTCATATCTTCTATGCATCAAATAAACATAAACTCTCATCTCTTTCCCTTTATTATCAAATATTTATAACCACCATCTTAGTGGGTGAAGAGCCTCCATCATTATCTCATTAGTTCTAAATGTGAGCAAACTAAACCTTCATATATCACTCTAATTTTTTAACTTACTATTATTATCATCTAGTTGTTAGTTCTCAAAAACTGCCACTTTTTCTAAATTATTGCTACTTTTTTAAAAATTAAATGACATGCATCAACAACCCTTCTATTTTCAAACTAAAGGAAGACTTTGTAAAGTGTCTGAAAATAAAGAAAGTGCATGAGTAATTAGCAGTGTTAGAGTGTAATTTAGTGAAAAATGTTTTGAATAATTTGTGTGGAAACAGAATAAAAGGAGGTGAGATACAGCTAGTGTTGGCACGTAGAACCAGTAGAACCAGTGACCGACGCAGAGACATGGCAACCCTTCACACACAAACGCTTCGTCCATGGCTTCCTGTCACCAGACTTCACATTCTCTTCCACTCACTCGCACTCTTCTCTCTCTTTTACTACCGCGCAACTCATCTTCTCCACCGACCAACCCTCCCGTGCCTTCTCATGACGCTGGCTGAGGCCATCCTCGCCGAGCTCTGGCTCTACAACCAGGCCTTCCGGTGGCGCCCGGTGACACGCACTGTCGCCACGGAGAAGCTTCCCAGCGAGGAGAAGCTGCCGGGGGTGGATATCTTCGTCTGCACAGTTGACCCTCGGAAGGAGCCCACCGTGCAGGTCATGGACACTGTTATCTCCGCCATGGCCATGGATTACCCCTCCGATAAACTCGCGGTGTATCTCTCCGACGACGGTGGGTGTCCCGTGACTCTGTACGGGATGAGAGAGGCTGTGGGGTTTGCGAAAGAGTGGGTCCCTTTCTGCAGAAAGTATGGTGTGAAGTTGAGGTGTCCCAAGGTGTTCTTCTCTGCCATGGGGGAAGATGAACACCTCCTCCGCACTCAGGCGTTCATGGCAGAGCAAGAACAGCTCAAGGTACGCATGCATGTCCATTTTACATGGTCTTATTATGGCTTATGATGAATAAAGAATTTGGTTTCAGAAATGTTTCCAATATTTTACTGTGTTGAACTAATTTGGTTTTTTTTCAGTCAGTCTCTAAATAAACCGGAAAACGTTTGAATAATCGCACTCGAACTAGCTTATGAAACAAAACAGAAACATATGGAAAAATATATTAGTTTTTACATAAAATAATTTTAAATTTTGGTTTATTTTTTCTTATACAAACCCATGAGTTTCTCTTAACATTTTGAAATCGTGAAAGAAATGGCATTTTAGGATAATTTGAAAATATTTATAGATGCAGTTAAAAAAAGAGGGTTATGAAGTGTATAGAGATGTTTAACAAATTACTTTTCCATAAATATTTTAAATAGAAAAAATGAATTAAATTTTTATACATGAATAGAAATTAAATTTAAAAGGGTATACTAAATTTAATTTCTAGAAAAATATTATTTATTTATTTTAAATCTTTATAAAGAAATTTATCTTTGTATATGTTAAACTTTTTTGCGTTTTCATTGAAAATCAAGGATTATATGACCTTTAAGAATTATTAAAAAAATCAATTTAAATTTTCTGAAATAGTTCACAACCTACTTGTCCATTTAACCCATGGTAGCTTTGTCATTATCAATGATTAGTGTATGGATATTTTGTGTTGTAGTTAATTAAATACTTATTTCCTTAGTGTATATATTAATTTATATTTTTAGATAAAATCTCTTTCACCGCTTGATACAATGTGGCAATGGATTCTTCTACAGATATGCTTTATCAAAAGGATTTTCATACACAGGAAGCCATTGTGAGAGAAAAAAATAGGAAGAAACTTTTTTTAGAGATTGTTGATCAACTTGCATCAATAATGGATTTTTTTTTGTTTATGATATGTTCTCTTAATTAATTTTCAAGGTGGATATGACAATAACTTGAAACTTCAATGCTTAATTATATACTGTTTTCTTTCCTATTTTAAAACTTGATTATTCATTGCAAAATCGTAATAAGAATATTCTTTTAAAATGGTACATCCTTATTAAACTTATGTATTTGCAGAGCTGAAGAGTCTACTAAAATTCTATATCTCTTTTTCTATTTAAGTAAATTTACTCTATCTTCACTATTTTTCTTTCTTTTTATTTTTTTCTTTATTGTTTTATATGTAAATAATAATAGTTTGAAGGCTCGAAATATTAATTTATGTGAAATTCACTTGAAAATTTGTGTTTTTTAATGTAAGCTCATGTTTTCCTTCTGTCATATCTTAGTATAAGCTTTGAGAAATTGTATTAATTTTCTACTCATGTGATGTTTTTTCTTCTTCTATTTTTGCAGGCTAAATACAATAATATGCAAAAAAATATCGACATATTTGGGAGAGACCCTAAAAATTGTTGTCTTGTGTTAGATAGACCAACTCGTATTAAGGTATTAACTAATCTTCCTAGTTGAAATTAAGAACGTAAGTTGTAAGGCACAAAAATATAATTATAAATCACCACATGAATGCAAACTAAGGCATTTTTTAGTATTATTTTCTTATTAGAGTTCTATTATGCGAACATCAAAATTTGAACATTGCATTTAGCATATACATTCATTTGTCTCGTAGATATGTATCAAAAGTACTTAAAAAAAAACACAAAAGTGTAGATTCAAATTTAGAAAATGTTCAAAATATAATTGATGATTGGTCCAAGAAGAAGCATTGGCTAAAGGAAATGCAGTTCTTCAACTCTATTCATGCTAAAATAGAGTTTATGTTACATTGTTTTTTGTAGATCATGAATGAGCAATCGGAAATGCCAATGGCTGTTTATGTGTGTCGTGAAAGAAGGCCAACTATTCCTCATACATATAAAGGAGGAGCCCTCAATACATTGGTGTGTATTATCTTCCTCTCATAGTTTTGAAAAATGGTTAGTTTACCATTTTAGTATTTTAGAAATGGTATTATTAAAATACTTTAGAATAAATGTTTTAGAATGTTATTTCACAATATATATTTTGAAAAATACATTTTAAAATAATCTTAAACAATGGACTATAAATCTATAGGTGGTGCGATAGTGACCCAATAATAAGTGGTATGTGAATTTTAAGTCTAACTCAATCTCACAAAATCGACTTGTAAGGTGAGATTTACATCCACTTATATACATTAAATTGACTTCATCTCTAGTCGATATGAGATCTCCAACACAATTCAATAAAATAATTCATAACATAATTTTTTAGGTTTAGGGTTTACATTTACTTTTGTAATTTTACATAATCTATAGAGGTGGAGGAAAAAATAAGCAGCCTTGTGTGAATGTGATCTTTAGTCTCTTATTTTCATTTATGAGTCTCTCATGTTTGTATTCAATACAACACTATGAATTGTGGTTGCAGCTGAGAGTCTCAGGGCTATTCAGTAACGGCCCTTATGTGCTTGTTGTTGATTGTGATATGTATTGCAACGATTCATCCTCAGCAAAACAAGCCATGTGTTTTTTTCTTGATCCTGAAACTTCCAAAGATGTTGCTTTTGTCCAATTTCCTCAAATGTTTCACAACCTTAGCAAGAAAGACATCTATGACAGTCAAACTAGGCGTGCTTTTATGGTAAATAAACATTAAATTAATCCTCTTTTTTTTTCATTCTTTCGCTTTAACTTGTTTCTTTTGTTTTGATCAATCTTACAATCATAATTGTGACTTCTTCTAGACATTGTGGCAAGGAATGGATGGACTAAGAGGGCCAGGTCTTGCTGGTAGTGGTAACTACCTAAGTAGAAGAGCACTACACCTTGAAAGCCCAAATCAAAATGGTATATGGTCTCATTGTGATGTTTCCTGTATAATTTAAAATGGCTTTTGCTTCTTACACCCTATACTTACTAACTGCACCTGATACCAATGGTAAAATGCCTAAAATACTTACCTCCACCACCCTCAACTATACCTCCCCTCTGGATTGCTTAAATATTAATTTCCACAAAATTTGCTTGTTTTCAAACATTTTTAGAAAGCTTGTTTTGGAAAACATTTTTTTTAAAATGTTGTTTTGAAAAACTTGTTCCAAAAACCATTTTTTGAAAAACTTGTTCTTAAAAGCTTGTTTCAAAATATTTCCAGAAAGTTTATTTTAGAAAATATTTCTTGAAAAACTTGTTTAAGAAAATGTGTTGTGGAAAGTTTTTGAAAAGCTTATTTTGGAAAGCTTCTTCCAAAAAATTTCCAAAAACCACTATTCAAATGGAGCATAAACAGTAAAATAATTATTTTGAGAAACGGTTAGTAATTCTGGGGGTGCGGGAAGTAAAAGCCTTTAAAATAAAACTTGGCCGAATAAATTTGGTGATCTTATTGATTTTTCATTTTCTATAGGATAATCCTTTTATTAAGCCTAAGCATTTATTTCTAATTTCAGACGTGAATTTTGATTCATAATTGTAGATTTCTTTGAAGATAATGCCCAAAACAAGTTTGGCAAGTCTACCATGTACATTGAATCATTAAAAGCCACCATCTATGGATATCAGAATGCCAAAAATCATATTCCGAGAGATGTACTTTTGGAAGAAGCTCAAGTAGTGGCCTCTTGTTCATATGAAAAAGACACAAATTGGGGTAAAGAGGCAAGTATACACACACACATAATATACTTATGAACTTATTGAAATTGACATTTGATGATAGAATTAGGTCATATAGAAAAGTTGACAACTTTGTAAATGTAAATTGATGGAAATCCACAGGTAGGATTCTCATATGCTATACTACTGGAGAGTACAGTTACTGGGTATTTTCTCCACTGCAGAGGGTGGAGATCAACCTACCTTTACCCCAAAAGACCATGTTTCTTGGGATGTGCACCCATTGACTTCAAGGAGGGAATGGTTCAGCAGGTGAAATGGATTTCTGAACTTTTCCTGCTGGGAGTATCCAAATATAGCCCTTTCACTTATGGGATTTCAAGAATGCCTATTATTCATAGCTTCACCTTTTGCTACTTCACTTCCACCACTCATTATGCTGTTGCCTTAATCATATATGGCCTCATTCCCCAACTATGCTTCCTCAAAGGAATTCCTGTGTTTCCAATGGTAAGCTTCTTATACAACTCTTATTATCATTATTTATTTACAAAAACAAGGAGAGTTTATATAGAATTATTTAGGTTAAAATATAGTTTTCCTCATTTGTCTAAATTTTAGGTTTCATTTTATCAAATTGGTCATTCTATATCAATTTTTACACTAATGACATTAGTTTTGGCTAACATGACATCTCTAACACTTTGTCATGTGTCATCAAATTAACCAAAATTAACATGATAGATTGATGGAAGAAGGACCAATTTGATAGAAAATAAATAAGGGACTAAAATAAAATTGTATAAAGTAGATCAAAAGGAAACCAAAAACTCAAATAATAGAAGAAGTTATATATATAGCATTTTCATTTATGGATTGTATAAATATTTATACAAATTGAATTTGTATAGAATTATTTGACATTGTTTTATTTATTTATGTCACAGGTTACAGAAGCATGGTTTGGAGTTTTTGCAATATTATATATATCCAGTCAAAGTCGACATTTGATTGATATTCTTTATGGTGGTGGGTCTTTGAGATCATGGTGGGATGAACAAAGAAGTTGGATTATGAGATCAGTTGTTGCAAACATATTTGCATTTATAGTAGCAATCAAGAAACTTTTTGGGTTGAACAAAGCAAAATTCACTTTATCAAACAAAGCTATTGACGAAGATAGTTTCAAGAAATATGAGGAGGGTAAGTTCAATTTTCAAGGTGCAGCTTTGCTCATGGTTCCATTGACTATATTACTCATAGTAAACATTGTTTGCTTCTTTGGTGGCTTGTGGAGATTGCTCAATGTCAAAGATTTTGAAAAGATGTTTGGTCAACTTTTTCTACTTAGCTATTTGGTGGTTCTTGGTTATCCCATTGTTGAGGGGATAATAACTTCCAAACGTAAAGCTGGGTAGCTTCTTGTCAATGGTTAGGCTTATTTTTAGGTAGTTCAACTTTGTTCACAACATTTGAGAATAAGTGCACACTAAATGCATGTATTCTGAAGTTATGTAAGAACTACACTTCGTGCGTTGAAGTTAAATTAATATCTCTTGTTCCTAAGATGTGTTATCATCTTATAGATTTTGAAAATTTTGTTGATAGACATTGTCTATGTATTGGATTAAATTTAGGTTATTAATATCAATTATAAGATTTAGGGTATTTTAATTGCTTGAGTTCATGATGTGATTGTGCTTATGACGATGGATTAAGCCTTCACTCAGTGTTTAACAAGCGGTTACAATTGGTGAATATAAAAGTGTATTTTACAATACTTTTAAACTGAAGAATTTTTTTTTGAGATTTTAACAATAATATGGTATTGAAACAAAGTAAAAGAGATTAAGTATCATCTATTATTAATTTTTCATGAATTGGAATTACAATCAATGATTCAATAATTAAGTTTTTTTTTTTAACAAAGAACCAATGATTTAATAATTAATTTTTTTTTATATTAATCTTGCTGATGAATAGACACGTGATAGGAATATATATATAAAAAGACACTCTATTTAAGTCAGCAATAAGAATATATATAAAAAGACACTCTAATATTTAAGTTAACAATATAAGTTAACAATAGATTTAACAAGTTAGCAAATATTTAGAAAGATGAGTATTAATATGAAAATTAACAAACAATTATACTAAAAAAAAAGGTATTTTGAATTTTATTATTTTGAGTCTATTTTATATTTTAAATATATTTTTTTTAGTATCATGCATTAAACAAAAAATGTTATTTATTTTTTCTCATTTAAATATTTAGTTGGACGAAACAATTTAGATTATAAGATTTTCGTATATATACCTGAGTATTAATTTGTATTTGTTTTACAAAGATCAAACTTAAAAAAAAAATTGGTAATTATATTTTATGTATAGTTTTTCAAAATTAATATGGGATAATTGATTGAAATGGTAATATTTTTTAGGGGAAATCTTTTAAAATCCTCTTAAAATCCATTTTAACTTTTTTTTCCTTTCACTTTGATGCGATTTTTCAATTTGAAGAATATTTGCTATTTGAATAAAAATATCCTAAATTTTGTAACAAATGAATATCTGTCTATATCATTAATAGATTAAGATAAAAATAGATTTATATCAGTTTAATACTATCTTGACAAATGAATTTATATTTAGTTTAATTATATAAAACCGATTTGTAAAAAGTGAGGTTTCTACCTTATTTATAAACACTTAATTTCTCTAAAATATATTGTGACAAAAAGTTCTACAATTCAAAAACTTTACTCAACTCGTTATCTTTCGTTAACAACGAATAAAACATTTTTGAATATGTTGTATGCATAAGAAAGAAAGGAAGGAAAATGTGTATTTTCAATACTAAATTCTAAACAATTTTATGTTTTGTATATTTTAATTTTTTAAAATAATTTAATAAATATTTAAATAAATACGTGGCTTAAATTTTATTCCCATCTTCATCAGAAATAAAAATCATGTTAGTAATCAAAATAATCAAATTAGATTTCATAAAATTGGTTAGTAATCAAAATAATCAAATTAGATTTCATAAAATTGGTGATAGGACGTCTTTAACAAGATCATTTGATTTTTCCTTATATCTATCAAACATTAAAAAAAATTCTTTTAAAAAGAATTTTGTTAGAGATCTCACATCGACTAAAGATGAAGTGAATTTAGTATATATAGTGAGTGTAAACCTCATTTTACAAACTGATTTTGTGAAATTGAATTAAGTTTAAAGTTTAATTTAATATATATAAATAGATGTTTTTTAAGATTGGACAAAGTTTAAACTTCTTAATAATTTTAAATTTTTATATATTATTTTAGTAGCGATAACTTTGCTATATAAAAATACCTTTATTCATGTAAGTAATGAATAAACCTTAATCCTAGACTAAGAAAAATTAAAGATAAACGACTATAATTTAGCAAAGAAATGTAATTGAGTTACAACAATTATTCTAACCCCGTTTGGAAAGATTGAGAAGATTATCGATTTGGCTCAGAAAGAGAAGAAAATAAATTAAATTGGAAGGGCACAAAAATATAAGGATTCGTTTGTTCATGGTAAGGACTTCATAACGAAGCTACACGCGTCCCTTTGTGAAGTGACATTGCAAAACGTGTCAATCTTTGCACAAACGTGTAAAGATTCGTGGTTAGATATGCATGGAGTTTTTGTTGATATCACCTGCAACATTTTCTGAACAGGTTGGTCAGTTGTTTCTTTTTCTGACTTGTTTAACTTAATAGGTTTCCTTCTTAATGTGGTAATTGATTCTTTGACCATGTTGTCTTATGATCTTAATTGAAGTCCATTTGTGACACAGAGCATGAATTTCAGATTATTCATTTATATCAGAACAGTGTGTAAATGTAAATTTTCCTCCTGTTTTAATGTTAAGCCTGCAACAATATGCTATAAAGTTTAGTGCAAGCACGTGTGTTTCCTTAGCACAGTGGAATTGAAAATGAGATTCAAGTGGCATGTTTATTCTAATAAACATGAACGGTGGAGCTATTAATGAATGAGAAAAAAAAATATAATTAACCCATGAATGGTTGTATAGAGAACTTGAACCAGACTCATTTATATTGCATTAATGAAAATTGCATTATTCATTGTTTCCATTGAACTGCAAAATTTCTAAAGTGTTTAGAGAGAAAGATGCATGAGGAATGGCGCCAAATCATTT
This sequence comes from Lablab purpureus, assembly GCA_030347555.1. Classification (NCBI taxonomy): domain Eukaryota; kingdom Viridiplantae; phylum Streptophyta; class Magnoliopsida; order Fabales; family Fabaceae; genus Lablab; species Lablab purpureus. Next base: position 3,985,267 of record CM059262.1, read on the forward strand.
CTCAAACCTTGAAGAAACATACAAAAGTCTTCGCCAACCTGCTGCCATAATTGCGGGTTGTTCTGTGCTTGGAGCTCTGGTGCTGTCTGTCATTCTCATTCTGCAACATCTTCAATCATATAACAATCCTGCAGTGAGTTAATTTTTCCATGGCTATTTAATCAGTCAAGTTGTTATCTAATTTTTTCTTCACCTCTACTGTGCCATGAGGTGTGAATGAGTTCTGTGGTGTTTGGTCATTAAAATTTTATTCAATGAAATTAGTGTTTCAAAAACAAAAATGTAGTGACTTCAGTTATTACTTCTGCTTGTCTGAGAAGAAAAAAAAAGGACAAACTAACACGCCTTCCGCTTTCACATGTTCATGTTGCAAACTTTTTAGCTTGAATCAAAGCTATAGATGTTGGCAACAACTTTGACTAATCCGAAACTGGTTTACATTCAGGAGCAGAAGTGGATTGTTGCTGTTATTTCAATGGTCCCTATCTATGCTTCCGAGTCTGTAAGGTTCTATTACCTGAAATATATTCCTGATTCTTTTTGACTCGGTTGGGCTAGTCATTTGAAGGAACAACTACATCTAGTCTTGAATTGTTTTAAGGTTGTATTAGTATACAAGCAATATAGTCTAGGCTGGTAGAACTGGGTTTAAAGTAATCTCAGAGGCGTCCATGTAGCTTATCTCCCCTATTATAATGAGCTATTGGTATTGTTGTGGTGTTTTTTTTTTTTTTTGTATTGTAAGTGTATTCTTGGGCCAGCTTTTGCATCTACCATGAGCAAGACCGGACCTAGGCAATTTAAGGGTGCACTGCTTCGGTTTGATGCATTTACTTGGCAATTTTGGGTTAATTAATTCAATATGATGTTACTCAAATATGCACACGCCGCACATATTACCTTTGCTTAACCAACTACCTTAACCAAAAATACTATTTGCATTACTGTATAAAAACCTATACTATCAGCAATAAGGTCATATATTGGGTGACACTTACTTTTAAGAGAGGTTTCAATTCATTACTACAATCCCTTAAGATCACTGATAAGGATTTTTAAGAGATGTTCCAACTTTTTAAGTATTAGAAATGGTTAGGGAGATGTTTCTCTGTTGGTTTCATATTGGACATGCGACCTCACTACAATTCTCCCCTTCTAGCTAATCTAGGAAGTTATCATGTAATATTTTAATAATGTATTTGGACAATTTAGACTTTTCCCAAATGACCATGTTGGTGAACATATTTGCTGCATTCTTATTCATATGAATTCAATGATAATGAACGTCAATTTATTTTATGCCGGAATTATATATTGAAGTTTTACCGAGTTCCAACGTCAATTTTCCTTATATGGGACTTCTCTTCTTACATTCTCCTACTTTGAGATTTTGATTAAATTAATCAAAATCTTCATCATGCTTTATTTTTTGTCATTTGTATTGCTTATTTTTCCAATAAGTTGAAATAGGATCAACCCCAAATTAAGTTATCAATGCTAACCAACCTTGTCATAACATTTGATAGGTTTTTATTGGTGTAAATCTTTTGCATATCTTCACTTCTTTCCTCTACCATTTTTCGAACAATGTGATAGCAAATATATGTGTTTTGTTTTGGAATAAAAGACAAAATTCTTTACAATGTGCAAGGCAGTCTAACTGTCACAATACACAACAATCTTTTGTTACTTGTGCCCAAGTTCCTCCTTTAACCTTTCAATCCAAATAACTTTCTTGCATATTTGGGTTGTTGCCATGTACTCATCTTCTGTAATAAATGAAGTTGCAACAACTTCTGTAGTTGCCATGTCATTTGTTGCGCTTCATCTGAGTAGTAGTGCAATATCATGGTCTTCTAAGAAACAACCAATAGTAGTTCTATTAATGGTCGAAATAGAATACATAGTAGTAGCTAGTTGTACAATTCATATAGATGGTTGAGAAGAATTTTGTAAATAGTGCGTGAAAACAAGATACCTCCACAAAAATATTGTGTGACAAGAAGTCTACAATTACGTTGTGCAAAAGTCCAGTATCTCATGGATGTTCCAAGAAAATTGATATTTGATTTCACAAAATCCAAGGGTTGGCTGAAGAAAAGGAAGTGAAGATCAAGTATTGTTTTATTGAAGATCATATTATAGATATTTTTTACCAAGCCATTGAAGGTTGAGTTATGTTACAAATTGAAGAAAGTGTTTTGAATGATAATAACATGATTTAAGTGAGGCTATGTCAAAATATTTTAAATCAAGCTGTAAAAACTATGGGTGCCTACCAGCTGCACTGAAACAATCAAAATTGCTTATACCTGCAGCGCTGTATATTAAGAAAAGTTGGAGGTTGAATCTGACTTGTGTACACTGCCTATTATATGCCATAACTTTGTGAAAGAAAAAGTTGTTCGTTGCACCGATCAAAGCCAGTAACTTTTGAGGGACTTAACTTAGCAATTGAGAATAGTAATGTTATTTTATTTGAAACTTTTGCCTATAAAAAAAAGGCCAAGTTTTGTTTTCTATAATGCATGAATTGATGAATAAATCTCAGACAACATCCTTCCTCCCTGAACATTTTTCGTGAGTGCTAGAATTATTAATGGCCAACTGATATCACCGTAGTAGGAAAAAGAGGAATAAGGGAAGTATATGAAATGGTGTAAAAAGTTGGGAGGTGCCAAAATCAGTTGTGAGAAATTAATAAGGATGAGGAGATTGGAGGAGTGAGGCAATTACTGGGGTAGTGTAGGGGTGGTCTGTGCCAGAGTATGGAAGGTTTCCTCCAGAGAGTGCATTCCTTTCTTTCATTTCTTAATTATTTGTTGACAGTGAAATCCTCTTGTAATCAGAGTGTCTGATATATTATGACGAATACGCTTCCTATATTATTCGAGAATTAAGAACCTTTTTTCGCTTCAAAAAGGGAGGGGCGAAAGTCTAGGAAGTCACTAACAATGCAAACTTTCATGGTTTACTTTTGTGCCTCTGAAGCTATGAAATTGCATGATAAATTACACTGGTGCATGTTCAATCCAACTTATATCTCCCTTGTTGAACAAAGTGGAAAGTAGGATATTGCATACTGATTTCTAATCAAATTTCTACTTCAACATAACTCAACTTTTTGTTTTCTCTCTCCATGTTATTCCAGATTATTTCTTTGTGGAATCCAAGATTATCTCTAGCATGTGACATTTTAAGAAACTGCTATGAAGCCTTTGCCCTGTATTCTTTTGGCAGATATCTGATTGCCTCTCTTGGTAAGTTACTAGCAGGAACCTCAACATCTTGAGAGTATGGCTATGGATGCTTTAATATCAAGCATATCTAGTTTTCTTCTCATCTAAACTTGGCATTTGAGAAATGCAGGAAGTAAAGTAAAATAGAAATTACATGTTATATATGCAACTGAAAGCTCTTGATGAAGGATGTAGTCTTGGGGAACTGGAATAAAAAATTAGAAAGGATTTTCAGAAACACTTCTGCTTCTCAAGTCAACAGCTTATATTTTTAATGTTATACTTACTTCTTTGCATTTCTATCGCCCCAAACCCTTCAGAGAGTAAAAATATGTTGGTGTGAGTCTGTGTTTACTTCAGCTGCCAAATATGTTAAATTTCTATAGAATTTTTTTGGTTCATTCTCTATTCATTTCACTGAGCATGCAATCCTGTTTTAGAGAAGGCCACATATCATGATGCTAAATATCATAACTGAAAATATTTCACTTAACTCTATTCTTCAAATACGATGTGCAGGTGGTGAAGGAAAGGTTGTGGAACTACTTGAAGATGAATATGCAGAGCACCTTAGTGAATCCTTGTTGGATGGCTTAGATGAGAGTCATGACATGGATGATAGATCATTTTGCAACTTCTTTTGGCATCCAGGCAAGCTTGGAAAAGATCTTCTCACAATAGAAAAATTTGGTCTTGTTCAATATGTAAGTCGCTTAAGTTTTCCTTAATATTACAGTTCATTTTAGTTCCAAAACGACTCTAATGTCACTAAGACACGGTGCAGATGATCCTGAAGACTGTCTGTGCATTGTTAGCATTTATATTGGAACTGTTTGGTGTTTATGGTGATGGGGAATTCAAGTGGTACTACGGGTGAGTATTTTATACCAAGATGGAATCCGATATCTGATTTATCATGGTCTCTGACATCATAAACTGATATATCCTCTCGTATGTTTTGACCATGCATTTTTATTCTCTATTAATTTTATACACTGATTAATATTAGGCAAAGTCATCTTCAACTTTGTTCAATAATAATGGTTTTCCACATTTCGTAGGTATCCATATCTAGCAGCAGTAATGAACTTCAGCCAGATGTGGGCATTATATTGCCTTGTTCAGTTCTATAATGTTACTCATGAGAGACTTCAACCAATACAGCCACTTGCAAAGTTCATCAGCTTCAAAGCTATTGTGTTTGCTACTTGGTGGCAAGGTGTAGGTATTGCGGTATTGTGTACATTTGGGGTGCTACCCAATGAGGGGAAATTTCAAACTGGTTTGCAAGATTTCTTAATTTGCATAGAGGTAATTCCTCTATATTTCTTTAGTCTTGTGGTCCTTCTCATAACCGCCATTAAGATATAACAAACTTTTTTTTAAGAAGCTAAGTTTGACGGATATTTTTCTGTTTTATCTAGCAGAAGGGATAGTGATCAATTTTGTCAAACTTTGCAAGGTTTATCTTCATCTTCTGCTTGGAATCCTGGGGAAATGGGATATGAGTGAATGAAAAAAAGGTTGACTCTTTTCAATATATTCATTTTGGGGTGGATGAAGCGAATCACCTTTTTTTTGTGTGGAGAAAAGTTCAATTTTTAGTCTTAAAGTTTAGGTAATTATTATGTACAAATCATCACTCTGTCCTTTATTGTTTCTAAACAAAAGGCTTTTTGATAAATGGTCTTCTTTTCTTCCACCTGGTGGCAAATGAATTGAAAGAATTTCACAATGGATAGACTTCACTTGGGCGTCTAAGAAATGCTAATAGCGCACTCTTCACTCACTTTTAATGCATTCTCTACTACTATGAAACATTCACGAGGAGCCCACTGAATATGACGAGTTCTCTGTTTAATGAATCTCATTTACTAGAGAACCCTCCTTTTTTTCTGAATGTAATAGGTCAACAAATAATGATAATTTCAGAGGCCACAAAAAACAAAGATGGTCTTCCTTTCATGTCAAGGTGCCTACGTATACAGAAGTGATAATTGGGTTTCTGAATTATGCAAACCACCACAACCAAAATTCTATTATTTTTCAGAAATTGGTCCTAAATAAACACGGTAAAAAATGTTCTGAATTCCTTTTCATCCCAAACTACTTTCATGTACATGGTAATGCAGATGGCCGTTGCAGCTGTTGCTCATGTGTTTGTATTTTCTGCAAAACCATATCATTTTCTTCCTTCTGCTGCATATGGAAAATTCAGAGAAGAAACAAAAGAGGCAGCCTTGGAGATAGATGAGGAGAACATGCAAAAAGCAACTTTGCTAAAAGAGACATCGACTCGAGTAGAGTCTCCAAGAACAAGTGTCACGGAGAGCGTCCAGGATATTGTTGTTGAAGGCGGTCAACGAGTAAGTTCATTGTACAACAAAATAATTTGCATTAATTATCACTGTTAACCCCATCTTATCTGTCCATCAGGTTGTCAAGGATGTTGTACTGGCAATAAATCAAGCAATAGGGCCTGTGGAAAAGGGAGTGACGAGAATTCAGCAAACCTTTCATCACAGAACGGTGGTTTCATCAGATGATGATGAGGAAAAAGAATCAGATATACAAGTAGAGAGAGATGTCACAGAATCTTAGCAGTAAAGGGAAGGAAAATGCAACTATGTAAATTGTTAGGATGGAAATCAGATTTGAAGAAGCGGGCTTTACTTTACACATCAAGATATCATAATCTACACAATATATAGGCAATTTCTGCCTACTTTACATGTTAATTTGTACAAATGTTGATGCAACTTTAGATAGTCTAAACATCATTCCTCGGGTACTTAACAAAAGGATAAAATGAGAATAGGTTTCTTTTGTTTATTTTAAACAGTGAAACATCCTTTGAGATATATGTCTAATAAGCTAAAAGGAGGGGAGTAAAACTGTATTTGACAAAAACTTGTTTCTTAACAGTATAAGCATTGAAAATTGACTTTCTATTGCAAATTAAACATGCCGGACTATACTCTTGGAAGTTTATACTACCCAATTTTGGCAAGAAAAATGAACTATAAAACGAAACTGATGACTTAAGCATATATATTTCCAAAAGCAACAACCCAGTAAACAGTGATTTCTATGTAGTATACAACAATCATACAACATATCTCGAGGTTTCAGCTTTCATTTCCAGAACAGCATATTTCTGCACAACAGTCAAGGCAGCCGAAGCATCCCAAACCAACGCAAAGTTGAGCAATTGCAGTTGAACATTGGTTGTTTATCCGAGTACAGGCCTGGATGCAGCACATGCAACAACAGTAATTGCAGAAGGAGCTACAACAGTTCGTGGCCGCCTTAACAAAGATTTCAGCCCCATCAGGCCCTCTTGTTTCATGACATCCTGGTTGAATGTTTTCTGCAGTTGCAGTCAAGTTGCCAAATCCTATACCTAAGTGAGGGAGCAAAAACATTCGCTGCGCTTGTTCATTTGCTCCACTCTTATGATGGCTCTTTTTTGACACCTTGTCGCCATGATTTAGAAGAAGAATGATCAGAAAGGGAAGTAAAATTTTATTTATTGAACAAAAAAAACTAACAAAACCACAATAGAAAATTAAAATTATGGGAGTTCAATTAAAACAGGCAAACCAACAGACTGAACTCTAGTTTTTCTATGTTTTTTTTTTTGGCAGATTCTAATGTGATGTTAGCATATATCTAATACGGAAAGGAATACACTTCAAAAGTGTGATATGTCAAAAATTTCGTTTAAGATTATATCCATTTTATTAGGAAAAAGAACCTCAACTTCTGATACATACTTCTTTCTTTCTATCTGATTCCTTGACATTCTTTCGATGATCATTCTCAAGATTTGCCATACTCGTGTACTCGGATATAAAGCCAGTTTGTAAGCTTAGTTTTGCAACCTGCCAATTTAAATGATGTGGCACAAGAAAAAATTATTACAGAAAAAAGAAATGGCCGAATATCAAATCGAGAAACCACTACAACTCAGATGAAATTTTAACTCAAGCATGTGAATAGGCGGAATGATAGAACAGAAACTAATAACAAACCTGATGTTCTAATTTTTCATCTTTTGAGAGCCATGCTTGAGCAGTAAGATACTCTATTTGATCTCTTGCACAAATCTGTTAAAGAAAAACCAGTGCAGGAGAATGATAATTAACAGTAAAGGAAATGAAACAAAATAACAAACTTGTGCCTCTGTATTACAAGGAAGGTAAACTACAATATGCAAGAGTATAGATGAAGCAAACCACTATTTTTGGTATATGCGCACACTAGAAGGATAAAGAAAGCCATGGTTCTTTTTGTACCCACAGAAAATCATAAGGATGGAATGTAAAAAAGGAATTAGGACTAAATATGACTGGTATATTACTCTATGCTTCATGAAAGGACAGATCCTTCAACGTTCAAAGAGGATGGCAGAGTGCCAAATAGATTTCTAGCACCCGAAAAACAAATTTGAGCATCCTCTCCAGAAATTTTTTATGTAGTTTAAGTAAAAAACAAGACAAATAAACATGAATTGTGAATAAGCAATGTAGTGCGGAGAGCATTACCCTTTGTACAGGTATGTCCTCAGCCTCTTGAATCTTCATATCTATTACAAAATTACTGAAATCAGCCAAGACCCCTTTAATTTCAAGATCTTTGGGAAAAGTTCCATTGTATCTTCCAGATAAAATCAATGGACCATCCGAGGAAAGATCTGGAATATGGAAGGGGCACACCTATCACAAGATATATTGCAAATAATGCCATTAGAGTGAACTACAAGTTCAGGTGAAGTTAGATAAAAATGGAACATATAATAACATATGCTACAGAAAAGTAATATCCATACTTGATAGGACATATGAATCCCATCATGGCATCATTTGAGTCTTCGATCTCTAATATTTTCCAAAGAAGATATAAACGGGAAAAAAAGAAACATGAAGAAAAATGTAAGTATCCCTAAAGGCATCAGGGAACTGCAGAATTCAGTAGGAAGAGTATAGGAACTAAAAAAAAGCCACTGGAAAATTTTTTTCATGCCGGATCTGTCATAACTCAAATTACTCCATTAAAAACAGTGGAGACTAGGCAACTGATTCCCAGTCTAGAAAATGTATACCCAAAATAGTAATGGAGGATGTTGGTCCAGTTAGTTTAGGGTGGGAGAGTCTAGGCTCTTGAAATACTGGGGAAGCCTCCTTTGTATCTTCTGGACCCTAGATATCCAGAGTTACAGATTACTCAATAAACTTCTAAATGCCATTCTCTTTCTGCGCCTAATCCAGTTCTATCAGACGGATATCAATATTTTGAGCTGGGTTAAGGTAGAAAAACTAAAGCAAATGTATAAAAGTCAAGAACGAAATTTAGTCGAAAGAAAAAGAAAAGGCAAATATGGGCGACACATTTATTTCTCTTTATCTAGCTAGGTACCGGTAAAATGTTTACCTCAACTTCATTCAGACCATTGAATATGTCCACTGTGATATTTGCAAGAACAAGAGATGAAGCTTTGTCAAACAATTGCAGCATCTGAGACTCGATCAAATCTGCAATAAATTCAAATAGGTCATAATGCCACTGAAATAACTTGTATTTTTTAACACCGAAATATTTTTTGTAAGGTTCACAAAACTGCTAACCCACAGCCCAGACGAGCAGGTAGGCAATCAGCAATTTTACTCTACTTCTGTTTTTAATGTTTATGCATCCCTTGCAATTAAACAATAGAAAGAGGGGTCTTTCAATAAACAATTGTGAAACTTATGTGCCAAACCATTGTAGGACCTCTTATTTGAGTGTTTAAGGCTAGTCAACGCAATCAGGTACTCCAACTATATAATACATAAAGTTACAGCCTATCTTAGATAATATAATTGCTTGTCAGGTATGTGTTCATTGACATGGTTTGAACATCTGAATGTCTCTAGAATCCAAATTTGCCACTAAGCTCATTATAAGAACTATAAACAACAACAATGATATTTGCTTTTTGAAGTTAAAGTTTAGAACTTGCCTACATCCAATGCGGCAAGATGTTGGCCCCGACTAATCGTAGCAAGCATCCGCAAGAAATAATTATTGCAGAATGAACCTGGGATTGATTGTGATTTTAGTAACATTTGCAAATAAACTAGTAAAAGATTTCACAATAGACAAAATATATAAGAATCGATAAAGTTTAATTGGGTAAGAACGTAATAATGAGTCCAGACTCAAAAGACTGGAAAGAAGAAATCATACCTATGCCAAAAGTATAAATTCGTGGGGACATCGACTTTCCATTGGTCGATTGATTCTTTATCACATCACAAATTTGTCTCTCATCTTCAACAGTTCCATCTGTGACTAGGAAAATAATTGGAACTGAACTTTGAGCATCAGATAGCATCTCTATTGCCTGAAAGAAAAGACAAAAGTAAAAATGTACAAATATACAATGCAACGCTACCCAATGACAGTGAACTGAAAGAACTATGGTGACCATTAACAATCACAAAAGCTAATTTGAGGGTCACAAAGACACAGCAAAACTATTTGGTTCTAGATTCGTCGAGTTGAACATATATTGATTCATTTGTTCAGTAAACAGTACATTACATTTTGGTTCAGAAGTTTTCTTGTTAAACGATGAATGATTAGAACCAAAACATGACAAACTAACTAGAGTGTTGATACACAGACACTCAAACAATAAAAAATACCTAGAAAACGCCAAATGATATGACTTTTAATATATTATTTTATTATTTATTATTTAATAAAAGGAAAATTCAGCAAAGAAAAATATTTCTTCACGGGTGTTGGATGAATGTTCCTGTTTTAAAGTGTGTTTGTGTATATCCTTTTCCAAGGTTTTAAATATACAATTGACAACTAATTATGTCAAATAGAAACATAAAATTCGCCCCCAAGGAAAAAGAAAATTTGTATGGATATTTAAGTTACCGTGTTTAAAGGATGCAAAATATTTGTGTCACCCCCTGCAACAAAATTCATGTTAATCCACTCTATGGCCCTTTCAACAGCATCCTTTGAAGCCAATTCCATTGATTTTGAAAATTGGAATATATCTCCATTAAATGCTATAATACTAAATGAATCATCAGGATCGAGCTTAGATAGAGCAACCGATAGTGCGTTTTTTGTGTCATCAATTAGCTTCCCCCGCATGCTTCCACTGACGTCAATTACAAATATGATGTCCTTTCTGAATATCTAGATATGGCGTAGGACCAGCAATGTGAACAAAATGACAATCAGAAAATTATATGCAAAACTCACACCAACAAAGTTTTCAGATACTTTACAAACCTTCTTACTCTGAAGATTTCCTGGAGAAAGGTACATGCAGAACATATCTCTTTGATCAAAATCATCCACAGATGCAGATGCCAAGAGAACCCCACCACTTATATGACTTGAAGAATCCTGAATTTATACAACATGCCAAAGTGCAGATTTCAACAGCTGAAGCTACAAATAAGAATGACAATAAAAGAAACATTGAGTCTTACAGGCACAGCATATGAAAAGCTAAAATCAGTTTTTGACCACGAGAGAACATCTGACTCATACAAAAACGCCGTACTCTCAGCATTGTGCCTCACTTTCTGTACAGTCAGGAAATAGAATCATATCACATGGGTATTGGTTGTACATAGAATATGAACTATAATAATACCAAGAATTCAACCAAATATGAACCTTCATGGAATGACTCATATTCTGGCATAGAATCTCACTTCCAGCTATAGCATTCACAGTTATTTCTATCTTCTCTTTTTTCGACATTTTCGTCCCAACAGGGTTGACAAAATCAGGAAAGGTAAATGGCACATTCAAGCAGAACTCATCATTGCTGTATAGTATCTTCTGGTACCAACTAACTTTAACAGATAATTTAGAACCTCCGTCGATCTGTTACAAGCACAAGAAACATATGAACAAGATAACCAAACCATATGGACCTAGAAATCAATAACCTTTAGAATACACAGACTATAATATCTACCTGAGGTATATGCAAAGTAAACAAGTTGGGCCCGATAAAGCCTCCATCTTGACATTGGATCACATTATCGTTACCATTATTGTCTTTCATATCAACCAGCAGAGTAGAATAAGATTTCCTATGAACACTGACTTCCACACCTAGAATTGAACCCTGTTAGCCAAATGGTATCAGAACACAAAATCTGCAACTTCTTTGAAGCATTATTCAAACGTAACATGATTGGGAGTCATTATGGAAACCTTACATATAGGCCAGTTTCCAAAAAATTATTCGGGACTCATTCCACATTAAATTATATAAAAAATATATATTAAATATTCACAAACAAAACAACAGATAATGGATTTGGAACGCCATAAAATCAAGCCTCGATTTCTTATTCAAGTCCTTCTACTATATAGCATGGGTGGGAGTGTTTGTAAACTTGATCTTGGGTAATATTGGTTAAGTTTGAAAAGAAGTGATTTATGCTTGAAGTCTCTCTTTTTCAAAACGAGTTCACATAAAAATTAGTAGCAAGTTCTCAAGTAATGCAAATTTTCTTGTTTCCTTTAACTCGAGGAACTTTTATGGACATGATCAAGTTTGGTTGAAAAAGCAAACATAATTTATTTTTTATTTAATATATATTTAGAATTTTTAATTAGGTCAATAAATTAACAAATATTATAATTATAACATGATATTTTATCATCTCTTAATCAGCTGGAGTAATTTGTGGGCACTTAATTTTAGTTTTCAAATTACACATTGAAAGTTATTTTAAAATTCTAAATGCACAATTTGAAAATAAATTTTAACTTTTGAATTTCATAATTAAAAATTATTTTTTATTTTTAAACAGTACAATTTGTAATTTATTTTTGATTTCTAAATTATATAATTTAAAAATTAATTTTTACTTTTAAATTATATAATTTAAAGATTAAATTAGATTATACAATTTTAAAATCAAAATTATCTTTTAGATTATACATTTCAAAAAATTAAATTTTAAATATATTTTAACTTTTAAATTACATAATTTTTGTTTTTTAAATTTTATCGTATAAAAATTAAAAATATTATATAATTTTAAAAGATAAAATTTTAAATTTAATTTGACTTTTTAGAATGTATAATTAAAAATAAACTTGTAGCACTAAAAATATTGATCATATAAAGATAGTTGGAATTTTTAATATTATAAGGGTGTAGATTGAAAGCATATGTGTAGATTGAAAGCATACAGGTGGGAAAAAAAAATCATGTCGTCTGCTGATACAAAAGCTCATGCGAAAGAAATAATTTTGGTTAACAATAAAAAATATTCTAGCTGTTTTTCATACTCGTATATAGGGTAGAAATTTTTAGGGTTAAAACAATCAAAAGCTAACAACAAGTAGAAGAGCAAAATATTTTTGCTGTTTCAATAACATATTGCTTTTTATTTTTAAGTCTTTGCTAAACCTAATAAAATGGTCTTGTAAAATTTATTTATTTTTGTTAAATTAATAATAAAAGTTCTTTTAATTATTTAATTACATTTGAATTTGATATATTCACTATTAAAAAACTTAATTTAGTTTTCTTAATTTTTATAATATATATAATGATACATTTTCCTTTCAATTGTGAGAAAGGGTCACATTACAGTAAAAAAACAAAGAGGTAGAACGATAACATGTTTTAAAAATTAAAGAATAGATTGAATCCTTTTAACAATAAAAGAACTAAACTGAACCCATAAATTAGTTATTTAGATTTATTTGGAAGAATTTCTTAATTGACGAAAATAAAGAGAAAAAATAAAAGTACTTCTTCATAAACTAAATTCATTGGTAAATTAGTATTTATTTTTCTGATTTTTATTTCTCGAAAGTGAGTTTTTCAAAACAAACATTATTTTTTTTTTAGTTATTGTTATATTTTATTTAGACCCTCCCTTGATGTTTAATCCTCCAGCTAGTTCTTTGAAAGAAAAGCAACAACAGTATAAAAAAGTAAATTACAAACACCAGCGAAAAATGATAAAGCATAGCAACAAAATTAAGTTTCAAAAGAACCATTCAAATAAAAATATAAACTTACACAGGAAAGAACCTGAACATGGAACGTTTCACGCACCTGATGTGGGACGGGCACGGCGACGATGCAATCGCAGGAGCGGCTGCCGGAGATGCAGTGGAGTCGCGACGTGGAGGAGAGCGTGACGAAGGCGGCGGCGTCAAGGTGGCAATGCGCTTGAAGGTGAACGCCGGTCATGTGGAGAGGAATGAGCGCAGGAGGATCACACTTTCCGTGGACGTAGGGCTGGTAGCTGGGAACGTCGGGGTTGTCGACGATAGCAGGATCGCGAATGACGGCGTAGAGCATGGGCGCGGTGGGGAGGTAAGTGGTGTGGGACTTGGACATGGTGAGAGGAGGGTTAGGTGGCGAGACGGCGCGGTCTTTGCCGAAGTATATGCGCTTGGAGAGGCGCAGGCCCTCCTCCACCGATTTGGAGAATTCCTCTGCCATGGCTTGAAGAGAGAAGGTAAGGACATGGAGTTCCTTCCTTCTCAAACCACCCTCGTCCAGATTTCCGTTTCCAACGAGTTTCAATATTCGTTTCGCGGAGATAAAAATAGACGCACCCTCTCATACAATAACGGGACACGACCCACGTTCACCTTTTCCGACGTGGCTCTCTCCCTCCTCTTTAATTGCTTCCAATTTTTTCCCAAATAAACACAATCCAAAAACAAATAGAATAATTCAATGTTGTAATAATTTAAAATCAATATTTAAATATCAATTAATAGGAATGTCACCATCGCTTGATCACCATATATAAGATCAATAATTTGTCAAAAAAATTTAAATGCGAAGAATTTGTAAAGTTGCCTAAAATCTAGTAAAATAAGAAGTGAGATTAATAATAAAAACAAAGTTATTCAAAAGTTTGTTTCTCTTGTCACACATATTACTCTAAAAATAAGTGTCCAAACCATTAGTGAACATCAACTTCAAACAATTAAATAAATTATAAATAAAATTCAATATCTTTCATATAAAATTATTTGATCAGTAAATTTTCATATATTTTTAATATTATACCTTTAAAATTATTATTATTAATTATTTCTCCAGGTAAATGACATAAACACTACACAACCATTATGGTTTTAAAAACAAAATTAACTTAGAGATATTATCAAAAGAAACCCAAAATTAATCTTCCCTTCTTTAAAAACTTCACCAAAAACAATTATTTATCTTTTTTCACAATCAATATATTTATAATATTTATCCATTTAATAAAGAATTAAAACTATTAATAAGAATAAATTATCATATTTTATATTAAAAATTACTAGTTTAATAATATATATATAGATCATTAAATTTATTATTATTCAATCTAATCATGAAATTAATAATTTAATTTAATTTAATTTAAATTGATATTCACGTATATTTAAATAACTGATATTAATAATTAATTATAAAAAAAGTAACTATGAGTTCAATCATAATAATTTTCAACCTTTTAATTCATCATATAGTAATTTAAATCAACATTTTAAATTTCATATTTTAAAACAATCTTTTAATAGTTTTATTTTCAATCTGTATTTATTAAACATTAAAAAAAATCATGATTGGTATGGTACATAAAGAAAGATAGAGAAGGAGAAAATTAATATTGTGTTTTTGCTAAAAGAAAACGAAAAGAGGGACAATAATTTTAAAAAATGTTGAATTTTTTATTATTTTTATTCTTTTTCTTTATTTCTTATATATTTAATCAAAAAAATTAAAATATCTTTTATTCTACTTTGCAAAATATTCAATTTTTTTAATTTTTCAATTTTTAATTTATTTTTTTATATTCTCCTTTTTTCATTCTATTTTTCTCCTCAAAATCAAAGCTTTAATAAAATGGCAAATTTTATAATTTTGAATACATTTGTACCAATAAAAAAGTTGTCGCTCCTTCGGGTCGGGTTTCCTTCTCATTTGGTTGCCCTTTCCCTATCATATTATATAGGTTTCATCTTAATTGGTATTTAATAATTTTATAAAAAAAGTTAAAAACTATCGCATGATAGCTAAGATTTACAAAAAAAAAATATTTTGAATAATTTCCAGCTAATAGTAAAGAATGCATTAAAAAAATATGTCAGACATTGTATCGTTGGAATGCACTAAAAAAAATATGGTAGAAAATTTTTAGTATTGTTTGAACTTATTAAGATAAAGATTATATTGTATCCATGATGACACCCATTTAAGATATAAATATATTTGATTCTGAGTAAAATGTTATTTTTTAATCATAAATTTTAATACTTATGAAAAGAATAACTATATTCAATAATTAATCAAACTTTCTGTTTTCTTTACTTCTTTCAAGTCAAACATATTCTAATATAAACTTTTTTATTCTCTTTCATCTACATGAGAATATTAAAAAAAAAATTCTCTTTTTTTTCATTTTTCATTCTCTTTATTTCCATCACATCATTCAACCAAAATAAAAAATATAAAAGAGTTCCTCCAAATAAACCATATGTAAAGTGAAATCTAAAATCCTAATCATCTTAGCACTGAGTATAAATAAATGAAAAGTGAAATCCTTCGCATGCATTTTCTCTAGCAATTAGGGGTGGCAAAGTAGATGGACAGGGCGAGTTAGCATTTTGAACCCGTCAATCCGTATCAACTCGGCCCGTCTAGCTCGTCAACCCGTCGGGTCATAGGCAAAGCGAGGCGGGGCGGGCCAACCCGCTGGCCTGTGAAAAAAATATATTGCACTTTTAAAATATCATATCACTATATACATCTTTAATATATTGTTGTAATTACAAAAATTCATTTAAATTGAACACAAATAAAAATAGTTGCAAAGAAAAAAAAAGTTTAATTTAAAACCAAAGATCCAAAAATAAAATAAAAAACAAAAAAAATAGACTTTTAAAAAAAAATACAAAACAAAAGAAATAAGCGGACCAGTCCGTCGGCCTGCCAACCCACCTTATGACGGGACGGGTTAAAATTTTTGGCCTGCATCACTATAGCGGGCCGGGCTGGCCCAACCCGTTTTTTGCGGGCTCATGGCGGGGCGGATCTAAACGGGCCAGGCTGGCCCGTTTTGTCACTCCTACTAGCAATCATCTCACGAGCGCTTCTTCCTGCACCTTCATACATTTCCTCCTGCACCCCAAGCGCACAGTAAAATGACAAAAATGCCCTCCAACCCTAAATGAGATGCACCCATTTTCCTTCTCTTTTTCCTTTTGCGCGTGAATTCTTCCTTCTGCATTGGGCTCTCTTCCGGCGCAACACTCCTTCCTTCCAGTGTTTCGATGGTCCCTCTCCATCTCTTTCTTCTTGCATTGAGTCTCTCTCGTCAACATTGTTGTTGCATTTGGTGGTGAGAAGCAGCGCCAACACAAGTGAGGTAGTTTATTTCATGGTTTTTGCATTTTCCGGTTTTAGAAAATGACTTCTGGCTTGTACAGACCGGAAGTCATTTCCGGATGAGAGTTAAAATTGGCTTCCGGTCTGTACAAGCCGGAAGCCAAAAATTAAATTTTTTTGACTTCCGGCTTGTACAAACCAGAAGTCATTTCCGGATGTGGGAATGACTTCCGATCTGTACAAGCCGGATTAATTGACTTCCAGATTGTAGAAACCAGAAGTCAAAAAATGACTTTCGGATTGTAGAAACCGGAAGTCAAAAAGTGACTTCCGGATTCTACAAACCGAAAGCAAAAAATAAGGGCAATTTTGGAATTTTAATATTTTTGAGAGTGCAGGAAGAAAAGCTGGGGGTGCAGGAAGAATCGCCCTCATCTCACCCACAATCATCAGAGCCTATTAAGGATGGAGAGGGATTGTGCCCCCATAAATTTTGTGTAAACAATTAAAATTAATAAAAAAAATCGATCTCTTTTGCTTTTATTTTTTACCTCTTCAAAAATTAGTTGATAATCGAACACTTCTGAAATTCTTTATTCAAGAACCTATAACTGAATGTTATTTTCTTGTAAATCGAAAGTGAGACATCTTGACCCTTATTTTCGAATAATCCAATAATTGTGCTTCACAATTACATATAAATTAATTGTATGCTATAAAGAATATTGTATTTCATATTAATTTAGATTAATCTTAATTTTTTAATAATTCTATCTAATTTGATATTAGTTATTTTAATTTTTTCTTTGTAAAATTAATATTAAAAAATAAATTATAATTATAAAATCATATACATAGTATATGTCATTAAGAATATAATATTAACTCGTTTTATTAACATATGTATTGTAAAATGTATAATTAAATTTAGAAAAAAACAAATAAAATAATAATATAAAATATAAGTTCAAGATAATAAAAATTACTTCAGTTATATTTTAGTATAACTTTTATAATTATACATTGTTAAATGAGAGGTATAATAATTTTTGTCCTCTTTCTTTTATAACATCTTCATTCTTCTAATTATTTAAAAATAATTTATTTTTTCACAATTATTAACCATTAAAGTTGTAAAAGATATTTAACCATATAAAATTAAAGTTATTTTTTAAATTATTTATTAAATTTTGTAGAATATTTTTTACATATTTTTAATTAATTATTTAAATAGATTAAATTTAAATTTAAATATTTTTTAACATAATTTGAAATTCTATAAAATAAAATTTCATAAATAATTTTTTCAATTCATCTTTACCTTTTATTTTTTATGACAAAAAATTTAAACTTTATTTCTAATATACTATTTATATACTTATTACTATTAAAGATATATTAGTAATTTATTATATATAATACAATTTTCTTTTCAGTACATCAATCATGTCTTTCACAAATTTTCTACTCAGATCTACTTCTTTTTCTTTTTAATTTAAATAATCTTATTTTTCATTTTCTTTTTTCTTTTCACTTTCACCTTCATTCAAAGCATATATTCATATATTAATTATATCTATTACAAATTTTCTACTCAAATCTACTCTCTTTTTTTTAATCTAAACAACTTTATTTTCTATTTTTTTTTCCTCTTTTCTTTCCCTTTTCATTCAAAGCATATGAGCGAGAAAGACATATACAAGTACAACTTGAATTCCAGACCTGTGGCTAGAATAATTTTCATTTTCAATTGCATAGTTAAGGAAATAATGATGTTGCATAAACTACTTTACTTGGTTATTAATTTTCGGGAATAATTAGACAGTAAAATGACAGACTCAATTTTTTCACAACATTTATAGCAGCAAGTCAGACATTAATTATATCAGAGGATTAAAAATACAATTAAACTTAAGAGAATATTCCACAGCCAGGACAACATTTCTCCCTCGTAATGTAGAGGATATGTTATATTGAACTTGAAGTGTTTTATACTTTGAAGCTCCATTGAGTATACTAAATCCAAAAGTACATTTGAACTTTTTATCCCAAGCTCCCAAGAAGACGAAAAATGGTATCTCCACTTCCCAGTGTCTTGAATTACAGTTGAAGAGCCGAGAATAACTCAGCTCCAGTTACTATCGTCAAATGTTCCAACACTATCGCTGTGTACCAACCTTTTCTGTGAGCACGCAACTAGCCACAAAAGAAGTAAAAATTATATACTTAACCAATATTGTACCAAAGAAAATTCCGTATTTCAAAGTATTAGGAATGTCATACTCATATATTAAAGATCAGCTCAAAGTTCCAACCCTGATAAGGGAATCTTGTATTACTGCATCCTCTGAAGAGTAAGGTACAAGATTGGAAGTGTGAAAGAAATGATTGCCCAATAAATGTAAGTAACATCATGTGCAGACTAGATTTGTGCAAAGAGTATTTCATTCCATGTATCAGGAATGCCAGGCAAACACCAGTGTAAGCAATCCTGTACACCAGGCTTGGCCGAAATGCTAAAATGTGATATATGACCTTCATCCCTAAGCTGAGAAAGAGCTGTTATGTCCAAGATCTTGACCCTTGTTCCCTTCACTGCACTTGCTACAACTTTATCTATAGATTCCTCTTCCAATATTTCCTTTCCCACTGACATTGGTATAGTGCTGTTACAACTGCCTCCAGTGTTCCAGTCCCCACCAACAAAATGCCTAGGGGAAATGGTCCGAAAGAATACCTTTAAATTAGGATACTCTAAAAGCTGCGAGCTCACCCAACTAACCACGCTGTGAACAGTGAGATTCTTGGCACCCCCAACCACTGCTATCTTCTTGTCAGTATTTGGCACACCTTTAACATGCATTATCCACCTATTAGCCTTGAGCTTTCCTCGATTCCAATGGTGACCTGTGTTGAGAACCAGCACGTTAAACTTGTGAAGGAATTGGCGCAAGAATGCTGAAGGCCGGTCAAGATGTATTGCATACTCTGTCCCGGGATCATTGAAATTGATAGGTTCGATATCACAGAGAATTGCTGACCAGTAGTAGAGAATTGTAGTATTGGTGCTCAAAAAACGGTAAGCCCATCCATCAGGGCGGGCAGCACCCTCAGATAAAATCAACCCATATTCCTTCCCCACATCTTCCACATCACGTGTTTCCTTCCCAGCAGTGATCATACACATTAGAGACTGAAACTGCTGCCGGCCCAATGAGTCTCCAACAAAGGCTATAGTTTTGTGTTGCATCCTGAATGCAATCAATTATTATCAATTTGTCAGCTTCTAGACTTTCTGTTGACCCAAAATTTTGGACTAACTAAACTGTAAAGAGCGCAAATGTTTTGCAATCCGTTGTGTAGTAAAATACAAGGTAACTTCCAAAGCAGAGAAAATTGATGAAGTACAGAGCCATCTCACAAAGCAACCAGAAATAATAACTAAAATAATATGACTAGCCTGTCAGCACAAGCCTCTACCAAAACTGATTATTCCATGTATATCAAGCAGTGCCATATGGTTCAATTCACAATTTCAAGTATCAAATCATTGAACTGAAGCCTAAAAATTAGGCAAGAGTCTCATCTATAAACATTAGTGAGAACACACAATACCTTCTCAAAAATTTAGAACCTTCAAATTCCTCCATTTGACAATCTTTTGGCTGCCATCGAAGCCTTTCAAATGCAAAATCTGTGCGCTGTGTCATGCGGCAGGCCCACATCTCTGACAGCCATTGCTTGCATTCAAAACCTGAATACAAAGGACGGCGGTTGTCTGGAACCCATTTTCCTTTTGCATGGTTACATACTGGAAAATGTCAACAAGAAAACAGTCCTTACTTAACAGTGCTAGCAATATATAGTTCATCAATATAAAGCGTGAATGCATGAAGAGACCAACCAGAGCAAAATATGGGACATTCGTAAGTTTAATCCGGTTTGTCTAACATGAAAGCTTCTTCGAATCAGAATCAGTCTACAGAAATATGTTTTCTGATTGTTGACTACTGCTCAAAATAGTGTTCAATTCCAACTTGCTTAGATATGTTCCCATCCGATAAGAGAAGGGAACAATCAATAAGCTATAATGTTTCAAGCTTTCTTTAGGAATAAAATTGGTTTCTTGAAAAATTTTAGATCTAACCTTTCAAAATAAGCTTGTTATTAGATAATAAGCAGAAGAATATGCATCAATTTTTCTCTAACTATAAGGGTTCAAGCTTTTTGTAAAATTAACTAAAAAATTGGTTTGTCAGAAAAATTCAGAGAAACACTTTAAAAAGAAAGTCAAGGTCAAGAAAACAAGTTCCAGGTATCAATGTCCCTTCAAATCATCAGAAAGAGTTAGCTTCACAATAATATTCTATAGAATTTAGGATTAGCAAAAACATTCCATGAATATGGCCATTGGAACGACATATTACTTATTCATATGGCAAAAAAAATGCAATACCTTTGTTTTCTGTAGCATCATTCAAACCGCTGCCAACTTCTCCACTGTCATCATATTCATCTAACACACTTGAAAGAATTTCTACAACATCAAATGAAACACCAAGTTTAACTCCCAAATTAACACAGGCTTAACAAAGATAGAAGGAGAAGGGAACAGCAAGACCACATGCTAAGGGCTGTACTGCTTAAAGGGTTATAATAGTATCATCTAATCTCATTTATGAGAGAATAGAACATAAAACATTGGACAAGATTCATCATATAACAATATAATTAACTCGATCAACTTGATGAAGAACAAGATAAGCTGTAAATAAATGAGAAATGCAACCATATAATTAGAAAGAAATATATTACGTTCTGTATATGGAGAAGTTCCAGCATTGCTTTCACCCACCCCTTCCTGAAAAGCTTTGGGCAGAAACTGCCTGAGACACAACATTAATATTCAGTCCCTTTACCCTATTGGTTGTTTTATTATTTACATGTATGTTGACCACAGAGCTACAGACCAAATTATGTTCAAATATACTAAACAACCAAAAAGAAACTACTGATAATAAATAAAAGTTGACTGTTCAGCATGAAGTTTCAAAGCGTCGTTACAAAAAGATAAGACGGTATTTGATGTCAATGGATACTATACAAATGGCATCCTCGTCTAAAAAAGGATGAGATTATTTTTAACTAGGGATTTACATCCAGCTTCATCACTCATCAAGACAAAATGTTCTTATCTAGTTCAGACTTTAAACACTACCTCCAAAGTCCAAAATTAATAAGTAACCTTTGCAACATAAATGATTCGGCCTTCATAAATGAAAAATAAAATAATATTCCCATATTAAGGGAATAGCATATAAGTTTTATTCAAAGAAAAAAGGAATGCAAACCTGAAGAAAACTGCATCAATGTTTGAGAGGAAACAAATGAAGCACGACCGGGTGCTCTCTCCCATGACCATATAATGAACGTTGTGGACACCAGAATAATGAAAATAAGGGAAATTTCTTTACCCTTCAACCCATAGAAGCCCACCTTCATCCTGCACATACAAAAGAAAGTTACAAACATAAGAAAGCGAAGAAAAGAAAAGGAAGGCGCCCTATTTCCTTTTCAAATGTGTTGAATACCAAGCTCCAATTGAGCAAGAATCTGTCAAATTAGAAACAAACGATAATAATTTTCCAACAAGAAAGGAAACAAATAAACAAACAAACAAAAAAAATAAAAGGTTTCAGTTTAAGCCAGTAGTGATTTCACGCTATAGAGGAAAACAAAACGTCACTTCCTCAAAAAAGCTAGTGATCAATCAAACTCTAAGCAGCATTAAAACACCAACAACCTTCTTCCACTCAAAATTCCAATAAAAATTATCAATTTCAACTAAAAATGCCTTTCTTGCTAAACCATTTCCGTCGTGTCAGTGTTTGGAAGCAACCGCGACAAATGAACAAGAAACCAAAATTTGCAAAACAAATAGGACGGGGGGATGGCATCAGCTGGCAGACTAGTAACACAAACGGACAGATATTAAGTGATTGCGACTCAAATTAACAACGGATCATTGGTTACACACTATAACTCACCTCAATAGGAAAAGGGGAGTTGGAACCCTAAGAAAGTGTAAAAATGTGTATCGAAAATGAAGTGACTAATAGAAGGAAAAGGGTGGCGTAGATTGGAAGTGATTTAGAGAGCAGAAAATGGCGAGTTTGTAGAAGCATCGTTAGGAGAATGAAGTTTGGTGTCACTTTTATGTTACTTCTTTCTTTTCCTGTTTTACCTTTCACTTTTTCTTTTCCTTTCTGTGTGGACAAGGCATAGGTGGTTAAAAAAAATGAAGAGCAAAAGTTTCATCTTCTTTACTTACTCGTCTCTCTTTAGTCGATTTTTGTACGAATATGAGTGAAAAAAAAGGATTTTTAGACATGAAAGTTTTTTCTAATTATAAAAAGGGGTTAAATGGTATTAGTTAATACAATTTTAAATAAAGATGTTATATTTAACTTTTATTTAATTACTATTATTAGTTACTATTATTTTCTTTTAATTTCTTACATTTTTCGTTTTAAAAAACCTTTCCGTCTTAAGAACACATCATCTTCATCTTTTTTTATACACATAACAATGCATAGATGATATTATGTAAAAAATTTATAATTGAAAAGTCGGAACCACATTGAAAGGTGAAGAGTAATGTTTTCTTTTAAACTTTCTCACTTTAAAATTATTTCTTATTATTTAAATTGTAATTATTTTTTTATTACTATTATTCTTAATTTAATTTTCATAATTTGATTATGATTTTTTACTTTTTTATATAAATACTTTCTCATTCATTCTCACCACACATGTCTGGAAGTTGTTACCGTTACCATTATCATTACTATTATCGTTACTATTACTGTTACCATTGTCATTGTCGTTGTCGTTGTCATTGTTGTTGTCGTTGTCGTTGCCCTTGTCATTGTCAGTGTCGTTGTCGTTGCTGTTTTTGTTACCATCGTTATCGTTACCGTTACCATTATTGTTACTGTTACCGTTGTCGTTGTCATTACTGTTACAGTTATCGTTGCCGTTGCCGTTGTTGTTACTGTTGTCATGTTGTTATTGCCATTGTCGTTGTCGTTGTCATTGTTGTTGCCGTTACCGTTATCCTTACCGTTACCCTTACCGTTACCCTTACCGTTGTCGTTATCGTTGCTGATACCGTTATCGTTATCGTTGCCATTACCGTTACTATTGTCATTGTTGTTGTCGTTGCCTTTGTCATTACCGTTACAATTGTCGTTGTCGTTGTTATTGCCATTGTCGTTGTCGTTGTCGTTGTCGTTACCATTATTGTTGTCGTTACCGTTACTGTTATCGTTATCATTGTCGTTATCGTTACCATTATTATTACCGTTAACTTTGTCGTTGCCGTTATCGTTTTCATTACCATTACCGTTACCATTTCCATTATCATTACTGTTACCATGATCATTACTTATTGTTACCATTACCATGACCGTGATCGTAACCGTTATTGTGACCGTTATTATTACTGTTATCGTTATCGCTACTGATACCATTACCGTTATCGCTACTGATACCATTACCGTTATCGTCATTACTGTTGTCGTTACTATCGCAGTTACCGCTACCGCTACTGCTATCATTACCGTTACCGTTATCATTATCATTATTGTTACCATTACTATTACCATTACCGTTACCATTATTGTTATTTTTTATCGTTACGATTATTGTTATTTTTTATCGTTACCATTATCTTTATTTTTACCTTTACTTTTAACTAAACTTTTTATATAAACATATTCGTTAATATTATTTTTAAAATAAATAAAATATTAAAAGATATTATACTTTAATTTTAAATTTTTTGAATGATATTATTTTTAAAATAAACAAAATATTAAACTAATTTTTAAAAAAAAATATGAATATTCCTCTTATAATTTCTTAATATGTTTTTTATTTTAAATATTTCTTATTGTCACCAGCACAAAGTCATATTATACTGTATATTATTTTTTTTTACTATAAATACATAATATGAATAATTTTGATATATATTTATAATTTTTTAGAGTGAAAAAAGTTTACTTAAAATTAATATCATACACAAATTATTCCTATTATATATTTATGGTATAAAGAAGCGAAGACATAAGCGTTGTAAATATTGTAATTAGATTTTAATCGGATTCCAATTAATTCTGGAAAATACTCTAATATTATATTAGATAATTATTTTAAAAATTATATTAATCATATATAAGAATGAAAGATTTTTTCTTCTTAAATCATTTAAAACATATTTTGAATAAAATAATTTGAAAAATTTACCTTGTTTTGAATACAAGTTTAATCAAACATTTTCTCCCTATGATTGAATATTATTGAACAAGTGTTGTTTAAAAGAAAAATTGTAACATATTTTTAAAACATTTGTGAAAGAATCATATGATTCTTTGGGTGGTGGTGGAGCAGGCGAAGGAATCTTTGTAGCATGATTGCGAATTCATTACACTCTTGTGTCTGTAAAGTAGCAAACCCACGCTAACTCTCCTTCGGAAACCCAACCCTAAAACGCTGAAACTGTTTCCCAAAGCCATGGCACGCGAGTTCAACGATGTTGCAGCAACGCTCCAATCCATACGCTACAACCGCGGTTCCCTCCACCTTCTCGATCAGGTCCTCTCTTCTCTTCATATTCCCCTTTCGTATGCAAAATCGCACGCACTCACGTTTCACGTTTCCGACAATGTTTTAATATTATATTTTACTTTTGAAAGTGTGGCTTAATAATTGGGTTGTGTAGTGACAACCATGAAATTCGGTTTTGTTTTAATCTTTACTTTGCGCCGCTGATTCTACTTGTTCAGAGAAAGCTTCCTCTGGAGACCACTTACTTGGAAATTCGGGATTCAACAGATGGCTGGTAAAATGTTTTAGTTGAATTTGAATTTTGCTAGATCACTAGATAACTTTGTGAGTGGTCAATTTTCATGTTACCGCAATGGCGAATTTGAAAGAGCCTCTGGAATTTGGATTATGGTCTTAATGTTTTCAGTCAGTGGATTCAAAATATTTAAATAAATGTTCATAACCTTCTCAGGAATGCCATTCGGGATATGGTGGTCCGGGGAGCACCTGCTATTGCGATTGCAGCGGCACTCTCTTTGGCTGTGGAGGTGTTCAATTTAGATGGTTTCAATGGGTCAGCTGGTGAAGCTGTTTCCTTCCTGCAGAGTAAATTAGAATATCTTGTCTCAAGGTATTTTCAATTTTCTGCATTTCAAGTATGTATGTATTTTGATTAATTTAAGTATGTCTTTGCCGAGTGATTCACGTTTTGCATATTGAAGTGTCTCCTTAAGTAGTTGATGTGGTTGTAATGAAGTTCCTTTAAAGCATGTGAGTTTTAGCTTTATTTCTTTCTTCATGATGCAGTCGGCCAACTGCAGTGAATCTATCGGATGCTGCGACAAAACTCAAAGAAGTCATATCAGAAGCTGCTGCTACCACTTCAGAGGGCAGGAGTGTTTTCCAGGTATAATTCTTGCTAATAAAGGAAGTTACATTTTTTGCCCTTTTTACTCATTTTTGGTTTTAGCCATTTGAGCCTGAATATACTGGATTATTTCATAGGCATTTATAGAAGCAGCTGAAGTTATGCTTGAGGACGATGTTGCCTCAAATCGAGCTATTGGCTCTTATGGAGCTAGTTGTATTCAGCAACAAACAGAGAAACGAAAGCTTTCTGTTTTGACTCATTGTAATACTGGAAGGTGCTTTTCCTTATTTAGTATAAATACGTGTTGTTTTTCACTTGTTTGATAAATTATTGATAAATTGTTTGGAAGCACTAATAACTTGGTCTTTGATCAATACTCAGTCTAGCCACAGCAGGATATGGTACTGCTTTGGGTGTGATCCGTGCACTTCACAGTGGAGGAGTTTTAGAAAGGGCTTATTGCACCGAAACACGCCCATTTAATCAAGTGAGTGCACTTTCCATGGCACATTAAAAAATTTAGGTATATCCAGTGCCCTTTTGAGAGAAGATGCATCCTGACTTACATTTAAATAGGATGACCAGTATAGGTTATTTTATGTTTTATTTGAGAACTTGATTAATAGAATTATTTCAGAACAGAAACTGAAACCATAATGATATGTTTACCTTTCTGGTTTATATCCATGTTCAATTTAAAGTATCAATTTCTGAACAAAAGCACTAAAATAACTAATATTCTTCAATCTGTATCTTGGTGATAGTTGTAGTTTATCTAATTAGTTATATTCGGCTTATGTTGTCTTGTCGATTCATTTGAAAAGGAAAAGAAGTGAATAAAAATTCTGGGGCCCGTTAAAGTAAAATACTAAAATTTCATTCAGAGTCAGGATATCGCAGGTGATGATCTCGCTGATTACAGAGACCCAGTATGGGGGTGTGTGTGTATATATTATTTGGACGAGGGCAGTAGATTGATGACATGAAAGAATATGTTAGCTGAACTTTGCAGTAGTTTTGAGAACACATACTATGAAATCAAACTTAAAACAATTTGGAGGTTTTGCATACCACTCAATCGCAATGTTTAATTGCAGGGATCTAGACTTACTGCCTATGAGTTGGTGCATGAAAAAATACCGTCAACTCTGATTGCTGATTCTGCTGCAGCTGCATTAATGCAAGCAGGACGTGTGGATGCTGTCGTTGTTGGGGCTGATCGTGTTGCATCAAACGGTACTTTGAGTTACAATGAAAATAAGCTATAGTTTGCTTGAGCGTGAAAGTCATCATCAGATTCATCTTCCTCGAAATGACATTACAGGTGACACAGCCAACAAAATTGGAACCTACAGTGTTGCCTTGTCCGCGAAGTTTCATAATGTACCTTTTTATGTGGCTGCACCCCTCACTTCCGTTGATCTATCACTTTCTTCTGGACAAGAAATTGTGATTGAGGAGAGGTCTCCCAATGAATTGTTGAACGCACGTGGAGGACTTGGAGAACAGGTTGCTGCCTCGGGAATTTCTGTGTGGAACCCAGCTTTTGATGTTACTCCTGCTAATCTAATATCTGGGATCATCACGGAGAAGGTCTTTCTTACTCCCCGCCCCCCTTATTTCTCCTTGCATAATATGTATGGGGTTCGGTTGCATTTTGCTCTCTAACCATGGTCATGTTCTCTGAGCAGGGTGTCATTACGAAGACTTCTGCTGGTGATGCATTTGACATCAAAGCTTTCGTACAGAAAACAGGTTAAAGTGGAGTGGGATTTTTCTCTCACGTTCCAACATTTGTAGATTTGAAGAGTATTTATGCCCCAGAAAACTATTCCGAACCTAGTTAGTAAACTAGTCAATAAGAAATTGGTGGAAACCATGCCTTGTGTTTGGAGAAAATGGAGTGGTGGGGTTTTTAAGAGCCCTTTTTGTACGTTAGTTTGATAAGACTTGATAACCCGAGAAAGCCTAATTGTATAACATGATTACATTTTAATATTATGCAATGTTTGGTGTAGCATTTGAGCATTTTAATATTGCACGAGATAATAGTCAAATGTTTGTTTAGTGATGAATTGTGTAATGTAACATTAAACCAGATATGATAAAAATTGACACTGCAAAAATATATTCCTTAAAAATGTTACTGTGACAGCTTCAAGTAAACTACTATTTACATTCAGTGGAGGGAGGGGGATTTCTACACGGAAATTAAAAATACTGTAACAAGTTTTTAGACCAATTATTGCGACAAATTTGGGGACGTCTTCTAGAGTCTTTTGGAACAATTTTCCAATCCTAACATATTTTCTGAATCACTTTCCGAGAATATAAATCATAAATCATTCCCTTACGATTTGTTTGGGAGAGAAAGAAGAAATAGTGAAAACAAAGAGTAAGTAGGTAAGAAAAGAACAAAAAATAATAGAATGAAAATAAAAAAATAAAAAAATTATATAAAAATAAAACACTAATAATTCTTTTTTTATAACTAATAAATATTTGTAATCGATTATAAATGTATATAAACTAATAAAGTAACTTTTGTCGTGAAATATGCATAAAACTTGTCATTATGTTGTTTTTATATAATTGATTTTTTTTCTCATTTATATAAATTGTGTTCATTTTCATGGAACCAATCAAATAGTTAACGAGTAAAAATGTTCAAACAAAGATAATATGAACTTTAAAATTCCAATTCAGATCGTTTAAGAGAAATCCTAGGTCTTTCAAAATTTTGTTGGTAAATGAATTGTTACAGTTTGTTATTGTGTTCTCTTTTCATCATTCTTATTTTTCATTAGGAACTTCATTATGGATACTAATAACATTAAAGGATCGAAT
Source organism: Lablab purpureus (assembly GCA_030347555.1). Classification (NCBI taxonomy): domain Eukaryota; kingdom Viridiplantae; phylum Streptophyta; class Magnoliopsida; order Fabales; family Fabaceae; genus Lablab; species Lablab purpureus. Next base: position 4,014,221 of record CM059262.1, read on the forward strand.
ATTGTACCTTATGCTGTTGCTCATAATACATAATTGTTGGTTCTAAATGATTAAGTTGTTCGATAAATAATATAAATGTGATTTTAATTAAATAATTCATTTAATAAAAATTTGTTAAGCAATATGCATAAACTTTATAAGAAAACACAGATTGAAATTGAATCATGTATTGAAAGTATCCATTACTATAAACTATATATTATTAAAAAGTAACTAAAATCATAACAAATGGTAAACATACAATCAAATCAAATTATAACCAAAATAACTACGATAGGATAATAAATTTCATTCATATTTAACGGAAACATATTTACAATTTATATTTTATTAAATCATAAAATTAACATAAATTGTATCGAAGACAATCCTAAATTCAGTTCATCTCTATCAAGTGATTGGAAAGCTGGAGCAAATTTAATAAATTCAATCTCACTCAAATGTTCAAGTGATTCTTTTATAAATTCAATAGATAGTTTATGAAAATTCGTAGAAACTTCAAATGGGGTTATGCAATTGTTTCTTTAGCATTTTTTTCTTCTTCTTCAAAAGTGGATCTAGTATGCATCAATCATGCTTACCTGTTTTTTGGTTATATTCTATTAATAAAACAACACACATATATAACCTTGAACAACAATGTATTTATTCTTCAACATGTTATTTATAACAGTAACTTCAAATATATTTGTCAATGTTCTTCTGTTAATAAAATTACTAAAAAGAAGTGATAAAAGCAGCTAGCAATGTGCAATCAAACAATAAACACTCACTTACCTTTTTTTTACAAACTTAATTGTCGATCCTTATATTATAACGACAAGAATGTTAAGTTGCTTATTTTATTTTAGGATATTTTTAATTTAAATAACAATACATGTCAATTATTAATGAAAAAAATATGCACTATGATACAAGAAGGTAATATAACTTAAAGAAAGTTATTAGTAAAATAATCATTTTTGTTAACAAAAGAAAATTTAAATTTCAGTATTATTTAAATCAATTTAACAATGTTCATATTACATAGGGATGCCGAAAATAATTCACAATCTATTTTTTTTCTCATTTTTTTATTCGTGGGAGGATGGTTTTTTTTGTTCGTTCATTTTCTTTTTCGTTTTTTTAACTTCTCTTCAGCGGTGGCTTTACCCATTTTTTTTACACACGTACAAGGATATACATAAATGACCAACATATTCCTTCTCTGTCAAATTTCAATTTTTGGTCCAGTGGGAGAAAGAAAAACCCGCGAACAGCTTTGCACTGAGCAATTCGCGAAACCCTTCGATTAAAGGTGCGAACTTTTGGTGCACTTTCAAACGATTATATTCTTAATTCTTCCGCTGAAGAATTCTTTGATCCATTTTTTATTTGGCAGGTTGGAATTGAAATGCAGAAGAAGTCGATATTACCACTGAGCGACGCGAATGCGAACAGGAAGGGGAAGGACCTGCGCAGCAAGGAAGCGTTGGTGAAGCTTCTAAGATGGCATTTTGGGTACCCTGATTTCAGGGGCATGCAATTGGACGCTATTCAGTCCGTGCTCTCAGGTGCATTCACCTTTTCCTTTCTACAAACATAGAAGCGAACTATGGTATTTTCCTTTGTGTTTTATAGTATTTGGTGCCTCAGATACTGTTGATGACTGTAAAGTAACAGTTTCAATTAAAGTCGTCTTCTTTGCATTAAAAGTGACTATTTGCTTAACAATGCTAATTTAAGTTGGATTTTCCATTGATTTTGGACTTTTTTTTATGCAGGAAATGACTGTTTTTGTCTTATGCCAACTGGGGGAGGCAAGTCAATGTGTTATCAGATCCCTGCATTGGCAAAAACAGGAATTGTGCTTGTTATTTGTCCTTTAATAGGTGGATGACGTTCTTCTTTTGTGCATATTGTGTCTTTAGCTGAGCTTGTTGCTGCTTGGTAATTCACATAATTTTTTATGCTAGGATACTACTGTGATCTCTTACTTATGTTCTGCTGACAGCCTTAATGGTAGGCATCTTTTGGTAATTCACTTAATTTTCAGATATGTTGATTTTCTGAGTTAAGAGTTTGTTTGGCTGATTTTTTCTTTCTGTAAGTTAGGAAAACCAAGTAATGGCACTGAAGGAGAAAGGGATTGCAGCAGATTTTCTATCCTCAACAAAAACAGCAGATGCTAAAGTAAAGGTGAGTGAGTTGTTCAAATTCTGATCTTTCATGACAGGCAATCTGATGCTCGAGGATCCAACCTAGTGAGGTCTGGGTTAAATGTAAGCGTCTCACCTTGGAAGCAGTGCAGTGTGACTGATGCTAGGATTTCAATCCATGACTGATTCTATCACCTTAAAAGGCAGCAACTTTATCATTGCATCGAGGCTCATAATCTTTATTGTTAATAATATATCTACATGTATCAATGTGAAATAGAAGTGCGGGTAATATAACAATTGCAATAACCTCAATAATATTTTTTTCAGATCCCGGAGTTGTTTATATGGGAATTAGTTTGGTACTTCAGTTTAACATGGATAGTGTCTCTGTCTGTATTTATATGTATTTTGTTTTTGTTTGGGGGAAGGGAAAGACGCCATGCCAAATTAATTTGTATGCATGTGTAATAAATAGAGCCCCTTACCTTAAATCTAAAGAGATATTGATAAGTATCCAAAGACTTGGGAAACCCACCCTCCAAAGTCCTCTCAATGTGGGATTTAGGCACTCCATGATACCAAAGTTCCTATCATGTGTAAAGTGAGAAAGTGAGGAATTATCTATGAATTTAAAATAGGATATATTTACGAAAATGTTATAATTGAAATCAACGGGAAATAAAACCCTACTTTGTTTACAGATCTCTTCACTTTAGAGTTTAGAGGAGCTAAGTCCATATGTATGCAATTCCTCACTTGTTCCCGAGTGTTATTGTGATTCAGGAAAGTGATTTTTAACTTTTATGATTTAAGATTCACGAGGACCTTGATTCTGGAAAACCTTCTACAAGGCTGCTATATGTGACTCCAGAGTTGATAGCAACACCAGGGTTTATGTCAAAGCTGACAAAGATTTATACTAGGGGGCTGCTAAATCTCATTGCCATAGATGAGGTGTGAGCTAGAAAGACCATTTCAAATTTTTTATCTGCTAGAATTTACTTGCTTTCTTAATAGTTTCACTTGTGCAAAATTTTCAGGCGCATTGCATCTCAAGTTGGGGTCATGATTTCAGGTTTGTCATACATTCTGCTTTCTGCGACAAGCCAATTAGAGTTTGTTTTCATGCTAGAATCCTTTCACGATTATGATCTGTGTGTTTCTTTCTAATAAGGCAATAAATTTTATATAGTTCATATTTCCCTTGTGTTCTGCCTAATTCGGTTCATCCTCTATTTTTCTCTGTTCATTCATATACATGCTTGATTTTTATAATTGCTTTTATCCTAGTGCTAATCCTATAACATTAGTTTTTACTGTGCTTCAATAGGTTTCGGCTGAATTCCATTTATGTTTCTGTTATCTTTGCTTTTGGTTTTTCTTTATAAAATATCTGAAGGTTTGATTGACTTTCCCATATATACATATGGATTAGAGTTTATTCTCATGATACACAATTCTCTTTTCCTTCTCTATTTTGGAGCAGACCTAGCTACCGTAAGCTTTCATCTTTGAGAAGCCGCCTACCAGATGTACCAATATTAGCTTTGACTGCTACTGCTGCGCCAAAGTGAGTCTTCTTAATTTGATTTCTTTGATATAATTTGCTTTTTTTGGTCATGTTTTAATTTTATACACATTTGTATGTTATATTTAAGCTTATGCTTTTACTATCTTGTATATTTTTTTGAACATCACTTTGTCAATTTTCACATGGTTTTGCAATTGTTATTCTCCTATTAGTGACATAGTGATGATGATGATGTGTGTGTGTGTGTATGTATATATATATAGAGAGAGAATTAAGATTTGTTTACAACACCAAGTACACAACTTCATCAAATTATACCTTCAATAACTTTTTATCAGATACAAATGTAGTTGATCCAACTGTAAGTTTGCGATATTATCTTAATGATCATGTCTTTAATGTTTCACATGATTTAAATTTTTATAGACATGTTATCTAATAATAAAAGTTTATTTATTTTTAAATATCATTATCTGTTATGTGATTTGATATAGTTTTAAATAACTTTGCAATTGTATGAAGTATGAAGTTTTGTATATATGATCTAATTAAAATAAGAATATGAAATTCAACAATTGGATTGATTAATGTAGTGAGAAATGGTATACATTCATGTGATAGAATCCCCTTATGTATATAAGCACTTATATCATACATAGCATTACTTTGGAATGGGCCCACACAAAATATATCTCCTCAAGTTGGAGCATATAAATCATATGCACTAAGCTTGTTACATATATAGTCGATCCTAAGACCCCACAATGGTTTGGTGAAGATTCGATTGATAACTAGAATTACCAGAGTGGTAATGTCTCTAGATAAAATCTTTTTTCGGATGAAGTGGAAATCTATCTCGATATGTTTGGTCTTCTCATGAAATTCTAGATTTGAGGCAACACGAAGAGTGACTTGGTTATCACAAATGAGAGTTATTTGTGTAACTTTCCCTAATCTCAGTTCTTTAAGCAACTATTTGAGACAGATAAAATTACTCGCAAGAGATAGAAGCCATTACACTATACTCTGCTTCTGCACCAGATCTTTTCACCACATTCTGCTTTTTGCTTTTCTGGGAGATTAAGTTGTTACTGATAAAAACACAATATTTGGAAGTGGATCTCTTGTCAGTATGATAGTCCCACAACTTGAATATGATTATTGTGTCCATATAACAAATCTTTTTCTAGGATCCCTGTAATGTACTTTGGAATGCGAATGACTGCATTCAATGTCATGCAAGTGGAGAATTAAGAAATTGACTAGCCACTTGCCAAAAAGATGTCAGGATGAGTGACCATGAGGTAGTTAAGTATGACATGCAATTCATGAGATATCTCCCCATTAAAACAACATCACCCCCAAATTGATGAGGAACACAATAAGATGTCTATTCTTGCACTCCAGAACCTCATTTGTTGAGGGGTATATGCAAATGAGGTTTGATGAAGAATACCATGGAAAGCCATGCATGTCTGAAAAGAATGGTAGAGGTATGAACGAACATTATCACTGTGGAAAGTACGAATAGAAACAATTAAATTTGAATTCCATAAAAGGTTATTGAAGGTATAATTTGACTATATTTAACACCTAGTGTAAACAGATCCTAACTCATATATATATATATATATATATTTTATTTTGGAAGAATTTTTTGTTATTCTATAATGACCAAATAATTCTTGTCTTTCTGTCAAATACTCTGCTTACTGCAGTGATCATTGCACATTCTAGGTAATATTTTTGGTGCATGCATTCTCTTTTTTTCTGATCTCAATTTTTTATGTGTTGAGGGGAGAGGAATGTTGATCACGTTGTGGCATTGATTCCCTGGATATTCTTTTCCTGTAGGGTTCAGAAGGATGTAGTTGAATCCTTGCAGATGCAAAATCCATTAATACTCAAGTCTTCATTTAATCGTCCAAATATATATTATGAAGGTCAGTTCTGCTTTGCTGAATGATGCATATCTAAACATTTAAGCTTTTATGACACAGTTTCTATGCTAATAATGGTGAATATAATTGTCCAATGAGACATGTATTGTGACTGACACAATAAATAATAAATCAACCCACAAACTACATAAATATTTGTGTATGCAACTTTTAATAGTGAAGATACAATGACAGAGGATAGAAGAAAGCAAAATAATCACATGCTATTCTATTTTGTCTATTTTAAGCATTCCAGTTACTGCATGAGTTTTGTAAGTGAATTGCTCTACATGTTGATTTTGTATAAGATGAAGCTAATTTATAATTTACTTCAAACAAATCTGACTTGAATTCTTAATGATACAGTTAGATACAAAGATCTACTGGATGATGCTTATGCTGATTTATCTAATACACTCAAATCTTTGGGAGATGTCTGTGCAATAGTGTACTGCCTTGAACGTTCAATGTGTGATGACTTGTCAACTAATCTATCTCAAAGTGGCATTTCATGTGCTGGTACTTCTTTTACATAATTTTACGACCTTTACTAATTGATTTTCTACACCTATCAGTTGACATAGTATAATTATTTTGGGTCTTCTCAGCTTATCACGCAGGATTGAATAATAAAATGCGATCTTCGGTGTTAGATGACTGGATTTCTTCTAAGATAAAAGTTGTTGTTGCCACTGTTGCTTTTGGGTATATTTTTTCCTTTTCATGTTTGTATTTCATGCAATTATTTCTTTCGAAGTGTGCAATTACATGTTGGTGCATGCTGTGGCAGGTGGACGAGCTTTTGGCTCCTGTTCATAGTACTGCACTTAAAAAATTGTAATGCCACTGGCATACCATTAAAACTACAACTCTATTTTGAGCACCATTGTGCATTATTTATTACTTATTCTATTCCAACATTTGAGGGCATCTAGTATAATTTTCTGTATGGAATACTTAAAAGAGTCTAATTTAGTTATACAATGTATAATGGGTCAAAGTGTGAGGAACAAAAAAATGTGGTTAGCAAGCTGAGTATGAATATTTTGACTTGTGTTAAAGTATAGCTACAAACTTTTCTGATTATAGTACGATGCAAAGAACTTTTGATTTATTTGAGGTTGTGATGTATTTCTTTCTTTTCTTTCTAATATCTGCATGGAGCTCTGCTGTTGCATGTAGTTACTGAGCCTTTGGTCTTCATTCAGAATGGTAAGTGTTGATTTACTATTAGTTTGATTAAAAATTTGTGATGTTTTAATATCATAGTCTTTATTTGTTATACTTGTGATTTGCTGGTAATAACTTGAGATCAAATTTACCAGGGCATTGATAGAAAGGATGTCAGAATTGTGTGCCATTTCAATATTCCCAAGTCAATGGAAGCATTCTATCAAGAGTCCGGCAGAGCTGGTCGTGATCAATTGCCATCTAGAAGTCTGTTGTACTATGGGGTAGATGATCGCAAAAGAATGGTTGGCTTACTGGAGACTTTGATTTTTTTTTTTTATTATACCTGTTTTCTTAAAGTATAATGTGTATCAGGAATTTATATACTATGCTCTGGTTTTTATTATTATTCCTGTTTTCTAATCTGTATCAGGAATTTATATTAAGTAAATCGGGGAGCAAGAAGTCACAGTCATCTAGTTCACTGGAAGAATCATCCAAAATATCCCTGAATGCTTTCAATCAGGTGACATCTAGTTTCTGGGTGATCTTTTTAACACTGTCTATGCAGCACCACGCCATTATATACTTATGTAATGGAATGTATTTGTAATTGTGTAGATGGTTAAATACTGTGAAGGATCTGGATGTCGCAGGAAAAAAATTCTCGAGAGTTTTGGGGAACAGGTAATGAAATGCATATGAAATATGTCACGTGCTTCTTGTTAATCCAAGTGTAACTTTAATTGTTCTAAGCAGGTAACTGCATCACTATGTGGAAAAACATGTGATGCCTGCAGACATGCAAACATAGTTGCCAGATGTTTAGAGGATCTCAAAACTGTTTGTGCTCTACGCCAGAAAAATGGTTCCTCACGAGTTTTTATAACCAGGTGCTATTCACGAGTAAAGAACCCTCTTATGCATTGAGAATTGAACTTAAAAGTTGATTAACGGAAAACAGATTTTCTGTACATGTACCAGCAGATTTTTTTGCTAGAAAAATTTATGAATGGTGGGTACCACATGTAGACCATGGTTAGTTTTGTTACTTAATTTAACATAAAGATATCAGATATGGCCATATGGGTATAAAGATGGAACTTTAATACAGCTTTTGGATCAAAGTTGTACCATAGTATGATTTTGTAGGACCTACCATGGGGCTTTCCTCTCTCTTGAATTGACCCAGAAACATAGAAAGAAAAGAAAGCAATGGAATTAAAACAATTGACTGTTATCGAGTTGTTTCCTCCAACATGAGGATGTATGGTCTGACTTCTTGTTAGTAACACTGTACGGTTATGCCTTGTGTATTTCACTATTGGTCTGATGGTGATTGCGTTCTACTATATTAATTAATTCAGTTAAATGATATCTGGTTTGTGATTTATTGACAAATTTAATTTTTCAGTTCTACTGACGCAATTGCTGGAGAACAATTATCTGAATTCTGGAATCGGGGAGATGATGCTAGTGGATCAGAGGAAGATATATCTGACTCAGAAGGTAGAACTCATTATGGTTGCCTGTGTTTTTACTCTTGGGGAGAACAAGTGTTTATTAGACCATAATTTACGTGGATGAATTTTCATTTGCAGATGGTAATGAGGTTGTCAACAACCTAACCAGGTCAAAGCTTCAATCCAGATTGGGAGTAAATGAAAAGCTTGCTATGTTACAACGGGCGGAAGAAAACTACTATCGAAATAATAACACTTCTAAACAGGTTTATCTTTGTTGGATTATACCCACATTGTTGGTTAAAAAACGTAGATTCTCCATATTCTTTTATGCCTCATCATATTTTCCATATTTCTTTTCGAAGTTCATTACTATAAAGATCAACGAGAGTAAATTGTTATTCTGTCTGTCTACCCACTCATCTAATTTGATAACAGAGCAACAAAGTTGACAAGAATGCTATTTCTGATCCAATGCGAGGAGCAAGTAGGCAAAGGTTACACAATGCTTTAAAACAGGTTCAGCAACGGCTTGACAACTTCAAGTAGGTGTAGCATTCTTGATTAGTTTTTGTTCTATTGTCCCACTCCCTCTGCCCCAACAGAAAAACGCACCCGCTCAGTTGCTCAGTATGTTTTTGCTCTAACAAGTGTGCAACTTATTTGACATGCAACAGCACCTTGTTCAAAGATCACCACACTATTATTGTGCCATATAGGTGTATTATTTAAATAGCAAAACTAAATCTTTAACCATAATATAATGACAATGACTTCCACGAAAATGATGATAGATTCACCTTAAATTATGTCACTGCTAAATTAAAGCAATGACAGTTGGAATGTGAGCTATTTCCTTAATTCTTTCATAACATTTGTTCAGGATTGAAGTGGATGCGTCAGCATCTTTCCTTGAAGATGAATGCTACAAGAAGTATGGCAAGGCTGGCAAATCATTCTATTATTCGCAAGTGGCAAGTACTGTCAGATGGCTGACAACTGCTGGCTCTATCGAATTGACGAACCGACTTGGTGCAATTAATGCTTCTGCCTCAATGGCTGTCGTATCCGAAGCAGAACAGTCCCTAACACCAGCTGAACAGTCCTTCAAATCGCCACCTGCTTTAGATCCTTGTGCAGAAGATACCAGCAATGAATGCTCTGGCAATGCTAGATCAGAAACTTCTACATGTATTGTGCCAATGGAAAGCTGTTCGTTTAACAGTGCCAAGTTGCCACAAATACCATCCTTCTCTGAATTCGTAAATAGTAGGAAAACAAAAGGGGACCAGTTAAATGACATAAAGAAGCATTCAAGAGTCGAAAAGAAGATGAGGATGCTGTAAATTTACTCTTGTATGTACCAACTATTAAAGTTTTCAGATTTTAGTTGCATAATATCAAGTGTCAATTTCGGCTTTTATTAATCAATTAGTATTGTTTAAATAATTTCCGTCTCTTAAAAGAAAAAAATTCCATTTGAACATTGATTCTGTCTTTTTGTTGGGTGCAAAGCCTTGTCAAAGGAAATGCTCCTGTAGCAACGGTTACGTAAATGATAATGTGCTTTTCAAGAGCAATAATGTTTAAGTCTAGCGTTTTATTTTACAAAAGCAACATTTTGATGTTGATGGAATAAATAACTGAATAGCTCAATGCCGTTTATTATAATTTTTTTATGTTATGTTATTTATTTATTTTTAATGTGTTGAATAAAGAACATGTCACTCTCTATAATGTACCTTTTCTTATATAATTTTGACTCGCTGATAACTTTTACACTGTTAAATCCTTTTAAAAAGAAAATTGATGTTTATTATTAATGAATTAATTTTGATAAAATTCTACAATGCATTAAATTTGATCACATGATTTCCTTAAATCAAATTCAAGTTGGTTTTATAATAGAATGAAAGTGATATAATCGGACATTTTATGAAAATGTTTGTAATTAGGTCCCTAAACTATTTCTGTAATTGGATCCTTAAATTTCTATCTGTTTTTAGTTGATTTCATTTAACTGTAGTGAAAAATTAACTAAAGGTCAGAGGACTGGTGTTTTTAGTGCGTGCTTGATTGTTGATCACATAAGTTACCATGTTTTGTAATCTATTTATGTTGATAGACCTGTTGAACTATTTGAGCTAATAATTAAACCTGCATGTTTGACTTTTGAAAAGATTTTCAGGCTACTTTAGAATTTTAGAAAGGTCAACTGAAACTTAAAAGAAAACACATTGAGACCTTATTATCAAATTTGCATAATTGAAACAATATTCTACCCTATATGCTTAGTCTAAATCATACATATAAGGAGATGCTTCTTTTGCATGATCCAAGCTGAAAGGTGGCCCCTTATTCAAGAGTTGAACTTCACTATTCTATGCAGCATGCAGTGGAAATTTTCCAACAAAGTTGGAACTGAGACTTCCCAAGTAAAGATGGCCCTCAAACTCCAAAGCTGAAGTCACAAAATTGATCACCTTCCCATCACCATCATCGAACTTTCTTATTATCTTGCCATTAGTTGCCACATTCACCACCGTTGCTCTCTTCCTTAGACCAGCCACAAAGTTAAAGATCCTCAGAGATGAAGCAAGCAGGTGCTTGGTTATCTTGTAATCGTACATAAAATCCAAACTTTCAGAATTCAACTGTTGCATCAATATTGAAGGAAAACAGTTCAATATCAGATTATATATTTATATGAATTTCACATTAAAAACTTATGTTCATATGAGTTTTTATATAATTAAGATTTAACAATCTATGTAGTTTAATCTTATTTAGCACTAATGTAATGTTGCAATTGTAGCAATTTTGATCTGATATTTTTCTTTATTATGAAGTTAAAATATTAAAATATTATTATGTTAAAAATATTGTGATTGTTTCAATATTATTTTTATATCAGGCAAACTCTTACTAATTTAAGAGTCAGGTTTACTGTTTTCTTGATTTGAACATTTGGTGTGTCAATAAACTATTTACATGGCCAAAAATTAAGACTAATAATAATAATACCTGAATCAAACCGAGCCAGAAGGATCCATCAGGAGCAAGATTGACATTATCAGGTGCACCAGGAAGGTTTTCTACGAAAATATCTGTTTTGCCTTTGTTTTCTCCTTTTAACCAATACCTCAGAACCCTATATCTGATTCACAAAAATGTTAACATCAGACAAAGAAAAATATAGATAATAGAATGTTAATAAATTAAAAATGTATTGCTTAGAGAAGTTTGCTAAAAAGTGATAACATATTTGTTTGAATGTAATAAAAGTATGACTAACTTACATTTTTATTCCTTTAACTTATTCTTTTTATTTTCATTTTGATTCTTTAACTTTTTTAAAAAGTTCAGTTTAATCCTTTAAATTTGTAAAATGATTCATTTTAGTCATCTTTCTCACATTTGTAAAATTGATGGCATTTAAAAGATAATGAAGATAGGGAAGGAAATAGAAAGAAAAGAGTTACCTCCAGGTTTCGCAAATGAGAAGAAAATCTTGGTCCTTGGAGAGTGCAAGGCCATTGGCAAAGGCAATATTATCGAGAAGAAGAAGAGACTGATTGGAGAAGACGTTGTATTTGAAGACTTGTCCATGAGGCCTTGCCTCTAAGAAATCAAGATGCCAATGATGCATATCAAATTTGGTACTTACAATGCTGAAATATACATTCCCATCCCAGTCTTCTATTGCATCATCTGCAAACCTGCTTATCCATTTTAGAAATAATTTAATTTAAATAAATTGAATTAATTACCAATGATTTAATTATTAGTAGGTTACTATAGTTATCAATGATCTAATTATTAATAAGTTATTATAGTATACATTAATGTATGTTTCTATTTTGAATAATCTTTATTATTTAGTCTTAGTCTGCATACTTAATTTTCAGAAATTTTTGTAATATATCTATTTAAGAGACTATCTGATTATGAATAATACATAGTGACTGAGATAATTTTCTATCAATCCATTTTTAACTATAATTCTTACCAATCTCTTTTTTCTTTTAATTGCTTAGAATATCCAATAAATAAAACTAAATTTTAAACATAATACTAACAATAATAATATTAATCATATTAACAACAATAATAATATTTTTAATCATAAAAAAAATAAAAAAAGTTGTGGCTATGAGTTGTGTAGTTTTATTCCTTTAAAAAATGACTGTAGATTTATTCATCAATTTTTTTAAATTCACTAATTCTCTCACATTTAATTTATTCTTAAATTAATTACTCCCTTCTATTAATTTAAAATAATGTACTTCTAGAAAGAAGGAGGCTATTTTAATAAAATTATTTTAAAAAGGTGATATATCTATGGTTGTTCTTAGGTGCAATCATTTTATCTGTGGAACTTGAGTTGCTGAAGGATTTGTTTAGATACGCAACTTTTGGAGTTTTTGACCTTTTGTTCGGATAATCCACCTTTTGTTGGGATAATCCGTGTTTCTGCTGTTAAACGTTTTCAATCACAATTTTTAGATTTGTAATTTAGTCGTCGATTTAGGGTTAGGTTTTCGTTTTCCACCATTTTTTATTTCTTCAAGAACCATAACTACAGTATATATTTTGATTCATCATTGTTTTATTCATAATTTGATTTTCACGCTAAAATCATTATGAAAATTGTTTAAAAATACATCAAAAAATATGTTAATTCGAAAATTTAAAATATGAGGCGCAACAAATATTTGGTTTAATTATTTTTTTATTATTTTATTTGATTTGTCTTTCTATCATTACAATGTTCAATGAAATCTAGAATATGATTTTATTTTCAAAATTGAATGAGTTACTCCATTATTAGAAACATTAATTTGATAAATTGTGTGATTGTTTTGGTAGGTGTAAATTAAAGGTACATGTAGGTTTTTTTTGAGCCACCCACAGAACCCATTCCTCCCATTCCTCATTAAACCTGCAGCTGTGGTGGTTCGGTCGTAGTAAAGAGACAATGCAGATTCCTTTTGATATGGTGGTCCCACTCTTCTGCATGTTAACGTGAACCTTTTTTTCACAATTATGTGAGTTCATTTATAGTTCAACTTAGTCAAAATTAATTTAATGTAAATTTTTTAATACTTAAACATTTAATTTTCATAAATTAATTAAAAATTTAGTGTATATATATATATATATGATTTGTATAATACTAAAGTTAAAAGGTACTTCCGCTTAAAATTGATAGTTACAACTAACATGACAAAATATATCAATTCATATTTTGCTGAATTTAGATAATTGAATACCAGTAAAAAAGAGGTATTTTATATTTTTAAATTTATTATTTAAAAAAAAAAGAATGATTATATACAGATATAAATAATTATAATTTTAAAAGATTTATAATTACTTTTAATATCTATAAATAGACATAAAGAAAACTATTTCTTTTTATCTATTTTTTATATTTTTATTTTATTTTTAATATATTTTAAAATAAAAAATTATAATTTATATATTTTTATTTTACCTTTAACTTTAGTTATTTTTTAAAATGAAAATAAAAAACTATTTAAATACTAAAAAATTGTATTTAGAGTATAATTATTATTTTTATCTGATCATGATTTAAAGAAAATTTCTAATAAAAAAATATAATTAAAAAAATACTTTTTTTCATTAGTAATATATAATTTATAGTAATATATACAAATTTTCACTTTAGTTTTTTAAATTTCATATTTTTATGTTACTCTTAGTTATATTTTAAAATAAAAATAAAGTATAATAAAAAAATTATTTTTGTCTACATATTTATATTTTATTTTCAGTTATATCCCAAAATAAAAATAAAAAAATTATTCAAAATACTAAAAATAACTACTAATCTCTAATCTTTTAAAAATATAAAGAAAACTCTTAACAAATTTAGAAGTTGGAAAGGATCTATTTTTCATTAGTTTAAATAATTTTTCAAATTCATTTTAAATAAAATAATAATATAAAATATATAAAAAAGTAATTTTTTATTACATATTATTTAAGTTTTATTTTTATTTTAAAATACAATTAGACAAAATGAAAATATAAAATCTAAACATTAAAAATGAAATTCTTTTATATATTATTGTAAATATAAATACATTAAGCACGTGGTGGTAGTTTAGAGGTGGGTAGTTTCTCAGAGTTTATGCACGTGGTAGTTTATATGGCGAAACCAAACACAGGCATCTTTCTTTGTATATTTTTATTTTTGGAAATCACCTTAGAGTAATCAATTACTGTAGTAACAAAGAAGAAGAAGAAAATGAAACATGACATCATTCATAGTCATACCCATGTTTTGAGGGCATTTAATATTCGACAACGATCCTATAAAGATAACTTCACATTTAAGACATGAAAATAGTAACCATGAAGACTAAAATCACAAAGCAATCTGCATATGAACTGTGTGTGTGGGACTAACCTTATTGGAGAACCATCATTAGCTTGTGAAGTGAGAACACTGATACCATCTTCTGTAACCCTCAGCAAACCCTGCAAATCATACTTTTATTCTTTAATCTTTCACCACATATTATTCCTTTCTACCTTCCAACCTTTTGCACTTTTAAGTTATGAAAAGGGTATTAGAATCAAGTGTAAGTTAGGGTTTTATGGGATAAATATAGGTTTTGATATCGATATGCAAACAGAAAATAATGAGAAATCTATTACCTTAAAGTTTTTTTTTTAACAAATGATATCGAAACTGTTGATTCATCGTGATAAAAGTATTCCTCATAAGGTTTTAGATAAGTGTTCCCAACCAAACGTAACCATGTATGCTGCTCATGCATTTTAATATCTAAAGTTCTATTTGGCAAGTCTAGTGATAAAGTCTTTTAATGATAGAACACAGAAAAAATAATTTTAATTTTTCTCCTAAAGATGTGTTATGAAAAAGTTGAACTGAACGTGAACACTTTTGAGTTTTGCTTGCTAAAAGTTTAGTTTACCCTGGCAGAGTCACAAACGATGATACCACCTTCTTTTGATTCTGTGACTCCTATCAAGGTATCACCACCTATATGCTTCCAATTCTCCCAATTTCCATTCTTGCGCATTCTTTTAATCCAACCATCTCGAGTAGCTGTATACAGGGTCCCTTCTTTGTCCACACAAAGATCTTCTGGTTCCTTCACAAACCCTTCTCCAAGTTTGATGATGTTCTGTTGAGAAAAAAGGCAACACAGCAAAGAAAAGTAGCTAGTGAATACTAATTCTTCAACACCATAACAAAACCATGTTAGAAGTATTAACTTTTCACCTTTAATTTGTTGTCTTTGGTTGAAGGGGCAGGCTTTAGATCAAGCAAAACTGGATCAATGGGTGAGAAGTACAGGATTTGAACGGTGAGAGCCACTAAAACTGCTAGAACGAAGCTTGAGAACACTGTTACTAAGGAAGCCATGTTATTAGAGTCAGGTGCTCTAATATTTTTCTGCTAAGTGTGGGAAAAGTCTTTAGTAATAGGTGAATCCATTTATCTAACAATTTTTTTTTACCAATAGCAATTATTTGTGGTCATAATTGAAGCACGACTATTTCTTAAAATATCTTGTCTTTCCATCTGACAAGTATCAATGATCAAATATGAGCTGTAGCTCTGTAACTCATTAAAGTACGTAATAAATGACAATGTCCAAAGTTCACCAATTTAAACTAAATGCAAAATTTTGAAAATAAAAAGGAAACAAGAATTTGTCATAATCAAAGGAATGTTTCTGTCTTAAGAAACAACTAGTGGTGGTTAGGAAATTCCAGATCACTAGAGTGTACAGCTTTATTGAAATGAAATCTCCTATCTTATCAAAGTATAAAATTTATCACTTACCTATTCATTAATGTATTTATTTAAGTTTTGTTTATTCCTATTACTATGGATTTGATCTTCTCCTTTTGTATTATTTCTTTTTAAATTATTTCTAAAGTATAAATTGATTTTAAATCATCAACACACAAATAAATTTTAAAATAGAACATACCAAAGTAATCCACAGACAAACATACTAAATATTAACAAAAATAATTTCATTTGATTAAAACGTTATCTAACATTAATTTATATCTATAATAAAATTTATTAAAATAACTTTAATTTGATTTGATTAATGTGACGTTTTCAACTCAATCTTTTATTAATTATTAAAAATTACAAAAGTTTATAAATATATGTTAAGATCACAGGAAATATTTATTTAATTTATCTCTTAAATATTTATACAATTATTTTTTATTTTTAATTTGTATGGAAATGTTTTTCCACAGATAAATCAATCATCTGTCAATCAAACAATTTGAAAATACAACTTGACTTACCTTAAAAGCTCGATCTTACCAAAATTATACCAATCTAGTTAAATAGTATTCTCAACCTTTATTAAGAACAATTATGTAATTTGAATAATTGTAAAAAGAATGTTAAATTTTAAAAGTATGTTATATATATTTTTCGTAACAAATTCCTCAAAAATAAATAAATAAATAATTTTATAAAAATTGAAATATCACAACTTATATCATCTAATACATATTTAAAAGGTTATTTTTTAGTGGAAAATTTCTATATATATATATATATAAAGAAAGAAAATTACAGTGTTTTTCTCATGTTCCAGACGATCCATTAGTATGATTAAATTAGTTGATGATTGACTAAAGTGTAATTAAAGTCTTAATTATTTTTGTGTTCATATTTGAAAACAACATATATATAGTAAGAAACATGTTATTTTATAAATAATGCCCAACGTGATATTTTATAAATAAGAAAACATGTCATTTCAACAATGTTCTAAAAGGAATTTTAAGAAATCAATTAATCACAAATTAATGAAGAGCACAAGCAAGAAATCAAATTCAATTAAAATATTTTGTAAATTCTTCTGTAGGTTTCGAAAAACTATAACATAGAAAGGTTTTGCATTTATTTTAATCTTTTGTGTTTTTAATTCTTAATTAAATGTTATAAGAAAAAAATTCAAATATTATAAATAATAAAGATTTTGTAAAACACTAATCCACCCCCTCTTAATAATGTTAATTTATTTTTCTTTACATTAGATTATATGTAAAGAATGAATTTTTAAAATAATTTGATTTAAAGAAAACAATATATTTAAATCAAATTGTTTAGAGTAGTATTATGATAATTAAAAAATTAGTTTAGTTAAATAAAATTATTTAATGATAATAAAAATAATTTAAATGTTAAAGTGTAACATTCACTATTTTAAAATTTTAATAATAAAATTACTTGATATATTATAAAAAAAATTACTTACGTGTGATCTTTTTTTACGAATTTAATTATAAACTTGCTATAAATTTTGTAGAAACCAAAAGTGGATAAAAAGAAATGATATAACACTACATTGTTTGAATATATGTTTAATAGAAAAGTGGTATAAAAAAGTTCCTTAGTATAGCAATAGTAATATACTTATAAAATACTATTCAAACATTATTTTATAAATTAAATTTATTTTTAAACTTTTAAAATATTGAATGTAACCTTTAACTTTTTTATAAAAAATTTGCTCCAAAATTTTCTACAGCTAAAGATTTAACAACAAATTTTACATTATGAAAAGAATGGATATATAGATTTTCTAAAATTTCATATGAATAGAAAAGTGCTTTGCTAATCTTTCAACTTAATTTTTTTATTAAATTCTATATATTTTTATCTAAGTGTCTATTAATACTCACATATTGTAATAGTAAATCAGTTGAAAAATTTAAGACTTATTGAATATATAGATATTTTATCTTGTTATATATATATATATATATCATTTAAGTTTAAATTTATTTTTATTTTTATTTTTATTTTAGATCTATATATTTTTATCTAAATATTGGTTAATTCATACATATAAGGCTAATAAATATGATTCATTAAATCACTTTAAAAATCTAAAATATGATTTATAAAAAAATGATCGCAGGCCAAAAAATTAGCCAAAAAAATCACAATTAAATGTAAAAACTTTAGTATGTTTTGACTGTCAAACTCCATAACAAAAACGTTGGATAATATCTGCCAATAAATAACTGGAAAAATTATTTTTTATCATAACATAAAACTTTAATTGAAATATCACATTATGATAAAAAGAAATAGGAGTGTATGTGTTAGTTTATTATTATCATTATTATTATTATTATTATTATTATTATTATTATATAAATACAAGTCTATATAAAATAACAAATTTATCCCAATAATATATTTTTATCTTAATACAAAAAATTGTTGGTGAAACGAACTTCATTTTCTAACATATAAAAGTAAATATATCTATACTTTTAATAAATATTAATAAATTAAATTAATAGCAAAAGATATATTCTTATTTAATTAATTTAATTCTCAAATAAATTTTATTAGATGTCGCGCTTCTTGAATTGAAGATACTTAAGAATACATACAATAACAAATAACACAAAAAATGCAAAAAAAAGAAACGAAAGAAAGTAAAAAATGCTAAACTATTTGCATAAAACAAAACCTTAAAAAATTCATAATGAGAAAATGGTAAAATAAACATTGAAAACGATATAAGCAAAAAAAAAAAGCCCCAGAAAACAAAAGATGAAGCAAGTGATAACGTGTATAAATGATTTTCATTTTTTTTTCACTTTTACAGTGGTGAGACTAGATAATGGCGTTATTTAAAATTAATTAGTGAAATCTTTTAAAAGAGTAAAATATTTTATTAATTTTATTTTATTTAAAATGATGAAATTTAAAGACTAAAATACCTATAAAAAAGACATATATCAATCATTAAAAATATTAAAACTATATTCTTTTAGCCTAAAAATTTATATATAATAAAAATGTGGATTCAAATTGATTAAAGATGTCTTAAATTTATTTCTGTTACGTGAAACAGCATTAAAATGAGAAGCATTACGTAAAATTTAGAAATAAATCCATTCAAGGCAATGGTAATTTAATATATAGTTAACACTGAAATAAAAAAATAATTAATAGATGATGTTTACTTATTTTAGGCTTTCTATCGAAGTTATTAAATTTAAAATAAAATTAATTAATAATATTAAATTACATGTTACATAAAAAATAGTTAAATTACATATAAAGAAAATTCAAAAACTACACAGTAATTTCTCGTTAATTCTATTAGTTGAAGGTGTAACTATTGGATTTTCATAAGCAATTTATAGTTATTAGAGTTTTTGTTTTAGAGACAGTGGAATTAATGAAAAAAGAGTGTAGATTTGATGAATTAACGTCACATCTTATAAAGTTTTGTGGAAATTTTGTCTTCATAAAATTTAGTCCTATACGTAAGTTGTTGCCGAATCTTACGAAACTCTTAAATGTGGAAATATTTTCCTCATAAATTTTAGTCAAATACGTAAGTTACTATTGCTGAATCTTACCAAAGTGTTCGACAAAATCAATGTACAAATCATGGTAAGTTATTTCTTTTTAATTTCATAATTGTTTTTGCTTCTTCTTCAATTTAATTATTACATAACCAGTAAAAAAAATTATGATGTAAATCCCTATCATATGCTTCTGCGAGTTAAAAGTTTCATTTAATAGCATTTGACCCAATTAAAATCTTTAAATTACTCAGTTCCTAAATTGTTTAAAAACTTTTAAGTTAGCTCCTAATTAATATCTAATTGGATATTTAATCATTATTTTTTAATCTTGATAGTTTTAGATTAAATTCCCTTTTTAATATCTTTATTTATTTATTAAATACAATTTGGTCTCTCTATTTTCAAAGAGTTCAATTTGATATTTTTATTCTTTTTTAAATATTAATAATATTACCTTTTAATGCGTTGTTACACTAATTTTTAATCGGTTTAAATATAATTAATTGGCAATGTTTATTATTCAACCAGAACCCTCACGAGAATGATTCACTCTCTTGTTATTTTTGCGACTGATTCATTGCCCATGTCTATCTGTACACATTTCTCGCTTTGCTACCCTATCTATTTTTTTTCAGTGTATCATTGTTGGAACTTGATATTAAGAATAAAAAAAACTGAAAATAACATAAAAATAATTACAATACACCAGTATTTGAGTTTATCAAGTTTTCTTATTTCTTATAATTGAATTCGTAGGCAACATATGGTGTAACAAGCACAGAGAGTGACTAAAATTATAATATGCAGTGTTTATCTACAACTAAGGAGATTTATTGTGTATTCGCTTAAAAAAATTTAAGGGTCTTAATATTTTTTTGTTAAATGTCAATGCATTATTGAGGTAAATCTCAAATTTTAAATGTTCAACATAACAAATAGTACTCTATGATACTGTATTTAACTTCTGTTTTAAAGCATTTCCCTACGTATAAAATGATAATGATTAGATTTACATTCTTAACAAGTGGGCATGCTTGATTGAAGCAAAGTCCTGGATGCTAAGCATGACATGATCATTAACCACAAAAACCTGGAACAGCATAGTATTTTTTTAACCTATATGAAATGCTTGAATGTTTGAAATAACTAAATTATAATATGTGATTTTTCCTATAGTGTTTGCCATTAATTAGTACCTTGAGGTGTTTGATCGTTAAATGTATATTATATGGTCGTTGGTGTTGCGTTCATGTGATTGTCGCATCTACTTAGGAACTCATGTAAAATATGAACACTATTCAATTATCATATATCTTTAGTAGCAGTAAGTTGGAAAGTTTTCCCTAAATTTCATAAGGTGCGTAAGAGGAAAGGTTTTTGAGAAAGGAATCCGCAATGACATTAGGATAACCTTCCTTGGAACTAATCATGTTTGAGAATTGTACGGTCGACATAGCATAGTGTAAAAGAGCTAAGGATCCCCTAGGTTTTCCCAGGTACGATGAACCACAAAAACAGAGGATGTTTAATACAAATTTGTGATATTTTTCTACTTTCTTCGTATTTAAACGTTGGATACTTTAATGGTAAATAAGATATTTTGCAGCTAATTTATTCGACATTTATTTAAAAGGTCTAATACATTGAGGCTGTCATGTTCAAGGTGCCATCCACACAGCACGCATGTCTTTTTAAAACAACAACTTGAGCCAAAGTCAGCCGTACTAACATCTGGTTATAAAACTTATCTCTTCGGCTGCAAAATTGCATTAGTGCATATCCTCGCGTAACAAGCGTAGCTGTCTAGCCGAAGTTAATTCCCTGAGCTAACGGCAGTTCACCTCCATAATTGATGGTACTGCCAAGGACAGCAATTGTAATGTCAGTAAGACCATGCACAGAAGAAAAGAAAGATATATTCACCGTTTACAGAGCTTATATCAAAGGAATGCAACATCATAAATTCAACTACAACTTACCATGTAGAACGACGCATGTATTGCTTCCATGAGTCACTTCCTGCTTCACGACCACCACCAGTTGCCTTTTCCCCACCAAAGGCACCACCAATCTCAGCTCCATTTGTAGGTATGTTTGCATTCACAATACCGCAATCACTACCTCGTGGCCTGCACCATATTCACATCCATGAGCAAGTAAAATATACTTGTTTATGCAACTATAAATCAAGGAAAACATCTTTAGAGGTGTTATAGCCAGTACTACTAGAGTGTGTAGGCCAAATCTCATTAGAAGGGATCTACAGGATACGAGAAAAAGTAGTTTAGAAGTACTTACCCGATCCATTTGAATATAGTTCCAGGTCTTTGTGTAAAGATTGAACTACTTAATCCTTGAGGTACAGAATTGTTCAAGGCAATTGCTTCTTCCAGAGTCTAAGTAGAAAATAGTGAAGTTCAATCATAAAACTAAACTCCAAAAGAAATAGTCCAATGAAAGAGGATATAGAATATATGCTACCTTAAATTTCATGACATAAAGAACTGGACCAAACAATTCTTCTTTAACTACAGGAGCATCAGGAGAAATCTCAACAATTGTTGGTTGTACAAAATTTCCTTCTGACTCTAATACAGATCCACCTGTTAAGATCTTCCCTCCCTGATAATCAGAGATTCAGAGTATCAAGTTCATTATCTCCACAGAGAATACAAGCATCCAATCCATTGTATATAGCATATCCTACTCCGCAAAATTACAGACAAGAAGGTTGCATCCCCTAAATATTTAACTCAACTAGAAAAGAGTAACATGAAACCTGCCTGGGATTTTATGACTGAAATACCCTTCTGAAAGTTTTCCACTGAAGTACGAGTATGCAAAGGCCCAACTAGAGTCCCCTTCTCCAAGGGGTTCCCAATTTTGACTTGTTTGTAGACTCCAATAAGTTGGTCTAGTACATTTGTGTAAATACTCTCGTGCAAAAACTGCAGCACAATAAGTTGAATTAGAAAATAGATATACCTTAAAAAATCACGTATGACTGCATTAAAATTATCAATTCAATTTCTTAAATCGGTTCCAATACCAGTCTCCTGCAGGTTGTACACCGCTGACCAGCAGTACCAACAGCAGCAAACAAAATAGATCGTACAGCAAGTTTAATGTCTGCATCATCCATGACTATTATTGCATTGTTACCACTTAACTCAAGCAAGCATTTGCCAAATCTCTCATTCACTGTTTGCTGGACCATCAAGCCCACCTATATAACAAGGGAAAACATCATTGTGAACTCAACACCATAAGATCGTAGTCTCCATCTCATTCTGAAGTAGGTTAACATTTGAAGAGTTTCCATAAATAGTTATTTATTAGGGAGGAAGGGTAGTATACATGATTACACAGTACATGAGACATGGAAGTAGTTGCACCAAAGGGGTAATGATTTAGTATGTTAGATATCGGATATCTTTATAGACAGACTACAATGAGCCTACAGTACAGAGGGCATCTAAAGTGAGCATCATTTAGGTGCCATCTACATCTTTGGACTCAAATAGAAATTTATAAATTCTATACAATTAGTTTAATTATGTTTGGCTGTTTAAAACATCATGTCCAACTACTAAGTACATCAAGTACCTTTGTACTTCCAGTAAATGAAACCAGGGGAATGCGTGTATCTTTTGCTATTGCCTGACCAATGTCAGCACCTCCACAGAAAGAGGTGAAAATTGCACCAGGTAAATTGTTCTTCTCAAGAACTTCAGCTACTAGCTTCGTCACAGCAATAGTTATCAAAGGAGTTGTAGGAGCACCCTTCCTATAATGTATTTGTTAATCAGAAAAACATATATTATAAAGATAACACAATTGCCATTGAAAAATTGTATATAATCTAAAAAATGAATACATACATACACAAAATCCATACAGATCCGCATAATTGGCACCAACAAATATATTTTGATAATCTTTTATGACAACTTTCTTTCTTGTCTGTGTATATTATATGAAATTTGTTGGGGGCAGGGGGCTGAATGGGTAGGCAAAGAGAACCAAAGGTCCATAGCAATAAGCATGCAACCATTATTAAGATAAATTAGAATTGAAGGATGATTGAACTACATATGAGGACTCAAGACCTAGTGTCTCTAAAGTTTATGCAAGAACGCAACAAAGAAAGTAGAATAGTACCCTAGGTCTCTGTTACAAATAAATCAGGACCAAAAAATGCTCAAACCTAGGCATCATTGTGGGCGATTTTTAACTGCTCAACTGTACACGCAGAACAGCCAGTGAACTAACAATTTTACACGAATGTGAATGAGTTTCCTCATGGTCACACAAGATTACTCAAAACAAGTTTGCAAACATATTAACCTGTTTCTTGGATCCAAGATTGTAAAATCGTGAATTTTACAAGTTGTCTTGAGGATTTGATAACCATAGAGTGATAAGAGAATACATGGAGCTCAGGGGGGCAGTAAGGGGATTGGGGAAATTAGTTATGACTCGTAAGAGAGATTAGGCACTCCCAAATTGTACAGAAGTTGTATTTCTTTCCGCAATTTTTTACTGTAATTAGAATTCTAGGATTTGATATCACACTGATTCGGGTCGAACTTTCCCATATCAATGCAGGTATCACCTCCGTTTTTACCTCATTACAGGTACCTATCAATTAAAAAAATATATATAGCACTTCAACATTACCATTTCATGAACAACAATCCATCAGCATGCCTTATCCCACAAGGAGGGATAAGCTTCACGCATTGAAGTCATAGGGATTTTTTGCACTAAGTTGAAAAGGAAAATAAGTCACAGCAAGTGTAATTGGAGAAGTTGAAGGGAATATTATATCTTAAACTCCCAGTTTATTCAGCAACAACATTGTAATCTAAGATATGTTCACTTTAATACAAATAAATTAGGTTAGAGATATGCAGTGGATTTCCCTAAGAAAATGTGTGGTTACCCGAAAGCCTAGAAGTCAAGGAAGATGTTCACCATATCACTATTTCTGGCCAATCATACTAATTGATGCAAATGAAATACATACAACTAAACAGTAATGCATCAAGAACCGAAGTATTGGATAAACAGAGTGGAGAATTTAACTGAGGTACAGGTTCCCACAAATGAAGTCAAAGAAAATGGTGGAACACAACCAGGTGAAACTGTCGTGAAGTCTACATATACCATTATTCCAACCAATTATCAGAGCCAATTATCACAAGAAAATAGAGAAGAAAAATATTGTACAAGTCATGAAATATTAACAGAATAATCATGATCTGACATAAAATGGCCAGTTGAGCAATCTTACAAAATATAAAGACAGACAGAAAAGATAGACTTACCACACAACAGAATTGCCACAGACCAATGCAATGCAAGCATTCCATCCTGAGGCACAACAGAAATTAACACATTTTGATCACAATTAAAGCATTAAGAAATTCAGAGCCTCGAAAGTGAGCATTCTATCCCAAGGCACAACAGAAATGAAAATGTTTTAATCATAATAAAAACATTAAAATCAGGGAATAGATAGTGGATTGTATAATTAGATGGAAAAACTTCAAGAAAGGTATCCGCTCATATATGTTGGCATCCATCTATTTATTTAAAGTAGGGTCAGTAATGAAACGGGTAGCATGGTTGTTAGACAAAGATTCAAAGTTGCAATCCCTTATCTGAATATTTTTGTATTATAGCTAGAGCAGCTAAAAAGTAAGAAAAGGCTAAAACATATATATATCATCAAATGGAAATGCACAATAGAAGGACAGATATACTATAAAGTGATCCAAAATGGAGATGAATTGGATAATAACAAGTTTAATGAATTGGTGATAATATTGCACTTTTATCAGAAAGATAGTACACACCCACACATAATCAAGTTGATTAGAAGTCAAGATGACTCCTAGACACAATGAATTTTCAATCAGGTGAAGTTTAAAATACAATGCTATAGTGACATTGAATGAATACAGTAACATGTTCAATCTGATTATATGTAACATTGAATTGATATACAAGATCCAAAGGAATTTGTTGCTGCGTGCTTTAAAACAGAATGAGAAAAGGCATACCTAGAACAGCGCATGGAAAGTTGAAAGCAGTGATTACACCAACTACTCCTAAGGGGTTCCATACCTGTGATGTGTTTCGGTTAATATGGTACCTACTAATTATTACAGTTACAAATCGGTATAAAAATTTGCAAATAATTATACTTCAAATACGCACCTCAAACATCATATGATCTGGACCTGTTAAAAGACAAGTAGAAGAAAACAAAAAATCAAAATTAGAATTTCTTGGAGAGAAATCAGTATAAAAAAAGACTATCCCAAGCTAAAACTTATTTCAACCAAGTGCATAACAAGAAAGGACTATAAAGAAAAGATGAGTAATTAATTTAGGCACACAACAATCTTACGTTCCGATGGTATAATTGACCCATTCAATTGTCGGCTTAGCCCAACAGCGTAATCACACATATCAATAATTTCCTGTAATGGTAGTAGCAAGATCACAAAGTATATCATGTAAAAGTGGTAAAAGAAAATCTTTGAGCATTAATTTTCTCATTTACATGGTGTAAGTGATCAATTTAGTTCTGTGAATAGTTGGAAAAGGCACTAAAAATGCTTCGAGTGCCGTTAGCCTATCTACACACCAAATATTTATGGAATGTTCCCCACAGCCAACATACTCAGAGGACCCAGCATAGGGAATAAGCCAAGAAGATGCAGTGAATGATTCTTATAAGCAAATTACTAAAAGCTGAATAAACCAAATATTTATGGAATGTTCCCAACAGCCAACATAGTCAGAGGACCCAGTATAGGGAATAAGCCAAGAAGATGCAGTGAATGATTCTTATAAGCAAATTACTAAAAACTGAATAAACCATTTTAGTTGAAAAATATGTTATCGAGGAAAAAAATGTAAAGGTAGTTAGATAGGTGCAGCTGCTCAGGAAGACCCCATGAAAAAAAAAAGATTAAAAATATTATCAAATCTTTCACATTCCTAATAACATTTGCCGGACGAATAGCTAGATAATCAGCTACAGGGCATGAAATTTCATCAGAACAACATAAATTAGAATGTCCCTGAATACATCACACCGTTCTAATTAAAAATAGCTGAACATAATAACTTATGTTTCTTTAGTTGACATCAAAGAAGTTTGGAGTATCATACACAATCTCGACTCTGATTTCTCCGTTGTCAAAGCTATCAAAATGTCACAAAATCTTGCAGAACAGAGGTAATTGTGATACCTGAACTTCCCCAATTCCTTCTGGAAGAATTTTCCCCATCTCAAGGGACACCAGCCTACCCAGAGGATCCAATTTGGCCCTCAAAGCTTCACCAATCTGTCTCACAATCTCACCTCTCTTTGGAGCTGGAATCTGCAACAGCATTACAACAACATCCTCAATTTGTTTCCAATATAACATAGATTCAGTACTTGATAGAAACTCTACCATGTAACTAAAACAAAACTTAACAAATCCCCAAAAAAAGAAAATTATTTTTTTTAAATGAAAAAAAAAACTCACAGTCATCCATGTCTTCGCTGCTTCACTGCAAGCTTGCAAACCCTCCTCATAATCTTGCAAAGTAGCTTCAGTCACTTCAGCTATGGTCTACTTTCAAATCACCAACAATCAAATACACGAAAATGAAGGAAAGCCTCAAGAATAAAATCGAACAAAAATTGAAAAAAAAAAATAACAAGAAAGCGAACCTGATTGTTAGAAGGATTAACAGAAGTGACAGAGGAACCAGAGGCTTTCCATTGCCCATTAACGTAAGAGCCAATATTGGAAGAACCCAAGCCGATCTCCTTCAAAAACTCGAAGCTCTTGTTTTCAGAACCCATTTTGTTGGCAGCAGAAGATGAAGAAATAAAACGGAGATTGAGAAAGCGGTGGAGGAGAAGTTTATTTATAGAGAGGTTCACTCTTCCTCATACACTGACAGGGACAGACATGGGATGTGGAAAGTTATGGGATTTTTTTGTACAAAAGCTCGCATTCTGAGAGATGACGTGGCATAAAAGCATATGTTAGGTTAAACGATAAGGTCGAGGGTAATCAATGATGATATATGCCAAATCCCAATATTGTCGTTTCTTACACTCCACCCACATGAATTCAAGATTTAATAGTTTAACTTCATTAAATTATGATTGTATTTATTAGTTTTAATAAAATAATATATGAGATATAATATTTTAACTTAGTAGTATTAAAATTTTAAAAAATACATTTTATAAGCTTTTTATATTTGATCTATATACTTATATTAAAAATATACATTGGTAAATTTAAGTTTATATAATGCAAGATAATATATTTATTGATAACAATGTTTAAATACTTTACATTTTTTAAATATTAAAATAAAAAAAATCATTTGTTCTGAGTTTTTCAACCCAATTGTGTGAAAAAGTAATTTTTACATCATTAATAAATTTATTATTCGTTTTTATTTATTACTTGTTGTTTATTTGTACTATTATATTTTCAAATTTTTATTTGTTATTTATTATTATAATTTATTGACTAATCATTGTTTACATTTAGTAATAGATAATGAGATTTTTTTAGTGTATAAATTATTTTTATTCTTTACTTTTAATAATATTTTGAAGTTATAATAAAAAGTTATATTAATAAAAAACAGAAAAGAAAATTAAAATGTGGTGGAGCAAACAATAGAATAAGAAAAAAAATATGAGACTCTCAGGTAGAAAAAAATATAATTAATTATCATACATTTTATGTGACTATTTGAATATTGTAATATCAACGTTATGTGCCACTTGACTTTGGATAATGAAAAAATACAATGTAAAAAAGTGTAATGATAACTTTTAAATTCTTTTTACCTTAGACCTTTTATAATCAGACTTAAAATATGTAAATTTGAAATTTTATATTTGACTATATAGGGATTTGATGTAAAATTTTAAGTATAACTTTGTATAGATTTTTTTTTTCCTTGTGTATACAAGTTTTATTTGGTTTTTTCCTTCTCCTTTGTGATGGTGAGAGTTTCTGTGCTGTTTTTTTATGACAGTGACTGCAAAGAGAGCATCTCAATCATTCATTTGTGGATGTATCTCTTCTATTGAATTATTGAATTAGAGAGTATTTATTACGTAATTAATTGAGATTAATTACATCTCCATTTTATTATACCTCTATTTAGTTACTGTTAACTTAAAATTAATTATTTAGATTTATGTCTTTCTTATAGAGTTCAAAAACAAATCTGACATATAGAATTCTCTTTGTACTAATGTGTATAATTAAGTTATAAAGGTTTACAATATTTATTTTATATAATTGATATTTTTATTATATATTTAATTATCTTATTTTCATATAATAAATAAAATTATATAAAATAAAAAATCACATACGTTTTTATGGTCTGATTAACGTGTTTTAATAAATATGAGTGTTTTATGTGTGTTATTAGCCAAACAAAAGCTATAAATAAAAAGAAAAATTGAAAAGCAAAAACTAAAGGATAAAAGTTATGTGAAACAATAAGGTCTATGATTAAGCTGGTTTATGGTTTTCATCATTTTACTATGCTTTTGGATCACAACATTGCACATGTTGTGTCCATGTTTCATTATCAATCTTCCATTGGTTTCATGCACACAACCTCCTTCTGTTCTCACTTTTCTTAAATATATCCATTCATGAATAAGAGGAATACACATGTGAGATGATTTACCTTGCCATTTTAATCTATAACTTGCAATGTTTATGCATAATTTTTTTTTTTCTAAATATAGACTTGTAGTAAAATTATTATAAAAATTTAAAAAATGTGGGTATTGTCTCGTTATATTTTTTTATTATGTTGTATTATAAATTTTTTATAAATAAATAAATATATTATTTTATTTAAAATATTTAAAAGTCGCACATTATTTAAAAAGTGGATATTAATGATAATTTATATATATATATATACTATTTCTTTAAATATCTTTTAAAAATAAAATTATGATGATTATTTTTTAATTTATTTGAGAGTTTCTTCTGTTAGTTTCTTTTATTTATTTTTATTATTTTATTATGTTTTAATTTTTTATATTAGTTGTGAAATTTTGTAGAATAATTTTAAAATGTTATTAAAAGTAAAATAGAAAAACAATTTATATATACAAAAATAGAAAAAATCTCGTTATATGTTATTATTATAAATAATATAAATATTATTTTACAAAACAAAATTTAAGTAACAATTCCATATCATAATTTGAAATTATAGTTTTTGAATTAAAAAAATAAAAAAGTATATATGATAAAAATACATATAATAGAAATAAAAAGTGAGTTAGTCATACTATGTATATTTATATTTTATTTTTAACAAATTTTTATTATTTATTTTTATTTCTCTTTTTTTATAAAACATATATAATTTTGACTTTTTTTAATTTGCTTTTTTTATTCATTCTTTCTCTTCTCTCTTTTCTATAGGAAGACTTAAAACTTTTTATTTTTTGTTTGGAAAATAGAAAGAAAGTAGACAGATGAAAAAGAAAAAAAGAAGAAAAACGTGTAAGAAAAAAAGAAAATGGAAATTATTTGATTTAAAAAATAAAAATAAAGTAGCAAATCTGTTAGATTATTAAATTAAAAAAAGTATTAATAAAATACCCTTATGACATTATCACAGTATTATTTTTTCACCATAAATTCTCATAATGGATTGTTATGTATAAATTATAATCAATTATCTGAATATGTAACAATCTCTGTGAAAATGCACATGGTCTTCAAACAATCACAACAGCATCTATCATCTCAAAAGCCACCAAGCAAGAAAAGTTGAACATTCATAATAAAATAAATAGAAAAAGTCACTGTGAAGATAAGTGTTTTCGCCATCGTCCCAGAGCTGTTTTTGTTTTCTTTTCAAAATATAGCAGAACTCTGCAGCCATGGAACCTACCACTTTTTTTCATAAATTTTCTTCAATATTTTTACTCTACCAAATTGGAGAACTTCTTACCATTCTCTTTATTTACTTTCTAACTTATTTCCTTTCAAATAAATACACTGTTAAAGTTTTTTTGTAAATTTTGATGGTATTAACTGAGAGGTAAATCTATAATTCGAATTTAAATTAAAATTAGTTTGATTGATTTTTATTTTTCATATATGAAATGTGGATATGAAAGTTCAAACATACACATGTTCGACAATCAGAGAGTCTAGATATCTCTTACAATTTTATTTACTCACATAAATTAAAATAATTTAACTCATTTAATTTTAAATATTTTAAAAATAAAACAATTAATAAAGATATTATTAATACATTGTATATAATTGAAATCTCCAAAATCAATTATAGATTGAATTTTTAACAAGATATACAATACCTACTTGAATGACACACTAATGTACAATAGGATTTTTATGTCTATTTTTGAGTTTTTTTACATTCGATCAAGTCTCCATGAAACTGTAGAAACATAAACACAAATATTTTTGTTTTAAATTAAAAAAAACAGAAAAATTTTACGTAAAAAGTATATGTCTTAATATAAAATTTGCATTTTCTTTTTAAAAACGAAAAGATATCATTTTTACTTTCAACCAAAACCTCCAAATATAAAATTTGAACATTTATAATACAAATATCTTATTTCAGTCTATAATATAAATTTAAATAGTCATTTATACAATTAATTAACACAAATCAACTAAATTAACTATTTTAGAAACCTAAACAATATAATACAAAGACTAACTAAAACAATTCACATATCAATCAAATTATTTAACTATTCTAAAAACTTAAACAACTTAATAGAAAAACTAAACACTATATACTTTGAAAAAAAAAAGTCTACACATTACTCTCTTATATTTGTGATTTCATTTCGGTTAATGGGGATGGATCTTGGAAACACTAAAATATTAATATAGTTGTTGTTCACATTCAAGACTTGTAAAAGTAAACAAATATAAAAAATGTTTAAATAAATTACATGTGTCCAATTATCGGTAATACCCACACAAACTATGACTCTCATCTGGTAGATTACATAGTAGCCACATGAGTACGAGTCTACTTACATATTGCACTAAAATGAGAAAGAAATCATAATATTATTTCCACTACTTTATACATTCAATAATAATTATGAAATAATTTTCTAACCTTAAGATAGACGCAGTTTAATGTCTTTGTTTTGTCCCTTCGATATAAAATATTTGTTCCAGACACAATTCTACTTGAAATAAACACAAATGTTAGACTATATATACCAACAATTTTTAAATATAATGAAAAATGATAAAGTTACCATTGTAAGAGGTTTTCATCTCTGGGTTTGGTTTTGGTGCAATGAACAAAACTACACCATATTGTAATCCCTTGGAAGGATTAAAAATATCTCTCAATGGGACTACGTTGTAAGACAAATAAATTAGTTATAAAATTAACATGATTAAAAAAAACAAATGACCGAACCAACTCTTCAATGTATGTAGCCAAGTATATTTCTTTCTATGATTCAATAATCCATGTTTGCATGTATTGTTGGATCTAGACTTTTGTATTTCCATATCTTTGGATGGACTAAGACTTAAGAAATTCATATACTTCTTATCTTTAAAGCTCCATACTTATTTTTTCCATGTGCCTATTGTAATGTTAGACACGTAATCGAAAATATGATCAGAAGTATTACATGACTCATAGCTGTAGAATAGAAATATTTAACATAGAGTTTCCTCCAATAATTTCTAATGCATTGGGCATAGAGATGTACAGAGGAACAATAGAGTTTTCAACTCCAAAGCCTCTATTGTTCTATTTTATCTTAATCAATCTCTTCTTCAACTATAATAATACGAATAGAAGCATAGTTAAGGTTGTCAGGATACAAGTGTGAGTTCAAGTCCCACATTGGATATGATTGAAAAAGTTGAACACCATATTAGTGAGAAGACCTATAAACTCATTGCTTAAAGGTGTTGAGTTAGAGGTGGTGTCGAGTTAGAGGTGGTGTCATAGATACTTGTGTGGTTATGTTTGTAACTTATTCTTCTCCCTAGAATCTCCCAACAAGTGATATCATAAATACTTATGTAGAATCTCCCAACAAGTGATATCATAAATACTTATGTGGTTGTGTGCGTTGAGAATGAAGAACTATCATCACCAAATAGAGAAAATTGCAAAATTTTCATTATAACGATGCAAAATACGAGAAGAAGGAAGACCAATATATACTAAAAAGGTTTTTATATGTTAATTACTTAAATCTAACATAGAAGACCACTTTTTATGTCACAGGTGATGTCATTCATAAAACATGATATTCTACGTCAAACTAAAGATAATTGATATAAAAAAATTATCTAATTTAAAAATATTATTATATATGTTAAAATTAATTTTTTAGATGTATGAAATAGTAGCAGTCAAATTTTCTACTAATATTTGGACAATTGTCTAGACAGATGAATTTACCCGTCTTGATGATTACCAAGAATGAACAATGCATAAATTATTCATTTAACATAGTGATATTTAATAATCTAAAATATTAATATTGTAATCATATTTTTTATTTTTTTCTTAAAATTATTAAGTGGGTTGTCAACTAAGTGTTTTTTTATTGGGAAGGATTGAAACTATCATTTTCCTCAGCATAGGTATTTGTGTTTCCGTAGGACAAATTTTCTCTCATATTTCTTCACCACCATGTTCCAATAGTCTTTTCTTCCATGATTTGGTCTCTCCATTATTCCTAGATATATAAAAGGGAAAGGAATGATCTTTCAATTGAGAGTAATGGTCACTCCTACATTTTTTTTCTTCCTCTACCCATATAATTGCGCAGTTACTCTAAAAAATCCACTTAGTTCATAACTATTCACTAAATATAATTTTGTTAACCAATGCATTATTCCTAGAAAATTGCCCTGAAAAATTATATCAACGACAATAGGAAATTCACTTCCATTCCAATTAGCTTATAGTATACACAACTTTTTCTTGATGTATAGATCCAATACTTTAGAGATTATCTCTGCAATAGACCATCCTCTTTGAATCAAAGTATCACTGAAGATGACAAAACTCTTATCTCTCAATGTTTCATTCAACACCAAACCACTAATCCTGTGCCAATTCATTCGCACGCTTAGTATTGTATTATAAAATTTGAGTAGAAGTGAGACTCCTTTTTCTTTAGATTATATTTCAAACACTGTATCTCTTACAACCAGTCATTTTTTTAGGAAACTTTACCATTCAATTAAATTTTTTTAAAATATTAAGGGAATGGATAATGACTTCACATCAAAATGAAAATTGTGTCCTTCATACTAATTTCAGTGAAATCTTGTTAACAAATTAGTTCAAAAAAATTGTACAAAAATGTAAATTTTTCCAATTTTTTCTTTAACCATATCAAGCTACCTTCATTTTAACTTTATCCATAGCTCATTTTCTTAATTTCTGATCCCTAAGTTGAATTTTAAAAAAAATCTTAAAATACTGTCAATAGTTAAAAAAATAGCCTTGTACTAGAATTTAAATTGTTGATTGTGAATTAAAATGTAATTTATATATATTCCAAATATTTATTTATTACAAATTTTAATTTAAAAATTTATTATCGTAAAATACAGAAATTATGTATGTGATATTGCAATTGTATATATGAATCTACTGCATGGATTGGCTGAAACCACGTGCTCAGATAGATAGTGGCAGAGTCGTATATTTCCATTCACGCAAAACAGCAGTTCTCTTAGTTTTTCTTGTCTAAGTTAGATCAAAATTCGACGAATCCTAGGTTTAGAATCATCTTTATTTGCTAAAGAGAATCACACCAATTATAGGAATATAAGCCTGTTTAAGATATTGTCTGCTTTAAAATTTAATAATCCCATCACTATTTCGTGCTTAAAAGATATTTTAAAAAGAGTGCATGAAAATAATCTATGAAAAGCATATACTTTTCTTTTGAAAAAAGTAAATTATTGGTTTGAACTTAAGTATAATCTGATATATCAATTACGCAAAACTAGTCATTACGTGAATATAATACATACGCATGAATTCAGAATTCTTGAGATTCTTTTTTAACCAAAACTAGCCAATTCCGTGCCTAATTTATTCAATTAATTCAGTTCCAAACTTTTCGAATTCATCTATCACCAATCCAATTTCACACAGATTCGAAACCAGCCTATAAACGATAAGCACCAGGAATAATACTTCAATAATTAACTTTCACATCCATCATTGTCAAACATACGCGAATTAAGGAAACAAATATGCACTACCTTAAAATAATTGTCCAATTTCCTTTCCATAATATACAAGGCCTTTTCCTGTAGTAGTTGGTGAGGGTGCTGATCTCTGGTTTCATATACGCGTATTTACGATAAGAAAATAAAACCATTATTGGTTTTGTACAATAATAATTCAGCAAACATAGAATCCTCTGCACAATTTCACACTTAGCAGTAGGTCGATTCACCATAGATGTAGTCAAGAACTGCGATGACTCCAAAAACAAAGGTCTGATCCATCCCAGGTTTCACCACCACATTATACAGATCCTTGCTCTCCATCAATTTCTCCACTTCTTTATTCACCCCAACCTGTGTATAAATGAACCAAAACCACATATTTATCAACAACTTATTACTTTCATCTTAGGCATATCTAGTTTACAGAAAAAATTACCTACCTGGGCAATTACGTTGCCCCTAATGTCAACAATACTACAATTCCTATCAGGGAAATAACCCCTGATCTCAAAGTCCCAGCCTTTATTACTAGCAGCTCTGGGCTCAAGGGAGATTCTAATCCCATTGTTCTTCACAAAACAAGAATTGGGCTCTTTCAAGCTGAAAACCAGGGTCTGTAATCCTTCATAGTCTAGGCTATATCCTTTCCACTTCTTGTAAATGCTAAGGGCCTCAACCATGCCTCCCTGAACATCACAGAAAGTTAACTTCATGCTGCAAATTTTATCATTGCATACAAATCGATCTCACGCGTACAAGTAAAACACCCTACATAGCAAACTAAACCATTAAACATGCACACATTTTTTGGTATATATATGTATATCAATCAAGATATATGCATGTAAGAGAATAATCTTTTTGACCACCAAATCTAGATGTCGAAACTTAATTTCAAACTTATAGTACACATATACGCACTAACACAACAAACACGTTACATGCATAGTCTATGAAGCACTTCATAAAGATTAGGATCAATTTTACGCACACAAACACAAGTATGCATATATGATGACATATATGTACCTTTCGACGCATGAGAAGCAAAGCATCTCCTTCTCCATCTCTTAGAATCAACTGTTCCTTTGTGCCATGGATTCCACAGCCGTCAACCCTGAAAACAACCCTTTGGCCACTACAATCTGTGACTACAAAACCCCCTCCATTCACCACATGTGGCCTTCTCCTGACCCCCAGCACCGTCTGAGAAGATGAACAGTACAGTTTGCTAATCACAGGCACCATGCTCATCTTCGAACCCTTAATGTTTATCTTTGTATGTAAGTACCGTAAAATTCTTAACTCGATTATTCTACGTCCTCAAACTCTTCTTAGCTTTCCTCAAATGCCACCCAATCATCTTTTATATATACACAAAGCATTGGGGCCTATCATTGCAAGAAATAGTATAGTAATAAGTCAGTAATGGAAACAAGGTTCTCCTCACTTGTGAGACTAGACTTCTTCGGCTTACGCCTGTACCCTAAATAGGTTTGGCAAGTTTTGACGTATAGGAGATAGAAGAATCTTACAAGGCATTATTGGTTGAGATTAGTTGCTTGTGGATGAGATGTGGAAGTTTGAGTATGTTCACATGAGGAAAATTGCTCAACACCCTTCTCTCTCTCTCTCTCTCTCTCTCTGATAGTTAGCTCAATTGATAGCATGCGTAGGCGTGTTAGACTGCTCTTTTAGTTATGGCAGATTGAATTTCCATATGTCAAACTTGGAATGCCAAACCCTTTAGATTTCAGTCAGAGAAGTGTCAGGGAAATGTTGACAAAGAAATGAGTTAGATTGTGGTTTTCAAAAGACTGTTCGCAAGCTTTTGAATTTCGGTAGAGCTATAATCAAACCTGAAATTCAAAGAGGAATAGTTGAAATTTTGAAACATATTACGTACGAATCTTATGCTTTGATATAGAAAACATACATATAAAAACACGTTGGATACATACATGATTCGATGATACGCATGCACCTTCGTCAAAATTTTATTTTCTGTACAAATAATGGTTATACTTGTTGAAACATCTTAGAATATCTCCGACAAAGTATTTTATTTGCTTTGGTTAACTCTAAAAAGCTTGTTTAACAAAAAAACTTATTGGACTAATACTTGTTAAGTAGCCATATTTACCAATTTATTAATAATAAATAACTTTAAATACAAACTATTGAACAAATAAATAATCAGCAAATAATATTCTTGGATTGACGCAAAGAAAAAATAACTTAAGTTGTTATATGCAAAAGTAATATATCAATTTTTCAACAAGTATCTGAATAAGAGATACAACATTTTGGATGATCTTAAAACCAAAGAGTTTATAATGGATTTGGTTTAGGTACAATAAGGTAATGCAATATTAATGTAATACAAATTTGGAATGTATTGACAGATATAACTGTTGCTTGTTAAAATTTAATTATATAATAAATAGTCTTTCGTTGACTTTGGTACCCATACAAGTAGCATCTTACGACATAGTTGTCTACCTCGTGCTCGTGACACGTGGTGGAGTGAGTATGAGACGCGTGGAGACGCGGCCTATCGTAATTGTTTTCGGATAATCGACCATTTGGAGATGTGGCTATACATTTTTCATCATAAAAAATGTATTAACAATAGTGAAAACACAATTGTTTTATGTAAGGATGGTAACCTGGTGACGGGATGGTTTCATTTTTTTATTTTTATTCCAAGAGTAAAAGTTTATCGTTAAATATAATAGATATAAAACTTTTTTATTTTCTCTATCTTCATCCTGAGTATATTTATATTTATTTTTTACTAAGCTAAAATATTAATTAGATAATTAAAAAATAAATAAAAAATCATAACAAATAAAATATGATATTATCAAATATTTAATATTAAAATAATATATGTCTTTTTTTCTTTTCTATCAAATGTGATAAAAAAATTATAATCACATAAATTATAAATCAAAGTATCAAATATCATTTTAATAAAAATCAAATAATTATGTAAAAAAATTATTGATATATGTTCTAGAAATAAGTTAGAAAACTAAATGACTAAAGAAAAGTTAATATAACATTTAATGAATTAATTATTTAAAATTTTTAAACAAGAATATGTACGAGGCCAAGATGAAATAAATTTGTGCATCATTGTCTTCCTTTCCATATTTCAATTTAAAAGAAATCAAATATTACTTATAATTATACTCGTATCTAGTCAATACAAGAATTTCTATCAAAATTAGATGGGTATGAACAATAATTATTAGGACAAATTCATTTTTCATTCTTAATTTTATGCACCTATTGTTTATATTTTTAAAATAATAAAAATTATTATTAAACATTATAATTGAATAGTTTTGAGATAATAAAAAATTTCTTAAAATATATTAATAATCTGGTTTCTTTGTTTGTTTTATGTATAAATAAATGGTTTCAATATGATGGTGATTTCAAATTCTCATAAATTAAAAGTAAATAAACTATACAAATATCATAGTTTTTAATTTAAATATGTTATACTTTTTTCACATTGATTAAATCATATCATAAAATGCATTAGCTCAAAGTACTCAATTTTTAAAGACAAATTAAAACAAATTTTAATTTTTTATAACTATAATAATGTAAATTCCATTCATTACTTTTATAAGAATACAAAAAATCTTCAAATAATTACATCTTTTGTAAAACCAAATTTGTATTAGGAATAACTTAAATATGGTTAGAATAAGTTTCTTTCTCAGAGAGATTCTTTAAATAAAATATTATAGATAAACCAAGTTATAACAATGAACAAATGAACAAAGATTATAAACTTTGAATAAATGTGTAAACAGTAAAATCTGTTAAAATATTCAAAATAAGCGAACAAGATCTATTTGAAAGTCGAAGATAGTAAAGATAAATGTTAGAAGAAAATAAATAACAATAAAAAATTAAAATGTAAGATAAATATAAATAATTAAAAAATTAAAGGGTAAAGGGTAAAGGATACAGAGATAATGAAAAAATAAATAACAAGAAAAGTAAATGACCAAAAATTACTAAAAAGATAAAAAAAGATTGAAAAGTATACCATAAATTTTGGCGACTAAAAATATTTTTTTTATTTTTGTTTGTCATTTTCTAGTTCAAATATTACAGGGTTTCTCATTAAAATATAATTTTGATTACTTTTTTAATTTTGACTATGAAATACATATCTATATATAAAAAATAGTTGTCATTTAATATAAATTTAATTTTATTATAAACTTACACTACACATGGTTTTATAATCACTTGTCATTTTGTTGAGAATAACACTACATACTGTAGCTTTTGATAGTCCATGATTTTATGTAACAACTCCACCCACTAATATTTAATAACTTCTATGTGGACCTATTTCTCATTCATAATTTATTCATCAACACTTTTCTTTTCTCTCTCTACTTTGAACACAAACACTTACTTTATCTGTTTCAAACATTAAGGAAAAATTCTCAATATTAATTAAAGTAATTAATTTGTTTAATTTTTTATAAATTTATTGTTTTTATTTGTATTTTTATTAATTATTATTAAATGAATTAATTAAAATTTAATTAAAAATATTTATAAATGAATTAATTTTTTTTAAAAATTATAAATTGATTGAAATTAGAATTTTAACAGTTTTAAAATAATTTAAAATCAAAACTATTAATTATTTTAAATAAATATTTTAATCAAAATTTTTAATTTCCATCAAATTACAAATGACTATACTCAAATTTTATTTTAAAATTTCAATCAAAATTTTTAATTTTTACTAAATTGTAAATGATTATGTTTAAATTTTATTTTCAAAATTTCAATTAAAAATTTTAAGTTTTATTAAATTAATAAAAATACTGAATTAAAAAAAATAAAATTATTAGAATTCTAAAACACCTTATACTATGAAATAAGATTTCCTTCAAAAGTACATTTTATAATTTAAAACGGAGGAAATATTAATTTGAAACTTTCCTCATAAAAAAAACTTCTTTTATGAAAAACTCTTATTAATATTCCATCCATTATTTCAATACTTCCCTTAACCGCTTATTGACACCTTTTCTCCACCATCTCATGAACTTTCATTTATTGACATATTTATCCATTGTTATATACTATTTTATTAATTTTATTTTATTAATATTTTATAATTATCATAGTATCATTTCTATCAAATATTTGAAAACCTTACCATATCATGTTTTTTATTGTTCTAAAAATCCGGTTATAAATAAAATTGATTATTTTCATCCTTAATAGGAATCATAATCTCGAAAATTAAGTCATTAAGTCTCCACGTGGTAAAAAATTTCCCACAAAATGGGACATGTAATATTTTAAATATCTTATCAATTTATATACAATTTTTTCTCTTCTCACTTTCATCTTTATTAAACTCTTTTATCTTTTTATTTAATATATATTTCTAGTTAGGTTGTATATCATGTAAACTTTTTTTTATTTTATTTATTTATTGTGTGTTTTTAGATTTTGTATAATTTAATTAAATTTGAAGTCCTTTATAAATATAGATGTTTTTAATTAAATATTAGATAAAAAATATTATCTTATTTTATATTTAAAATATTTATATTTTAAATTAAATCTTTACTATTTGATTTTATCACGAAGACATGTTTGTTATTTTACACTGATAATACTAACATGTATGTAGATGGAAAATAAAAATTGACTTCATTAAATTTAAAAATTCTCACAGATTTTCAACAAAATTCCAATTTTAAAAACCAATTTTATTAGATACTCAAAAAATTTATAATTTTTAACTAAATTCTTATCGTTTGATTGGGGAAATTTATTATTTAATTTTACAAACTCAAATATAACACCACTAACTTGAACACTAATAAAAACAAAATATAAGTTTATTTTAAAATTAAAATAATTATTTAAAATATACAAAACTATAATTATTAATTTAAAAATATTTAATTTGAAAATAATATTTTTTTGGGTAATAAATTACAATATTTAATACTAGTATTCAATTATTTGTAATTAAAAAGATAAAACATATCATTTTAAGTTTTTAAATAATAAAATATAAAAATTGTAAAATTTTGTATTGTATACTAAGTAATTAGATTGAATGGATATTTTTAAATAATAATTATTTGTTGAGAAAAAAACGAAAAATTGATTATATAATTAAAAATATTATTTAAATTATTAAAATTACGTATTTTCTTAAAATTTTCTTTTATTTTGTATATAAATTAATTTTAATTTTCTGAATTTTACTTATTGTATTTTTTATTTTAAAATATTTTTAAAAAATGTAGAAAATTATTATATAAAAAGTAGATAATTATTAATATGTAAAGACAAAATATAAAAGAAATGAAACGAAAAATTAATTCTTTACCTTGAAATTTGATAAATCAGTCAAACAATACAAAGAAACTTTATTTGAATTTTAAAACATTATAGTATGAAAACATTAAAAAATCAAGAAAAATAATCGAATTGTGGTTTTAAATAT
Organism: Lablab purpureus; assembly: GCA_030347555.1. Taxonomy (NCBI): domain Eukaryota; kingdom Viridiplantae; phylum Streptophyta; class Magnoliopsida; order Fabales; family Fabaceae; genus Lablab; species Lablab purpureus. The sequence continues at coordinate 4,055,667 of CM059262.1, forward strand.
CTTTGTAATTTTTTATAAGACTGTGTATTGTTTGTTTACAAAATGATATATTTTTAAAATAACTTTAGATATAAATTTTTTATAGAAATAATTTTTTAATTACATATAATTGAATATTAACAAATAATTTCTTTTTCAAAATAAATATTTTTAAATTAATTATTTCAGTTTTTCTATGTTTTAAATAATTATTTTAATATTAAAATAAACATAAATTTTAATATTTTTAAAATGTTTATTAAATCTATTTATATTTTAAATGTAATTTTTATTATATTAAAAACTATGTGTTTCAAAAAAATTTAAAATATTTAATAAAATTATTTGTATTTTAATTGTAATATTTCTTATTTAAAATAAACATTTTTCACTTATCATATTAAATGTTTCAAAAAATATTTTCTTATGATATTAAATATTTGTTGTTGTTTAAGTTAGTAATGTTATATTTAAAATTGCAAAAAAGACTTATGTTATTATAGTTAATAGTAAAGTTAAATGGTAAACTTTAGAAGTAGCAAACACTTCATCTTACTTGATAAAAAAATCAAACAACATAAATTTAATTAAGATATTAATATTTTAAGTATTCAATGAAATTAAATTTTTTAATAAAAATTAAATTTAGAATATTTACATTTATAAAGACTTAAACTTAATTAAATTTTTAATAAGAAGTGATTCATTAATTATGTGAATCTCAACAAATAAGCTTATGAAATTCATATATTACTTTTTTTTGGGATGAAAAATGAATTCATTCCTATCCAAACTCATTTCAATTTTGATGAGAAATTCATACATTGACTGGATATATATATGGGTAATAACTATTTTAAATTGTGTATGAGAATGAAATGCACATATCAGTCATGTCTTCATACCTCTTATAATACTCATCTTCATTCTTATACACGTTTCAATATTCATTCATATTCTTATTCTCATATGTATCCTCATTTTAAATTATTAAAACATTTTTAGTTCATTAGATATTATATTGAAAATTTTTTATATTTAATTTCATAACTTGTTTCTAAAAGACATATTTAATTATTTTTACTCTTTTATATAATTATTTCAATTTTATTCAATTAATATTTAATATATTTATGTAGTTATAATTTGTTTATTTATATTTAAAATTGATGAAAATAAAATTTATATTATTTTTATATTAAATTTTTTATAATATAATATTTTCTTTATTGTATTTTTATTTTTTTATAAAAAATTATTTAGTTAATATTTAAAATAATAAAAAATGGAGATGGAATTATATATTGAATATGGAGATGATGATCATAAAAATAGATTTTTACTTTTCAAAATAAATACGAAAAAATAATATCTAGTTTTATTACTGCCTATTGTCATCTCTAACTCCTTTACTCCTTTAGTATTATCATCTCTAACTCCTTTTTAATTTAATGAAATGCTAGCACAATAAAATTTATTAAATAATTTTTATGAATTACATGTCAGTTATAATTAATTAGAAAAGAGGATATAATATAAATTTTTATAATATAACGTAGATAAATCAATTATATTTAAACATATAGATTATTTTTATATGATCATAATTCATAATGTTATAACGTAATTATATGACACTATATAATAAAATAATAATAAAAATAAAATAATAATGAAAATAAAATTAATAATATTAAAAATTATAAAATAATAAGAATAATTTTTTTTAAAAAAATAATAGTAAAAATAAACGTATAAAATAATGGTAAAATATTATTGATGATAGAAGTTATAATAACTAAAATAATTCATAAAATAATAATAATTATTATTATTAAAATAATAATAAATATCAATATCAATAAAATTAAATTTTAATAAATTAATTTATAATAATAAATACAGTTTAAATAATTTATTAAATATATTATTTTAGAAATTTTAATATTTATTATTTTATAGTTTTTATTAATCCAAATGAACTTATTTTTACTCCTTTTTCCTGCATTTCTTTCTTCTTTTTAACTCTTTCAAATTCGTGGATGCAAACACACCTGCTCTTTATCCACTACGACCGCAACTGTTTAGAGGTTTGCTGGCACAATCCAATTTGCCTATGCGATTCACATGACCAAGCGCATAGGAACATACGAAGGTGTCTGAGAAAACGTGAAGAAACAAATTCACATCAAGTTCAATTTGAACCTAAACTTATCTACGTGAAAGTTTATTGTTTTACTATCCACTTTGATTATCCAAAATGTGTTTTGATATATAAACTCTTTCAAAAAGCGAGAATTAAATCTAAAACTTAGACCTTTTAGAATAATAAATTAAGGCTATTGATGATTTGAAAAATAAAGTTTGAGAAAGAAAAGTGGAGTCTATCCTTAAAGTAAAGTAAGAAGAGGGATAATGAAAGAGATCATTACACAGGACATTGAAAAACAGAGCATCAATAAAAATCAATTAACTGCCCTAAGCTTTTTGAGCTCATTGCCTCCTTCACCGATTTGAATTTGTTTAAAGAATTGTTATTCAAATCCCTTTTGAAGTCAGGAATATTACACTCTTTTTTCCAAACCTCTAACCCTGCAAGAAAGATGGTGATTGAAGAAATGTCATCGCCATGTGCTATCTTCTCTTTGCAACTGTCAATCACACACGAACTGTCTTTTCTTTTCAGAGCCATTTGCGCTGAAAATCGGTGGGACACATTTGAAATTATGGTCCAAGTTATAATAACTCAGAAAGGACACAACTTGTTCTTTGGTCGAAGAACTATACATCACCTTCACTCGTCAAAGTAAATTCACACCAGAATTGACAGTGATAAGGTTTCCAATTTCTCTGAAATAAGCGATTCGAATTTAGTAAATGAAGAAGTGAGACTGTAATGTTTACTCGTCGACAAAATTACTGGGCATGATAAATTTAGGAAACTAGTTTGGACCACAAGCAAAAAAGAAAACTAGTGCAATCAAGTTGTAAATTTGAATTTATGAAATTTGACTCTGTTGCTTTTACACAAGGCTGAAATTAGGGGAGTAAACTGAAATGTCATTGTGAAGGATGGATAATTGGCGTAGCCAGTGTTTACTTTATACACACAATCAACGCCCTAGCTTTGTAACATTAGTTTTACTGGATACTCAACTAAACAAACAATAGGACCATTCTTTTCAATCTCAACTCTCTCTTTTTGTCTCTTAGAAAATAAATACACAACCTTCTAAATCAACAAAAGCCTCAATCAGCAGCAGCATGTACGTTTGTTGTTGGGGTCCACACAATGGCTGTGCTGTTAAAATCAAATCCACCAAGAGAAGACAAGAGAAGAGACTCACAACAGAGTCCAAGAAAAAGCAACTGGGCTTCTCACTTGGTGTTGCGCGTTGCTCCACATGATGCTTCCGAACCCATACCTCCCGGAATCACCGCCACTCTTCTTCGACACAAAGGTCACCGTGAACCTCTTCCTCTCCCCAACTTTCCCAAACACAAGCCTGGCGGGCCTCACCCTCACCTCCACCGTGGAAGGCGCGTCAACGGTCACATCGTAAATAGAACCAGCCTCGCCGACGTTGGTCAAGGTGCGGGTGTACCTCACCACCCTCTTGCCTCCGAAGAGGATGGAGAAGGAGGGGTAGTTCAGTTGGCCAGGGTCAGAGAATTTTCTGGTGCAGTTAACAGCGTGGCGCTTAACTATAAGTTGAATGTGGTCGGGGTTGTAGTCCAAGGAGCAGAGGAACTTAATGTAGTCACTGGTGGAGGCATCGTAGACAAGCCCGGGAGAAAGGGCCTTGTGTGGGTTAACGTGGCCCGCACCGTGAGCCCACGGCGTGGAAAACGCACCCCCTGCGGCGTCGCGGAGTGGGGACTTGGTGTTGTCGTGAACATAAGCTGTGGTCATGAGCGCAGATTTTATCGCACTGGGACTCCATTCTGGATGAGCCGCCTTCAACAACGCAGCCAACCCACTTATGTGTGGACAAGACATCGACGTACCTATTATGTATACATCAAGGTTACAACAATCGCACCAAATCCAAAATATACCACACAAACATTGAGAGATAGCATACCTGACATAATGTTGAACTGTGTCTTGCGAGTGTCATCAGACAACCCAGAGGGCCCAATAGCTTCGGACCACCCGGCTAAGATATTAACTCCAGGCCCAATAACATCCGGTTTCAGAATCTGCCTGGTCACCATGTTGGGCCCTCTCGAACTAAACGCTGCCACTACTGGTGAAGGTCTAACGTTCAAAACCGTTCCACGGAAACCTAGAACTGCCGTTGGATTAGGATCTGACGAAGCATATTTTCTGATCTGATCCCCCACCATCCTCCCCACCGCCACAGCCGGTAGAAGGTGACTGTCCGCTACTAACTCCTCCCCACTCGCTTCTGTGTTCGCCAGAATCATCCCCACGCCACCTGCGTCACGCACCACCTTACCCTTCTCCACGCGCGCGTTAACCCCTCTATCGCAAACCACCACCTTTCCACGAACCAAACCCGGGTCCAGCGAACCTGGCATACAGATGCTCCCGGACTGGTTCAACCCTTTGTTATAAACCAACCCAACCGGCTCAGTCCCCATTCCGGTTCCGCTGTAAAGCGAAACACCGGAGTAACGTTTTTTGTTACCAAGCACGGCGAAGGCGGGGAAATCACGGTCAAGCGTACCAGCACCAACGGTCATTATCCAGGGTGCCACGTTCGCAAGCGAGGCTTTCTCGGGCCCGCTGTTCCCGGCGGAGCAGGACACGAAGATCCCCCTTGACACAGCCGCGAACGCGCCGACGGCGATTGTGTCGCGGAAGTAGGGCGCGGAGCCGCCGCCGAGCGAGAGCGAGAGCACGTCGACGCCGTCTCTGATTGCGTGGTCCATTCCGGCGAGAATGTCCGACGCGAAGCAGCCGTCGGTCCAGCACACTTTGTAAACTGCGACACGTGCCGTGGGCGCCATCCCACGTGCGGTCCCGCTCGCGTACCCGAGGAGGCTCGCTTTTCCCACGTGCGACCCCGCCGCGGTGCTCGCCGTGTGTGTACCGTGCCCGTCCCTGTCGCGTGGCGACGCCGGCTCCTTCTCCCTGGCCCCAATCCCAGACGCCATGTGGAACCCTCGCGAGAAGCTTCTCGCGCCGATGAGCTTCTTGTTGCACACGCTGGGAGAGAAATCTGGACCGGTCTCACACTCACCGTGCCACCGCGCCGGAATCTGAGGCATGCCGGTGTCGGAAAAGCTGGGAGATTCCGGCCAGACTCCGGTGTCCAGCACCCCCACGATAACGTCGTGCGACGCTTGGTTGAGGTCCTGCGCTGTGTGACCCTCCCACAGCCCCGTCTCCCTCTCGAGCCCTAGGAACTGCGGCGTGCGCGTAGTGTGCAGTTGGTACACAGTCTCCTCGTACACTCCGAGAACATCCTCGGATCTGAGAAGTTCCTGCGCCTGTTCCTCGGCCAGCGAAGCCGCAAAGCCGTTGTAGGCGTCAGTGTAGGAGTAAAGCAACGGATCGGAATCCGTGGTGAAAGATTGGAGATTTGCGGTGTACCAGTCAGTGTGAGTGGGGTAAATTGAAGGCTTGTTGTGGTGTTTCATGTGAACTATGTATGTCTTCTTGGGTGATGTTAGACACCAGCAGCATTGTGCAACAAGGAAGAGGGAAAAAGTGAAGGTGAAAAGGGAACCCATTTCATGAAGAGAGAAGAAACGTTTCTAATTCAGTGAATGAATTAGACTGGGATGTGCAGAACAGAGTGAGAGGAAATGAGGCAGCGATGTTGGGTTTATAATGTTTATAAAATAACCTTGGCAGTTGCTAAATAGGACTTTCTATTTCACTTCATTTACCTTTCTGCCATTCCCTCTCTTTTCTTTCCTTTTCGTCTTCTCTCTGGTCTTCCATGCCGTTACCTGTCTTTCTCCACTTTTTTACTTCACATTGCACTTCAAATTCCACAGCATTTATCTGTGCCTTTGTCTAGGCTGCACTTTTATTTATACTAATTTATTTTATGCAATTAGATTTAAAATAAATAAGTAATATGGAAGGTATAAATTTATAATTCAGTATACAGTTATTTTTAATCATGGATGAGTTCAATAAATATTAAAATCAAATTAAAATTTAAAAGAACTTCTGTACACACTTTTTAAACTAAGAATAATAACTCTTAAAAATAATGGCTTTTGTAAATTCAATTAACTCGAAATCCCCAAGTTAAATTAATTTAGAATTTTTGTTGTTTAAGTTTAATTTGATATCCAGTACGATAAATTTTAATAACGTTGGGTCCAGGTTATGATATAAAATATAATATATATATATATATATATATATATCAAAATACTTTATATTTTGTTATATTTTTAAAACCTTACTATAAAATTAAAAAATTATATATAGTATTGATGAGTTTATCTCTTATTTTTATAATTATCAGTTTGTGACAATTTTTTTATTCTTTAATTAAAACAAGTAAATTAACAAATACGCATTCTGTGGTTGCTTGAGATTGTAAATAGTTTTTTTTAATATTTATACCAATCTTATTTATAAGAGCATTTTTTCAGAATAATTAAGTGAGATTAGAATAATATATGAGACATATTAGTGGAGAGCTTTTCAAACAATTAAAGGAGGGTTAGTGTAAACATTAAATAAGAAAAAGTATCCATACAAAATTCGGGAAAACTTAAAAAAAAATGTGAGTGTAATTTACTTAAAATGACAAATATTTAACTTTTTGTCCTTTGTCTCTTACGAATTTTGATATACAATTGTATGTATTTTTGTCTATTATCAACATTATATCACTAAAAGGTTTATGGTTTCTATTATTGTATGAAATGAGAAATATGGAAATTGAACTAAAAAAAAGTAGTAAATGTTGAAATCTTAAACAAAGTATTCCAAATAATGATAATATTTAATATAATTCTTTTTTCATTAGAAAAATCGACAATTCATGTTATTAATTTTAACCAAAAAATGCATAAATATACAACTTTCAGTATACGAAATCTACAAACAGAATGAGGCCCACAAGTTCATGTATACGAAATCTATAATTTTGGTAGTCGGGTATATATGGAGAATTTTAATATATAAATTCTTTGAAAAACCAAAAAAAAAAAACTAAAGTAATAATGTAAAATGTGGTTGGTTTTTTTAATACTGAAATTGCAACAAAATGTATCTTTTTCGAAGGCAGAGATATTAAGGAGAACAGCATCCAAGAAATTATGCAATGTGCCCATCCTTCACAGTATATTAATTTTAGAAAAAACATTATTTGTGGAACTATAAACTCATAGCCAAAGAGCAAAGTTATGAGTGTTTTGTTCTTGCTATCTTCATTCGATGTTGTTCATGAGTGAGTACATTGTGCATTACACTTTTACGTTTTCGGTGCCGGTAATTTTGATCATGGGTCAATTTCATGGAGATATTGAGCTTTGTCAAAAGAAAAAAACAAGTGTGAAGTGAAGACAAACCCTAAATAGCTGGCTACACGTAATGGTAAAGGTCCACAACTCTACCCTTTTGTGTGGTTGAAAGAGGGTATCATGGAGAAACCTCCTCATAAATTTGTTTCCTATGTATTCATATATTATATCACCAAATTCATAAATAATACATTTACTTTATCATGAACTAGTCATAATTTAGTTTTCAAAAATTATTTAACTCTAAAATGGGTAATAAATTATTCATTCACTTATCTTTTTTACTATTTTATGAGAAATTTGGTTTTTTTTATTATATATACCATAATTTTATATTCACTTATTTTTTATGAATCCAATTTTATAATATTTGATATTCTCTCCTTTTAAATAAGTGTTTTTTAAAATTTTATTGTAATAAATTTTTTTAAATAATATTCTTAAATAATTAAATGCGATTTATTGATTGATAAAATATAATTAATTGATACAAACAATTTATCTATCCTAATCTCATAAAAAATTATTTAATAATTATTTAAATAAAAATATAATTAATAAAAAACAATTAATACACTATTAAAATTTAAAAAAAAAAAACAAATTCTAAACTTAAATCTAAAGAAATATTTATTACTTAAAAAAAAACACTTATCCCAAAAGAAAGATATAAAGTTATTAAATATATAATTAGTATATATCCTTTCCCAATAAAAAATAATAATTATCATGTTCAACTACCCAACCAAATCTTCTCCTTTATATGAGCATGGGCACTGTGCAGTGCCAGAGACTGCGAGTATTTTGTTTTACCCAACTTTATTCTTGTTTCTTATGTTTATGAGTGCATGTACTAATTGAATATTTTAATTTCCACCCACAAAAAAATCATATATATGTATAAATAAGCATCAGATATTTTGCACGACATGAAGCATAATGGATGAAAAGAATAATTTAGTGTTGGGGGTGAATGGACAAAATCATTAGATATGTGGATGTTGAAAGTTGGCTGCATTCTTTTGCAAGTGTTCTTTCTAGTTTCTTCTTCTTTACATCAAAGGTTCAATAATCATGTTAATTCATAAAACATTTCATCTCCTTATAATAGCAAATGATAAGGGTTTAGTGCAGTTTTAAACTTCTATTCAAATTTCTTGTACTGAAAACAACTGTACTTTTCTTTTCATTTGTCTTCCTTCCATTGGATTAGGAATAATAACATTCATAGATCCTCACAGAAAGTACTGTGGAATCCATATCTTCGCAAATCATTGTTAACAATTAACCACACTTTCATATAAATAATATTTTAATATTTCCGAAAAAGTCCCATTGGAATACAAATAATTTTCAGAATAAAAATTTCTGAACTTGGTAGGTAAGAATCAATTTTTCGGAATAATTAAATATAAAGGTATTAAACTTTACTATAATAATTGCCGATGAATATATTGTTCTTAAAAAACTTAAATAGTAATGAATATGAAACACATTTTATAAATTTTTAGCTTCCTTAGAAACTCATTGTTAGGAAAGTTGTCTAGTTGAGAATATATAGAAGATTCTCAACACCAAAAGTCGCCTGCATAACATGAAAATTTCTTGTTTGTCTAGTGTTTTTTAAAATAGTTTAATTACTATCTTAAATTATTTTAAATTAAGTAGAAATTTCAGATGATATTTTTTTGAAAATAATTATTATGAGAGTTAACAAATTTATACATTGATATTTTTAAATAATAGTAATAATGTAAAAACATTTTAGACTATTAATACATAATCAATTATTTCTTTAAAATAAAAGTAAAAAAGATAGTACATGGTTCTTTCAAAATAAATAAGTGTAGATTATTAACTTCTTCTTTTTTTTCTTCTGAATTCATTTATCATTAACTTAACTTATAAAACACTGCCATAAACACGTTGGTCTCACATTTTATAAATATAAATATATTATATGAAAAATAAGATAATTAAATATACTATTTACTATACTTTGTGTCGAAGTTATATTGTTATAACAAAATCTTTTTCTTTTACTATTTTTTAATTTATTTTTTATTTTTTGCATTGGTGTTTTACTGTAAAAATTTATTGTGACTTGAAAATATTATTAAAATTAAAATAAGAAAATAATTTGTATAATCAAATAAAAAATCTCATTATTTATTATTATAAATAAACTTATATTATGATTTTAAAATATTATTAAAATTTAGAAAAATATAAATATATTAATGTGGAAATTTTTATTGAATATTATTATAAATTATAAATAATTATTTTAGTTTTCAAACATTCCAACGATAAAGAAAAATGTTTACTTTAAAAATAATTTTGTTTCCCAAGAATAGAAAAGACTGTTTATTTTGTAAAAGGAAGTTCGAAAACTATCAACTGCTATAAAGATTGTTTTTTGCTTAATGTTTACAGTGGTTTATTTCAAATTACGGATGGAGTTTTTTTGCTTTTTTTAAACCCTTTCAATAAATTTTTAGACATTAACTATCTTAAAGCAGAATAAGTCAATTCAAAAACATTAATAGCAAAGATAAGTAAGTTTGGGACCAATTGAATTTCTCGTGGATAAGATAACACTATCTTCAGTATCTGGTTAAAATATGTGATTTTTTATTAGTGAAAAAAATATTTGTGAATTCTTTTATATAGGTGAGTACATGCAAATATTTTTTAAAATTTTTAACTTTTTTTATTTTAAAATAAAATTATTTAAAATATAAATTTAAATAAAAAATTAATTTTAAAATAAAATTTAAATAAAATTTCACAATAAAATATTTTACAATTAAATATGATATTTTTAAAAAAACAAATTTAAATAAGTTGTACTAAAAATTATAGGTTTTACAAAATTAATTTTTTTAAAATAATTCCAATTTTATAGGAATAAACAAAAAATTTACATAAATAAAATTAACTCTAAACAATTTTTAAAACATTAATATTTTTTACATCAATAACTTTATTTTGATTATTTTATTATTTAAATAAAATTTATCAATAATAATTAGTAGGTAGTAGATAATTTAAATACTTGTATCTATTATATGTAAATATTCATTTACTACTTATTATGAATTTTACCCATAACTATTAACAGATACAGAATTTTTTGTCATCCCTACTTGTAACTAAAATAATATTTTTATAAAATTTATAGTTAGAATCTAAACATGTGTAATGCTAAGTTGTGAATTTCTTATTAGATTGTATATTTTTTCCTTTCACTTATTTGTAAAGCATTTTTACAAATAAGACTCAATAATATTTTATATATATATATATTTCAAATGGGACATCTTTATTAAATGAGTGTTTATCATCATCACCCAAGGTACAATACCACATTGGGTATCCTTAAACAATTCATAAAAGGTTCAAAATCTTGTGTACATATACGAATTCACCATGTCTAAAAGATATTAGCATGTATACAACATGTCATGCATCAAAACAATATTTATATATCAATCTATAATATATATAATTTCATCAAAAAATTAATAAAACATGAATATAAGCATTTAATTATCTCACAACATAGTCACCATGTATTAATCATTATTTATCACTCGACATTTTCACTACCTATTGTCACTTGAGTGACCTCAACATCATACAACAAAACATGACAACATCATTTAAGCAAGATACCTTTTGCTTAAACAATATTCAACTTGAGAGCACCTTTAGTTCCTGGCCTCTGCTCACTCAAGCGACCACCTTGCCACTTGAGCGATATTCAAATCAAGAGTAATTGAGTCTTAGACCTCACTATCACTTGAGCAACCATCACGCCGGTTGAGCGACACACCTCCAGGGGAGTAAGAATTGTCTCAACCTCACTCTCGCTAGAGCTACAACCATTTGAGTGATGCAAGTTGTCACTTGAGTGACTAACACGTTGTTTGAGTGACCTAAGGCAATGGAAATAATGATTACTCTCTGCTTGACTATCGCTTCAATGACCATATGTCGCTTAAGCAATATCCAGACCGAGAACAAACCAAAATAGTTCAATAGCACAATCTTTCAAGGTTTGTATCCCCAAACAAAGATTCCATACGTTCCTAAACTTACTAGCAATATGTTTACATGTTTATAATATCAAATATGCCAGCACAGATTTCACTGTTTATTTAGATATTCATATATCATCTAATTACTTGCATTTCATACAACCAAACAATTATCTCTATTTAAAAAAAAGGTGTTATTAGCTCCTCTTACTTAGATTGAAAGAAAACTTCATTCAAATTACTCACTCTTAACCTTTCTATCAACTTTATCAATCTAGGTAATCTCCAAAAAATATTCTTACACGGACAATGTTTCCTCTTAACTACTCAATCCAGAAAAGAAGGAAGAAAGGATGTTAAAACTCCGACAAATAAAATTACTTATCAAAATCAAATTTTAATTGATCCAACTTATTTCATTATTCACCAGTTTCATATGATTCTAATCTAACAAGAATCTAACGGTTTAATTACTTGAATTACTTATTAGAGAATGTAGAAAGAATTTTTTTTTCTAAAAACTGAATATTTTAAAATAAACTAAAAAATAAATGTTTAATACCTAGTTATCTCATAATTGATTTATTTTAAAATATTATTAAATCTTACTGTCAATATAATTTTTTATGATTCATACTACAATATTTCGTAATTGACTAAAATTATTTTTATTGTAAAGAAATCATTAAATTATGAAAAAAAAATCTTTAATCCAAGCCTATTGATTATATTGTCATCCAATGAACTCTCCTTTTCACCTTATATTCTCCAATGCATCAATAAGAGTTATAGGAGCATATAAGGTGAGATGAAGATTTATTATAAGATGCTATAATATCAATCATTGAAGACCCCATTTAACATATACTATGCTACCAACTAAGTAGCATATATGAATCCCAAAATATCCCAACTTTAATTACTTAATGAAATTTAGGGTTTAGTAACTGTTGTAATCATTGTCTTCCTTATCATCACATTACATATATGCACAACATAAGTTTGGATTTTTCTTTTCCTTATTGATGTTAAGAACCTAATTAACTTACTATGCTACGTTGTGTTTGTAGAGTTAATCCCAAAATATAAAGTGATAGGTTGGATTTAAGTGTTAATAAATTTGTTTTTGTTGTCAAAGGATATAATTATCAAAATCAACTAATTGACATGGCAGATTTAATCTAACTTTACTCATTTAATGTTTAATAGTAAACATATTAGTTTCACTCAACCCATTATAAGTTGATAAGTTAGACATGTAGACTCACATAAAAATAAAAAATAAAAATTTATATTTTTTGAAATTTTTATATGTTTAACAAAACTCATAAAAATTAAGGTTTCATAAATAAGAATGAAATATTTCATATAATAACATAATAAATAAAAAATGTCATACTAAACCATTTCTCAATCTTCATTCATTTCAAAATTTTACATAATAAACAATAAATTAAAATGTTAATGCAATATTACTTTTATTATTAGATGAGTTTTTTCTACTTTTTTAAGAGTTTGTGTGGGTAGTCGATCCAGTTAAAATTTTTCAGAGACTCATAGGTTTGAGTACATTTTGATGGCTTCATCAATGAATGTATGATAAATAAGTTAAAGAAAGATGATCAATGCATGTATAGACATTGTACTTTTAACACACCTCTCATAATAAATCTTTATACGTTCCTTATACATATAAAATTGATTAATAAATATTGTAAATTAACATTGAATATTATATATAATTTGAAGTTGAGGAAGAATGTGAGTGTGAGGTGTCTTGCATAATGCATGGCGATGGCGAATATAAAAAAGAGAAAGAAAAGCGTAAAAGGTAGGGTGGCGGGAGCCGCAGGAGAATAATGTTATCGTTTTGAGAAAAGTGATTAATTGGCTGCTGAAATTACGCCAATAAAAGCGCTTATCTTAGGTCACCTACCCAACCCCACCCTTCTGTTCTCAACAATTGCAACCTAACAATATTTTCACTTCTCAATAACAGACAATCATTTATATCTATATTTTTTAAATAAATACTAATGGCTATATAATTTATAATAAGTATGCACATAAAAAGGGAGAAAACTAGGACATTATAATTTATAAGTTAAAGCACCACGTAGATAAGGTAGTGTTTCAAAGAAAGCTACCAAAACACCATTATCAACTAAAGCACATTCATTTACAAAACTAATTTAGTCAAACAGGCGTAAACTAATAAAATAAGCAAGAAACTAAAGTATTAAAGTATTGGCTAACATCTTATGTACGTTAATTTTTATAATATATATATATAGAGAGAGCGATTATTTATTAGAACTTATAATGAAAAGATTTTATGTTACTCTTTCTTAGCTGTTAATTAGAGATTTATTATGATACGTTTACAAGTTTTATATTGTTTATACAATAAGATTAATAATAATTAATAAATATTAATCTTCTTTAATTTACTTAAATATCTTTTAAGTACAACTTATGAAGAAAATATCAAACTCTAGGATGTAGTATTTAACTATGAATAATGTATTTAATATATAAATATTAAGTGAACTTAAACTATAACCATTTTTTAAGTAACTTCCATTATTTTAATTAATTGGTTCCTTTTTTTCTTCAAGCAATCATGTATACATATAACGAAGTAATCAAACAAGCATGTATATATATATATATAATTTGTATTTGTTAAGTAACTCATACTATTTATTTAAATATATTATAATTTAAATGATAAACTAGCTACATTATTATATAAAACTAAACTTTGAATGACTAATAATTATTAGAATTGAACACCATATATTTACAAATTTGTACTTCATTCAAGTAAATATTAGTGATATACTTATGGGTGTGGATTATGAAAGTCGATACAACGGTGAGGTGAGGCATGCTCGTAAAAGTGGTTTCCCAGTTTGGATATGTTTAGATTTTTTTTTTATAAATATTTATAACAATTTTTTTATACATTAAAATTAAATTACGAATAAATCAAAAGTAAGAATGTTAAAAACATTACAAATTAACTTATACCTAAACTAATTTTAACTTTATAAAGAGTTCATTTTATCTTTTTTTTCTTATTCTTTTATAATACTTGTGAAAAATTTTATATAACCTACCTTAATTAGCTAGTAATTTATTCATCGAATTTAAAATATAGAAATTCATTAAATATAAACTAATTTAAAGATAAAAAATAATTAATTATTATAATGATTAAATTAGAAATTATTTTATAAACTAAAAATAATTGATATTTAAAATACTTTTTATTATAATAAAAATTATATTCTTAATAGCTATTGATCTTAAAATATTGTGAAATAAATTAGCTTTTAAATAAAAATTTAAATTAATTTCTAATATTAATTATCAAAGTTTTAATCACTTATTAAATTAGATTTAAAATTAATTTTTAATTTAATTAATGACCAATTTATTTAATAACATAATTAGTAAAAACAATTGTTTTTGTAGTGGACACTTTTTTAGTTTTTAATTTTATTTTAAATACTAGTATTCTTTAAAAAGTTAAATTTATTTTTCAATAATACTCCAATATGTAATTAAGGGTAATTAATATAATATTTCTTATATTAAAAAGACAAAAAAGTTGGGAATTAAAATATTTCTACAATAAGTATGTCCGAAATTTAAAACACTAGTTTAATTAAATATTTCATATTAATCAGAACTTTTATTATATGAAAAATAGTTGTGCGGTTGATGTAATATTAAGTGAGCTTTATTTATATCGCTAAAATACAAATGAATTATAGCATTCAATTTTCTAGAATAAGAATGGGTCTTTTAATAGTTGAATGGTCTTTTAACTCGAGATATGAAGGAGTAAAAGGTGTTGGTGTCATTTAATTTGAGAATAAGAAGCCATATAATGCAAAATTAATTAATTAATTGGTCTTAAATATGTCATCAAGCCAAAATTATCTTAGTGATATCTTAGGCAACCTTAAGACTTCATTGTGCATGCAGAAATGGAACCTTTATTTTTCAACCTATTCAATAAATGACTTGCTCATTGAAGAAATAACTTAGTCAATATTTGACTTAATTTATTTTTTTAATAAGAAAAGTTATACTAAATACATGATTTTATGAAAAAGATAAATAAAACAGATTTTTTTTTCACGAAAATAATATAAAAGAGAGCTTTTCAATAAACTAATTTCAGATTTTTTTTACTTTTCCTCTTCTTTCTTTATTATAAATTATAAAACCTAAGAACATGCAAATAAATACGTAATTTGTTGCATTAAGTAAAAAGGTATAAGTTTATATCTAAGTCGATCTGTTCTCATAATTGTTTTTGGCCAAAAACACTTGTATTCAAACTCTTAAAATAAACTCTACCTATTTGATTTCTTTACCTCTTGGTAGATTATTTTTCTTTCAAGTGTTTATTGAATACAAGTCTAATAATTATCATGTTTAAAGTACAAGTGAGAGGTACGTAAACGAAAACAAGAACGATAGAAAGAAAATAAAATAAAAAAAGTTTAATTACGTGGGAAGTGCATGATGAATTTTGACTGAAGTTGATAGTGATTGATGGCATGCAAGGTTACATCATTGTCAAATATGAGAGAAATGATTGTCTAACAAAAATCTATCCGTTAGATTCCTTAAATTGCGTTGGGATGATGTTGTAAAATAAAGTTGTATTCTAGTTGTGAAAAAACGCTAAATTATCTCTATATTTTTAATATAAAAAAATAATATGGTGAATACCTAGTAAATAGTAGGATGGAAAAATGGACTCTAATGCGCGGGTCGATTCGTCAGTCCGTTAGGAAAAAAAAAAGCATCGAATTAGATATTTGAGTTTGGTGATCCATTTAAATTTATCTTGCATAATTTGCAATTTGTGGATCATAGATACGATGGGATGAATTGGTCCGTATAATTTGTAAAATAAAAATTTTATTTTTTTTAATTTTTATTTACAATACAATTTTAATTTAATTAATTTTTTTATGTTTTGACATAGAAATATTTACTTACTAAATAAAAGTTTATCTAAATAAAATAAATTAATTAATGTAAATTTTTATATTCAAATTTTTTCTTTAGGGTGTTTTCTAGTAGTTTTAGGATACTTTTAGAAATATCAACAATTTATTACTAATGAACTTGAATGAATTTATCAGAATGTTAAATATAAAATTGAATGCATTGTGAATTTAAATGAAAAAGATATAACAATATCATGTAACACAAAAAAAAAATTAGTTATGCGAGCTGGTCCACAAGCTCGTGGGCCAAGAGTTATATGAAACAGACCAACAAAATTGACCCGCAAAATTTATGTAGAACGAAACAGGCTGATCCATTTTTCGTGGACCAAATGCGGGATGAACCTATGCAGAGCAAGCTAGCCCGCATTGCCATCCCTAGTAAATAACATACGATTTGTGATTTCTTACACTGATAAGATACGAGTAATTTTAAAAAATGTAAATAAAATTATAAAAGAAAAATAATAGTAATAACTACAAAATTCAAATAAAACTTATAAAATATATATAATAAAATAACATACCTCTATATATTTATATATATATATATATATATATATATATTTATATATGATAAAATAACAAAATTGATATGTAAAAACAGTGTGCTTAGTTGAGGGTTTTTTATTAAAAAAATTATATAATTCAAAGCTTTATATGTAAAATTCAAATATTAAAAAAACTTTCATCCCACAAATATAAAATATTCGTCTCAAATCATTACATAAATATAAAACATCAAAATAATAATGTATATACATCCTAAGACATGCTTTCTATGAACACAAATTTTTCAAGTAACAACTACTATCACAAACTCAAAACAATTATTATCTTTATATAATAATTTTCTTAATCTAAATTCACAAAGTCAAATATAATTATCATAATAGTTGGTTCCTTTCTTCAAATAAAAATGCACTCTCTTAACCATAAATTTCTCTTTATCTTAAAATCTCATTCTCAAATCTAACCAAATAAAATTCCTATTTACCGAATTAGCTTCTTACTATCTTTTTCATATTTGAAAACCAGAAAAGTTTCAATATGTTTATTTTAGAAAAAAATAGTAGATAGAGTTTTTCTAAAAATAAAGTCTCCTATTTTTAACTTTCATAAAGTATCTAAATAATATAATATTTTATATATTTTATTTCACAACATTACAAGCTTGACTTATTTATTTAATTGAGTTTAATTAAAGGCCTGGCTTTGATTGCTTAAAACATATTAAGCTCGAGCTTGACTTTTTTTTTTACCTTCTTTATAATTTAATTAATTTTGTTTTGATGAAAATTTTCTTAAATTAACTTTTAAATTCATTAATATAGCAACTAAAATAACATTCGTTATTTAAGTCCAAAAAGTCAATATTTGAACTTTAAAAGAAAAAAGGGAAGTTCAGTATATAATGATGAATAATAGGTTTGTTTTTTGTAACTTTATTTGGAAAAGGAAAGTTACTATATAAAATAAAAGAAATGGCAAGTTTGCGTAATCCACCTGTGAGATAAGCTAAAGAATATTACATAATCTGAACTTAATGGTTCACATAAAAAAATTGAAAGCAAAGCCTGAAGCAATGAGAGAGAGTTGATATCTGTGTTGATTATAGAAAACTATAAACCAATGTTAGCTGAAGACAACATAGTAAAGTTTTAATATACATTCCTTCTTCCTTAACTTTTGGCTGGAAAGTAGCCACATAACATGCCCAAAATTCAAAACTGTTTCCTCCACAATTTCTTGGGACTCACTACTTTATCTCGCTGGAATCATTTTATTCAAATGCCAATTTTTTTTATCACTTTAGTCAACACACTGCTAAAACTTTTAATTAATCAATCAATTATATTTTCTCTTCAAACCTATTATGAGACACTGATCTCTCTCTGCTAGTACTGTGTCTGATGCATTTTTATATACAGTAATTAACACACTTCTTATTGCATCAAAGTATATCTTAAGCACTTTACTATTTTATTGTTAAATTAAAAACTAATAAGAAAAATTCTTATCATTAATATTGCTGTTATTATCACTACAGTCATCGTGACATTATTAACTAACTTTAGAGTAAATTTATTAAATATTTATAATAATTATTTTAAAAGTTATAGAAGAGGTGTCTTATAAACTTAATAATAATATGATTTAAGTTAAATTAATATTTTTTCAATTCTACTCTCACATATCATCAGGAAACAAATGCTTAATAGTTTATGCTTCCAAGAAATCCTTCTATGTATAAATTTAAAAATAATTATATCAAATTTTACTATTTTTTAGTTATATATCAATCTATATTATTATAAATTTTTTAAACACTGTTAGTTTATTTTAATTAAAATAAAAATCAAAAGCATAATAATTGTTTTTATTTAAATGCACTAATAGAATAGTTTTTTTGGCATTAATATTCTATAATACATAAATACTTAGATTGAGGATTTTAATGATTAATTTATATTTATATTTAAAATAAGTATAATAGGTGTCGCTCTTTTGTCACTAAGTGCATGTTTTGGGACATTTCAGATTATACATTTCAAAGCATATTCAACAAATAAGTGCATCTTTGTATCAGATTTCGAAAATTAAATTTAAGACAAACTAACTTTGTAAACTAAATTTATAAAAACACGCAAGTCTTACTTCCATAATTCGAGTTTTGAAATAAATAAAATAAAATGTGTAAATGTATATTTTTGAGGATAACCAAATTTATACGAGACTGAGTTTATTCTTCAAAATTAAGTTTGTAGTACCTAAACTTAAAATAAGCCTAGTTGACTAGTATACAAAAGATTTTGTATATTTTTTATTTTAAATTCTTTATATTTAATCAAGCTTCAACTTTAATGCAGATATGTAAGTTTATTTTTGAAATGTTTTATAACATATTTAAAAGATGATATTTTTATTCGAACAATATTTTCTGTCAAGTTTTCTTTTCTCTTTGAAATTAACACTCTTCTTTCTTGTTCAAACAACTAACATAAAACACTGATAAAAAAAATCATCATTTAACAACAATAATTAAATTAAAACATTCATGTACTACTATAATCAAGATCTCCCAAAATAACCACAACTTCAATTTAAATAAAAAATATATATAAATATAGACCACTAATATCAATTATGCAATAAATATTTTAATTCAATTGAAGAGAAATATCCAAAATCGTAAATGGCATACCAGAATATTCTTATTGTCGTTTGTCGTTGTTTAAGGACACCACAAATTTGTCGTCGTAAAAAAAAAAAGAACACAAAAAAAACTCTCGCAAGAAAAAAAGGGATCCTGTAGAGTTTTAAATTGAGTTTTACTTTGGACATTGGTCATATGCAAAATTCAAGATTTACCGTAAATATTATAAAGGTTCGACATAAATCTTGAATTTTACATCTGAAAAAAAAATCCAAGATAATTTATTTACTAAATTTTTATCTTACTTTTCTGGGTTAAATATGTTTTTAATCTTTTAACTATTTGTTAAAATTGTGTTTTATCAAGCAAAATTTAGACTTATTTCATTTTTAAACTTTATAAACTTGTATAAATAATCATTGATAATATGTCAGAATTCTTTTTTATCTTTTTATTTTTCTTCTTAATAACTTTCTACTTCACAATCATTTGTCTCATAAGTTTGTTGTACTTTTTTTTTTCTTCTCACTCACATTTTCCTATTTTTTTTATTTATTATCTATGATTATTTACTTAAATTTATAAAATATATGAACAAAATAAATAAAAAAATTATTTCAAGAACAAAATATAATTTTAACAAATAATTCAAATACTAAAAGGATATCTCTAATCATAATTTTTTTTACACATAAGATGTGAATTGCTATGCCAAAAGTAATTCTCATACACCAAAACGTTTAGCGAAACATGGTATAAAACATTTATGTCAAATATCCATTAACAAAATAATTATGTAATTCAAGCTATTGTAATTTCAAACTAATGTTAGAAATAAAACAAAATATGAAATATATAAGACGAAGCAGCTCTGAGTGGTATAATATTATAAATAGTTAGAAGAAAATACATAACTAAAAATTTGGAAAGATGTGAAGGAGAGAATGGGTGTGGTGATGCAATGAATGATGGAAAATATTAATGATGATGATGTGTCTGCTCATTTGGAGGCGTGATGAAAGATTGAATTGTCTGAAGGAGTGTGCCTGTGTCTGTGCCCATTCCTTGAAGGGAAAATAAAATAACCACTTTAAAGAATAAAGAGTAGTTGATTCCCTCTTTTTAACTGTTTCTTCTGTTACCTGCACTGCACATATAAGTGTAATAACTTTAAACAATCAAAGATTTTAGTCTACAAACAATAAAAAGAGAATATCAACAAAAAATAACACAACTTTTAACACTCTATTTGCATCCACTATTTTCATGGTGGCGGATAAATTACATAAAAATAATAATCTAAACAAAAAATATTTTTTTAAGGTTAATTTGTAAGTTGATAGATGATATATTTTTTGTTTTTAGTTTTAATTTTATTTTAATTATATATATATTATGGATTTAAAAATATTAATATAATTGTTTTCGAGTAATATTAGATAATGATATTTTGTATAATAGATTTAGTATTCAATATTAAACTTTAAATTTTTGAAGAATTATATATCATATTTTATGTAAATTTTTATCAATTAAATAAAAAACAATTTATTTGTCTCTAAACTTAATAAAAGATTAGATTATGCAAATTATAATAGTTTATTTTAAAATATAGATAAAATTAGATTGTGAGATTTTTTTTATTTCGTTTGTTGGATTAGGCTGAATTAGGTTAGATTATTCGTTTTGAGAGTTCTAATGGTGATATACATGTTTATGTAGCATACTAAGTAAGCTCACGTCGCCTTCATAATTCATAGGAATTGTCATCCTTGTTCTATGTGGTTGAATGTGGTTGAGGAGAATTTTATTATCATAAGTGAGTATGTAGATTTGGTCAGCAATTCTTTTCACCTCTACTTGTTAAACGAGTCCACGTCATTTATCTCAATGTCATGATTTTATTATTATAACTTTTGATTTAAAATGATAAATATGATGTTTATAATATGTTAAAATTGTTTGATATAGAAAATATAATATTTATATTGATTCTTCCTTAAATAAATGTAAAAATACTTGTTTTTATAATGTAAAATAAAATATATATATTTTCATTTGCATTATTATAAGATGTTGATTCAAATAAGAAAGTAAAAGTGAATTTTGTAGTAATAGATAATTTAACCTAAATTGAATGTTTATGTTGTTTGAGAGGAGTGATAAAAATGTATGAACATTATGAATGAGACATAAAAAATTGTGTACATTATGAGAACAGAAATAGTCTCTAATAAAAACCAACAAAAACTTCATTGATTATTGTGGAGTTTGGAGTTGATGCCATGGCTTACCATTGTCTCTATCTTTGGCATGTGAAAGATCCAAGAGAAACGGGGAAGGAGGAATCCTTTGATGATGGGAGTTTATTAGATGCCACCACTGAATCATGTGTATGGTTGACAAGCCATAAAAATTAAACAGAAAGTATTGAAATCTCACTTTCAAATGTGATATGCAATCATTTATATTCTTTATCTTGCGTAATTACTCTTATATTTTGTTAACTTGTATAATAATATTTGCAAGCTGTGAGACAGGTGTACTAAAGTGGTGTGTGTTGGTAGATAATGTAAAATATGTATTGTGCTGATAAAATAAATAAATTGAGTTATGCTACGAAAAAGGAAATTTTAAGAAACCTGATTTTGCGCAGTTTCGACATTCAAGCCATCAAATCAATTTTGCGCCTCCTCAAATATTTTCAGTGGAGTGTTTTACAATTATTTAAAATAACTTATTATTAAAATAAAATTATATAATATGAAATTATTCTTTTAAATATTTTTAAAAAATATTTAATTATATAATATATATTTTACACATTTCAATCTAATAAACAACTCTTTACCAATTAAGTTAGTATCTCATATTTTTTATATATAAAATTTTAAATGGAATTTAATTTTTCAAGATTAGATGATTTTAATGTAATAATTTAATTTATATTTTTCAACTTTTCACATATTTTTAAATTTAATTTTATTCAAAATAGGTTGAGATATTGTTGGTTTGGTAAAAATTTAAGTATTGTAATTTCAATATTATTATTTTTGCTAATGTTTGTGAAAGTTTTTTCATATTAAAATTGATTATAGTTATTTTTAGGTACACATCATCTCAATTATTTTATTATTGATGTTAAATTAGCTATTTTTGAACAATTGTTGATTAAGATTTTTTTTTTGACATCCATTGATATCAACTTTCTCAATTTATGTTAACTAAGATTATTTTTAGTTGATGTTAGTCTGATTTTTTTTTAATTAATACCAATTAAATTTATTTTTTTTATCAATGTTAATATGCATTATTTTTTATGCACATTGTTATGATTGTTTTTATTGTTATAGATTCATGGTAACTTTCACGGAACATTAGTCAATTGTTTTAGCAATGTTGAGAAGATTATTTTTTGGCATATATAAACTTAATTATTTTTTATTTCTGTATGTTGGGGTTATTTTTTTTATCAACAACATAAATGTTATTCTTGTTAATATTGTGTTACTTTCTTTTTGTCTAATATTGACAAGAGACTTCAAACAAACATTAACTCAAATTATTTCTTTACAAATTTTAGTTTGAGAATTTTTTAGCAAACATATTGTAAAAATAATTTTGATCAATGTCAAACTAAATACTTGTGATCAACATCAACTAAAACCAACTTTGGCATTATAAATTGATAAAAAGTTAGATCAATGTTTCTTGACAAACATTATTATTTTTTTATGAATTTTTTTTGTTTCAAAGATAAATAAATTAATTTAAACGTACATTTAGTATTTATTTTTCGTGGTAAATTAGATTAGAGGTGAGTGGTGGTGCATCTTTTTGATTGAGTCCATGTACCCGTTCTTCATTTCAAGAACGCATTTTCAGCCCAATATTTTATATCCAATCCATGATCCATAGAGCCCAACATTTGCATTGGCTGAACTAATTAAAGGAGTATATTAATATAAATCAACAATTGAGAGAGATTTATTTATCTATACTTTCTATCTCAAGAAAAAGAAAAATAGGTTTAAACACTCATGAAAAAATATATATTATTGTGTGTGAGAAAAGAAAATAAATATCTACTACTTTAGTCCCTCTACCTTCTTTATTTTAGATATATAAAATAAATCATCACCTTTTTCAAATAAAAATACATATTTTATCTAAAGGATATTTCTTGAGCATTTTCATACATTCTTCTTGCACTTTCAAACTTACAGAAAAAGGTCAAATTATCCATAAATTACAAACACTTCCATTCCATAATTTAAAATTTTATTTAAAATTGTATGATTCACAAATTTATGATAGATTACAAAATCCAAAATTTAAAAATAATTTTAAATTATACAATCTAAAAATAAATTATACAATTTAAAATACATTTCTAAATCTTAAAATGTATTTAAATTACATTTAGAATTACACAATCTCAAACATATTTTTAGATTGTGTAATATTAAAATACATTTTATAAAATAATCTACAAATATATTCTAAATTCTACTATTTAAAATATATTTCTAAATTAAGAAATCTAGAAATACATTCTAATATGTAGATCAGAAATTAAAAATATTTATAAATTTAAAAATATATTATGAATTGTCTCATTCGAATTTCGTAATATAAAATTTTAAAGTATGGACATATTAGACCTTTCCAATACCTTAAAAAGTGGAGAAAGAAACCACAAAGGTGCAAAAAGTAATTAGCTTAGATTTTGTACCTAAAGCCCACTTCAGCTTTTGTTTTTCCCCGTAGACATTGGAATAATCTCCATTTATCACAGGCCTATATTATGAGATAAAAGATAAAAAAAAAACAAAGTTAAGGATAATACGATGATTGATTACAAGAAGGAAGCAACAAAAACCAACCATTTGACCATGGTGGCTGAGTACCATATCTTCATCATTGTTTCTTCTTCTTCTTCTGTGACCACGCCTTCAAAGTTTGATTGCTTTATCTATACTTTTGTCTCTGTTCATTCTTTTTCCTTCAACAAAGAAAAAATTCTATGATTTTATTTTCTGAACATTACACAACCCTAATGGAACTCCTTCGTAGGTTTTCTAGCTTCTATATATGTATAGAATAGAGAAAACATAGGTGATCACGAAGACCATGGCAAAACCTAGGTGGGTGACAACAACATAAGAAATTCCACGAAGTGATTAAAAGCTCTAGAATCTTTGTTTCTGCGTAACCTTATTTTGGTTTCATAAGAAGGAGTAAGCTTTTTCTTGGGTTTTGGTTCGAACATTTTAAACGGCTTGTCCTTTTATTTATTTAGGTTTAATCCTCCAATGTTTGAGACTACTTTTTTTTTTTTTAATTAAGCTATAGGTATAAAATACTAATATTAATAATTACACCAATTTAATAGAATCTTCCCACCTAATTCATATTTTATTATTCACAAACCTTAAGCCGGAGACATTAATTAGAAAGTAATAAAATTCTAAAAACTTCCCTAGACAAGCAATCAACCACTCATTATAATTCAAAATATCATATGATTTATTCATATATTTTTTAAGTCTATTTTGACAATAAGTAGTGTATATATATTAAAATGATAATTTCAAGTCCAAAACCACTTGATACTTAGTTGGTATGCAACCAAATGTTGAAAATTTCAAAAGGAAAAAAAGGAATTTGACCGTAGTAATTGTACTTTGCTTGGAGATGACTAACATATTTCTCAATACTTGCTTGCAAGAAGAACACTCTAGTTTTGTGCTTTTGCTTTTCTTTCTTAGATTTTTTTTAAAAATTTTAAAAAGTGTGTATAAAATATATTATGATTAAAAGTAGTTTCTAAAATAAACAATAAATATATATATATATATATATATATATATATATATATATATATCTCTTAAAACTTTTAACAAACGGAGTATTAATGTTTTCTTATTTGATTAAATTCTTTTGCATTTGTCGATGGAACCTTTAAAGACAACATTATTGATGGGTAGAAAGAAATAAAAAAATTAAAATGATATTTATGAAAGGTACTTTTTTTTACCTTTATTCTATTATTCTTATTTTTTTTTCCTGTTTAATGAGTCGTTGGTTAGAGAGATTGATTTAGACCCCTTAATTCGGTTTAGAAAATGTTTTAACTTTGAAGTTACATTCAGTAAAAGAAAATGTTGCCATAATACAGAATAAGAGAATAAGAAAGAAGCCTGTAAATAAGGTTTTAAATTGAGGTTTCAATAGTTTATCACATTATACGATACTGTTGGAATTTGACTATAAACAATGTTGATGAGATCGCAATTGCAGCCACAATGGTTGCATTACTAAAAATCTTGATATTAATTAAACCTTGCCTACTAGTGTGCTTGTTTCCAAGTTTTTAGACATTAATTACAATCTTGTTAAGCTCAAATTTACATAGCTTTTATGTTTTATGTTCTAGTATTTGATTTGAAAATGGTTGTTATATGCGTTTCCATAGCCAATCCAAACACTGCAGTAGTATAAAATGTTTGTTTGTGGTTTGCATTACAAGCCTAATCCTACTATGCGTATTTAAAGTTACAGTTGGACAGATGAAGATAATTTCAGACATGGATTGTTTAAATATTTTAGTGCTTGTGGTTTGCAAATGGCAGGTAAAGCTATGTGAATCAAAACAAATATTTTAATGGAAATATTGGTGCAGTCGTTTACATTGCAACACTTGTATGAATGAAGTTTGAATATTTTAATATCTGTCATGAAAGACACATGTATCAAGCAATTGTTTAGTATTGGTTTTCTTGTTGTGAATGATATGATTTGCAGCTAGAAATCTATATTGAAAGTGATGATATTACACTTAACAGTTTTATTTACTATTGTAATATTTAGATGTTGTGAATGTTATCAAATAGTAATAATTTCCACATTTGGTATTCACTTTAGATTTTTAGGTATTTATATTATATATATATATATTCTTTTTATGCATTTTCCTATTTTCTACCTTTTAATTCTAATTTTTAATCTATTAATCTATTTTTAAAAGATAAAATTAGAGGACTATTACAATATTTTTTTATTAATTAAACTTATTTTTTAGTTTTTGAATTACTTTGAACTATTAATCAGATAAATTTTATTTTTATATTTTATAAATTAATATAAACAATTTTTTATGATAAATAAAAATATAATTAAAGATAAAAAACAAACTTAAAATGTAAAAGATTATCAAATGAGAAATAAAAATTTAATAAATTATTTATAATTATTTATACTAATTTATAATATTTAATTTATTTTAAGAATAAAACTTTACAAATAATTAAATAACTGAAAATATATTTAACTTTTTTTAATTAACATAGTGATAACAAAATTAATACTTATGAATATAAACTTTTAAATAAATACTAAAATTAATGTAATTAAAACAAAATAAATACCCTTTAAGTATTAGCTAAAATAATGATGCAAAAATATCTGCAAGTTTGTTTCTTCTCACTTCATAAATAAATATGAACAGATGAGGCTCAATCTAGAAGGAGTGTGCTGTCAAAAGCAATTTAAATATTTAAAATATTATAAAATTCAGGGATAGGAAAACAATTTATTAAATATTCTTTTTTAAATTTTGTTACGTCTCTATCAATTTAAAAGAATACTTTAGATATATAAAAAATAACAAAACAAATATATATTACTGTACAAAGATCTTTTAATTAAACAACTGATGTCAACACATCTTTATATTTAATATAGAACAACTTTTAAATTGACAGTGAGGGAATATCTATTATTTTAAATATCTCTTATTACAAGTCTGCAAATATTAAACTAATATGCAATAGAGAAAGAATTTACTGTGGTAATATTTTTTCAAAGATATAGTTTTATAAATTATAATAATTTGAGATATATCCGAATATAAAATTATTTAAATATATTAATGTCGATAATTATTTATATAAATACTGATATATATATATATATATATACACATACTAACAAATATTTTTGTAAAATTAAAAATATATAATAAAATTTTAAATACTTATAAAAAACTATAAATTACAATTGTTTTATTCACGTGAAGTCCTACTAAGAAATTCTTAGCAACTCACACTGATTAAGTTATAACCTCTATAGTTGTAATTTTAATTAATCTTAACATGAGTCTAGGAGAAAGTTTATTACAACACACATGTATACTAATTTAGAATTATAATATATATGAGTCACCCTGTATTATAGTTAATCTATTAACACTTATTTTATATATATATATATATATATATATCACATTATATTACTTATTATATTTATATTTTATTTTTTATTTATTTCTATTAGTACTAGATGTCAAATTGGATCAATGGGTTAGATAGAGAAAAAACCTAGTGCACCAATTAATTATCTGATTAAAAAATATTCACAAATTTGACTAGTGGAGAAAAACTGTAAAAGAAATGAAAAATCAACAGAAAAACAGTTAAAATCCACCAATTAAAAGAGTCAGAACATGCTAACCAAAAATATTTAAAATATTATTTTAATTTTTTCTTAGAAAATTAAAAGTCAACTTTATATTTTTATTATTTATTTATTTATTTATTTTATATGTGACCATGGTAATTTTTTATAGACATTATTGTGTATATATATATATATTACTGACATTTTGATATATTATGAGTTACTTAATTTAAACTTTGTATCTATTTTAAAGGTTAAAAAATATAAAATTATGTTTTTATTTTATTTTTGAATGTTATAAAGTTGTGATGTTATAATACTAAATATTTAATATATATATATATATATATATAAATATATATGTATATGTATATATTATTTTATTGCCATTAATATTATCAATGCAATTTTTCCAGTATAGTTATACTACAAAACTTCGAATCAATGACTTGAGTTGCGCAATTAACAATTTAATTTAAAAATATTTTGTCAAATAGTCACCAAAATTTTGTTTTTCTAATCATTCCTCCAACACGATCATATGTAATGATTATCTTCTTCTTTTTGACGAAATAGATAACTACATGCTTCCTTTCATCAAGTACATATATATATATATATATGATAAAAACTACTAAGCATAAAAAATTAGCTTACACAGTGGCATGTTATTCAATAGATTACGTGTTGTTTGGTCAAACCTCATAGCTGTAACCCTTGTTGTTGAAAGATCTTTAAGTTTGTTGAACAACTAAGAAGTTGGTAATTGTCCATTTATTGAACAAGTCTTTTGATCCATCCAGAAGAAAAGTTCATCACATGCAATTTACTATAGAACAAAAAAAAATAACCCATGCATGTTTTACATGTGTGGACCATATATTAATTATATTCTTGCACGCTCACTCTTCTCATTTTCCTTCTCCCTTTGTTGTCTCAGTGTCTTTTTCTTGGCAAAATATATGACTCATAACACGGGCCTACAAGATACATGGCACACTACATAAAACTAAACAATTTTGAGGAAAAAATGAAGTGAAAATATCTATGTTTATGTACAGTATATGTGATGATTTATGTGTCCTATTAGGCAATGGTTCCTGGCCTTTTCACATGTGATGGAGGAGAGTTTGATCCACTTCCTCTACCATTTCTATGTTTGTGGTGATCATTCACTGAACGTAAATGTGTCTGTGATTGTGGCTTTGGGGTCTTGGGGGACTTCAGAGGATGATGCCTGTTAAGATGGTGGTTCCTGTGAAGGTGTTGGCCATTGCTATGTTCCCTCTTTCTTGGTGTATCAAATTGATCCTTTGCATCCCTATTATGCACTTCATTGTTATGATCTGGTGGAGCAGTGTAAACGAATGTTCCAATTGGAATGTCATCAAAATCCTGGAGTGGCTCAAGGGTCTTAACCACTGTGCTCATTGAGGGTCTGCTCCTAGGCCTGTGGCTGAGACATTGGTAAGCCAATGCAGCTGCTTTTTTGGTCCCCATCTCAGAATATTGCCCTTCAAGTCTAGGGTCCATTATCCTGGTGAGTTTCCTTGAATCATTCAACATTGGCCTTGCCCACTCCACTAGGTTCTGTTCCCTTGGAGGACGATTCTTGTCCACTGACCTTCTCCCTGTTAGCAGCTCCAACAGCACTACCCCAAAACTATACACATCACTCATTGCTGTTAAGTGACCTACACAAATAAACACATTATTATAAAGTTTAGTTTCCTACAAGAGTTCTACCTCAACTTCATCATTAACAGCTAATCATATCAGTTTCTTTATAATACTTCCACTTTTTTTAATCTTAATTGTTACTAGACAAGTGGATTAGTTGTGGAATTGAAAATTATAAAGTTACCTGTCATCACATATTCTGGGGCTGCGTATCCATGTGTGCCCATAACTCGTGTTGAAACGTGGGTGTCATCTCCTTCGGGACCGTCTTTTGCCAACCCAAAATCAGATAGCTTTGAATTGTAATCCTACAAGAATATTAAATAAGAAGAGTAAGAACTACAGTAATAAAACAATAGTATATGGAGATTCCTTTCATGTTATTCTTCTTATAAAACAAATCTCTTTTCACTCTTTATATAAAGTGTTATATCCAGAAAAATGTGTTATGAACTTCTTTATATAATTTAGAAAATGGAACAGTAGAAAAGGGAGATATTAGAGACACTTACAGAGTCTAACAAGATGTTTGAAGCTTTGAAATCTCTATAGATGACAGGCTTCTCGGCTTCATGAAGAAAGGCTAGACCCTTGGCAGCCCCAACAGCAATTTTCATTCTCGTCGACCATGGTAGTGATGCTGTGAATCCTGAATTAGGTGCCACAGTAAAGATAATTAATCAAGAGGTTATTATTAGTTTATTAAATATTAATTAGGCTTATTGAAAGAATTAAGACAATAATTAATAATGAATAAAAATCGTACTTCTAAATAATTGATTCTCCAAGCTGCCTCTAGGTAAATATTCATATACCAAAAGTCTGTGTTCTTCTTCACAACAGTATCCTATCAGCTTCACCAGATGTGGATGCCTTAGTTGTCCCAGAAAAACAACTTCAGTCTGTTATCAGCATACAAGTTGGAAAACCAAAAGGTCAGAACTCATATCCATTGTAATTAGTTTGTGACGTTATCTCAAAAGACCTTATTTAAATTTATAAACTAATTTCTGACATTCATATAAATATTTTAAACTTGTTTTTTATTTACAATATAAATTTTGTATTGAAAAAATATGTAAAAAAAACTCGTAAAAGAATAAGAAGTCACTATCTGCATAACTATGCACGTTATAATCAAAGTAAATATCTGAAAAAGCACTCATTATTTGACCGTGGCTTGGTATTTGTCACAAATTTATAAGGAAGAAAACAAAATACGTACCAACCACTCTTTGTGGCCCTGCGAGCCATCCAAGTCCAAGAGCTTAACAGCCACGGGTTGAGCCTTAAGGCCATGTCTAAGCTTGTCATCAATGAACCCTTTATGCACTGGTCCGAACCCACCTTCTCCTAGAAAGTTGCTAGAAGAGAAAGACTGCGTGATAATCTTGAGCTCGGCAAGTGAGAAAACATGCAGGTTAGTCCCCGCCAGAGAAATGGAGAGATCCTCTGAAAGAGTCGTGCTTGGATAACTCAAATCCGTCACTGAAATCCTGTGAGAAGAATTTGGCTTCGTAGCCACCACCTTCTTTGGCTTGGGAGAGGGATACTCACCCTTATAGCAACCCGGGAAGATGGATTTCCAAATGACTTTCATGAGGGTCATTGTTGATCAAGAGAGAAAAACTAAAACTAAAACTAAAACTTGAAGAAATCTTTATGATGGTAGTTAATAATCTACAACCTCATAGCTGATCAAAGATGTTTGTATGGAGATATATACGTGAGGAAGGTTCAACTTGTTGAGATATTTGAATGTATTAGGTAGGAATTTAGAGAGATAGGATTGCGGAAATGAAAGGGTTTTAAGACTTTCGAAGTGAAAGGTTATTCAAAATCTTCAACTGCTCAGAGAGAAAGAGGTTTTCAGCTCCTTTTTATACCAGCACAAATGTTGATTTTTTCCTACAAGGTTACTTTTGATGAGTTGTCTAGGTCCTATATGCCATGGATTTCTTCTTTTTGTGCATAATATATATATATATATATATATAGAAATGGAATGAAGGGGTTGTTTGGCAAGCAAGAAATTGCCAAAGATCTGAATAACTTTATTTGTTTAATGTTATTTGATAATGGGGAACCGAGTATCCCAAGTCCAAGGTGTTGGTTAAAGCCAAATGACGTAGCTACCCCTACTTGACTTTCATGCATTCATGGTGACAAATTTGGAAATTATTAACTTTGACTTGTCATGTTTCCAACATTTTCAATTGCTGAAGCACCTTCGACATTTTCCTTTCACTTTCTAATTTCCATTTGGTAAAGACTTGCACAAGCTGCTGCTCATGATTTCATACTGCTGCATAGTACAACCTTATTTTCTTCTCTCTTGTCTTGTTGGGTTTTCGTTGACCATAAATTCCGTAACTAAAATTAATGCTTGGATACCTATATCTACTCTTCTCCTTTGATCAATACTATTAGTAGGTGCCTGGTGTCTAATTTATATCTTTATAGAATTAAAAGTTCTTCTGTTGAAATCAGTGTCGTTTTATGAAGAAAAAGATTTATATATTTTACAAAACGGTAATAAAACTTCAATAATACAGTGAAAACTCAAAGAAGTCTCTAATCGGTCTCAACTCAATTGTTTTTCTATGCAGATATGTAGCAGAAAAGGGCTATTATGTCACACGACGTGGTTGTGGTTGTACTATTACTTTTTTGGGGAAAGTGTGTGCAAGCAAGTGGTTGTGCTTTTTTTTTTTCCTGCGTGTTTGTTCTTCAGATATTGAAAATTATACTTGGTTGGTTTGCTTTCAACCTGAGTTGGATTGGTTTCTAGAAGATGTAGATAAAACATAAATTAATTCAACATGTTGTTTATAAATGACAAAAGCAGCATTTAAATATATGAATTGGAAGGATATGCATATCATCAACGACAAACACAGGGACTTATAATATGCCTAAAATATATGGGGTTATCATCTCAGAATGCTAATTTAAATGAAAATGTTAGAGGGGTCACCAACTAAAAAATGCCAATATATATATATATATATATAGTCATACGTTTAATATTATATGATTCAGAATTGAAGTTAAGGAAATTTCAAAACTTCTGGGACAAGTCTCATTCCTATGTTTCTGACTTTTTGGTTTGTAGTGTAACAGCAAGAGGGGATTCTATCCCTTCCAAAAGAAACTTCTATAGGTATAGTATTTCTCCTTTTTACATTATTGTAGGAACTACATTAAATAAGTCAAATAGAACACACAAGTTTTTAAGGTAAATTAAAGCCAAAAAATTAAAATTAATATACTATATCTTATAACTTAACTATGTGATACTTGAACATTTTGAAAAAAATATAACTGTAATAAAACCCCTCATATAAACAGAAATTCATTGTTCTTAATGGTCCAAGCTGAATTAAAAAGGTGAATCAAACAAAAAAAAAAAATAGTATCTTAGTACGAGGCCAATAATTAATGTTGGATTTTGATCTTAATACGGTATTCTTTATTATGTTTACGTGGAAGCTAAAAATTCACAAGTTTATAAACTAGAATAATTCATCAAACGGCGTGAAATGTACGACATGTTAGATTACTAATTAAGGATTTAAATAAATTGAAATAATCAATTATCTGCTCTTGATTTAATAACTTTTATTGAAAACTGTTGCTGGTAATTTCATAAATTAAGATTATAAAGAAATCACACTCGATGGGATTATAAGGAAATGGAAGGAATTATTATCATTATTATTTGAAAGAAGGTTATATAAATTAAAACATGAGTTAGAAAGAAAACTTGAAGTTCCAAAGAAAAACCATTTCGGGGAGGCATGTCTTTATATAAGACGATTAGAGAGTTATTTCGATTTTGCCGATAAAAAAAGAGAGTTATTTCCACACAAAAAAATGTACCATGTGTCAACGAGGTAAAAATCAAAGAAATCGTAAAGGGGTATAAAGAGGGGTTGAATGTAGCATTTTAATAGGTGAACAAATTAGATAAAAGGCACCAAATTTCTCTACCACAACAATAGTAAAGCCAAATGAGATGAGAGTGTTATTTTTTTTATCTACCCATCTTTTATATCAACTCTTTACATTATTTAAGTTTTTCCTATATTTTTAGTAATTTTGTTTTGGTATTTTTAAGAGAATATCTAGTAGAATTAACACTAATGAATATGAGTTAATCTATCTAAAAGAATGTAATATTATCTTTAACTTAAAATTTTAAGATAATAAATTTATATATTTAAACATGTTTATGTTTACTCGATCACATAAATTCTTAAGAGACTCTCATTTAATCTAAGTTGAATGTGAAAATATTATAAAAGAGATAGTAGAGGATCTAATTGAACTTCATTTAACTTCAACATCTTAGTAGAATGCACTGCTAATAAAAATTAAAGAAATAAAATGTAACACTTAAATTCATATTTAAAATTTCAACAATCTCTTCCTTAAATGAGTTTTCCTAATTATCTTAAACTCACACTTAATTTCTAACTATATTTATTATTTATTTATTTCTCTATATTTTATCTTATAAATTTTATGTTTATTGTTTAACTATTATTTTAACTTCGAAACACTTTCACTTTTAGTAGTATTTATATTTCAATTTTTTGAAATTAACTCTTATTTAAATAACTTATATAATTTTTTTGTATTTTCCTCAACAATGGTTACATTATTTACTTTTTTTTAAGTTACTTGAAATTTTATGACTGTAGTTATCTTTTTTTAAGACATTTTATTTCCACCTAGTTAAAGTATTTTCATGTTTAAAACTTTGTTTCTGAAAAGCTTTTTCCTAAGTAGTTCATGCCATCTATTAGTTAAATCAAGGTAATAAACCTGATGAAAAAAAAAACCTTAAAAATATGTAAGTTTTAATTTTATGTGTTTATTTATGAAAGTCAGATTCTTGTTAAATTAAAAATATCAATCATTACACATTTAAAATCGATCCAAATTAAAGTATTAGATTGCTAGTCTAAGAAAAAAATTGTTATTGTTATTTGTTTTATAATAAAATAAATTTAAAATCTTTATTTTCAAATAAAACAAATTGGTATGACTCTTTATAAAAATAGAGTTTTTGTATGCTTACGTTATTTCATTAGTTATATTTTCTAATAAAGACATAAAATTAGGAGTGTTAAATAAGGATGGTATATAAACTCATATACTTAAATATTTTCTAAACTCTCTGAATGTTTATATGAAATACTTAAATTGATGAGATATAAATATAATATT
The DNA here is from genome assembly GCA_030347555.1 of Lablab purpureus. Classification (NCBI taxonomy): domain Eukaryota; kingdom Viridiplantae; phylum Streptophyta; class Magnoliopsida; order Fabales; family Fabaceae; genus Lablab; species Lablab purpureus. Next base: position 4,090,718 of record CM059262.1, read on the forward strand.
ATTGACTTTTAAAATTGAGTTTGAAGATGTATATATCTATATCTGGCCCGACCATATCTCATATATATTTCTATTTTAATTACTAATATATTTTAGTTTATTTGATATTCTATTTTAGAATATCTATACGATTATAATTTTTTTTCTTATTATTTGGTATTAAAAAAGTGTCTTTTTAAAATTAAGTTTTTAATAATATTTGTCTATTTATTTTTTTACTTTTTATAAAAAATATTTAATAAATATACTTATTATCCTATTAAAATTACACAAATTTCATATTCGTATTAGAATCGTAAAAATAATATGAAACGTAGATGAATATGGATTGAAAGAAAAATATGGTGAAATTGGCATTCTTCATATGCGGTTGTTATTTTATTTACAACTAACCATAATCTAAAATTACAAATGTTTTTATAATTTATCTAAACGCGTATTGGCAATAAACATTTATTAATTATTATTTTAACATAATTTATACTATGTCTAAAGTAACATAAGTATGATCTGAATGTTACTAAAAAAACACAAATTATCATCATCTGTGTTGATAAAGTAAAAACAAGTTATGTGAAGTTAGTAAATAAATTAGTTAATTAAGGAGAAATAAGTAGATTAGGGTTTGAGCAGAAAGAAGTGTCCTTTCCGTGGGGAAAATGTGTTTTGGGACTTAGTGATATTATAATTTCCATTATTTTGGTTGGAAAATTAATTCAAATAGCTTGGACTCAAACTTTGTGTGCGTTCCAAGACAAAACCGCGGTGGAGATAACTGAATAACGATCAAAGGGAGTAGGTTAAGTGGGGTCACGCCACGTGTCCTTAAATTTACAAAAATTTAACGACCTTGTCAACACTGCAAAACCTCACAATTCAATATCACTTCCCATGGCAAAATATTATACAAGTCTTAAAAATGGATAACCATGCTAATCTCACTTAAACATCATTATTCTAAGATTAGGGTTTCGTCACTCTATTATTTTATCAAATATTTGATACGGATAGTTAAACAAACTGTTCTACATCACTTAAACCAACTTAATTCTAAATTAATCTAGCTTTGATAAGAAGTATCTAGAAGCTGAAATTTTCCTAATGCAACTTCATCTCATGTCCTATTCTTAAAAAATATATACATTCTTAAACAATATATATAGACAATACGTGTGTGTATATCTATATAATTTATCAACAATTTAAATTTAAAAATGATATATAATGATTTATCTTAAACACATATGGTATTATTCACTTTAAAGATGAAAATTTCATCACAATTTTTTCTTTAAGAAATATTTCAAAAAAGAAAAAATATATATAAATCACTTTTAACTTCAATTTTTAAGTAATAGAAGACTATTGATACTGAAAGTTAATATAGAGTACACGTATTAATATTACGCATAACTAAATTGTAAAATTAGATAAATAATATAAATTAAATTAAGATAATTGTATCTTTAAATAATAAAATAGTTATAGTATTTTTGTATGTTAAGTCAAGAGGTCGTATAACTCTAATATATCCGTAAAGAACTAAGTTAGTTGGGTAAAACAAAATATGAGCCATTTAAAAATAAATCTATAGAAAGAATAATATTTTAAAATTGATGGGGACGTCACTACAAATTTAATTAACATGTGGTGATGGAGATAAAAAAAGAATAATGTGTGTGAAACAATTGATAATATGATTAAAAAAAGAGAGTTTGAAATGGTAGGTTAGTAATAATATTTACACTCCCATGAGAACACGTACGGTATAACATTACAATTTTTGACTTTATGATACATTAATCTACAAAATTTTACTCTTAAAAATGTTCAAACTTTTCTTCATATTTGTTATTTTTTATTTATATAATATTAAATATTAAATAAAATCAAATTGTTTGGTATTTGGGCACTAGGAAATAGCATCTGCGGGTCATATATGCTATTTTATTTTATTTGACCATAAACATGCGATATTAATTTGTTAGTCACAATTTATAATAAGAAAAATATGACATCTTTGACTTTTCTTAGTTTTTACTTAATGGTTTCAGTATTTTCATTATTTATGTGTGTCTTGTAAATGGAATTAAACACAGAATCATTTCAAGATAAAAAATTGTTTAGAGATGAAATGGGTATAACAAGTAATAATTATTGTTGAAATTATATTTCTAAATACATTTTTTATTTCTAAAAAAATATGCTTTCAAGCATTAGTTCTTTAAAATGAAATCGTTTTTACAAATACGGTTTTCCCATTTATATAATTTTGTTTAAACTATACATTTCGGTCATTTTAAAAGAAATTTGTGATAAAAAAGTCTAATTATTAATGTCAAATGATCCTTAAACCGTGTCTTGTTCAAGTTAATTTCAACTTAAAAAATATATTATTAATAATTTTATTGAAACATGTCAATCAATTTATTATATCATTATAAGTGTAAACAAAAATTTAAATGGAAGTTGTGGTGCTTTCTGACTGATAAGCAGATGTAAATTTTAGACACTAAAAATATGTAAATAAACAATTTTATATTTTTTTGTGAACTTTTGCCCATCAATATATTTTCACAAGTGTTTAAGAAAGATTAATATTTTGTTAAGAGATTTCATCCTTTATGTATTGTTTGTTATGTGTTAATTTTTTTATAAATTAAATGTTTATACATAATTTTAGTGATGTAAATATTACTCGAAATATAATTTATTTGAGATCGTGTAAAATATATGTATAAAATTAAAGATAAAAAAAATTCAAGATAAGAAAAAACATGGAAATACTAAAAAAAAAAAAACAAAATATACTAAATAAATTATTGAAACAATGTTAAATGTAGAAAAGTAGAAGAATGAGATAAAGTGTCTAAAAGTAAATGGTTAAAATGAAATTATTAAAATTATTGTAGTAACTTATTTATATGTGCACGTCCTTCTATCTTAAAATAGGTCTTTTTTTTATTGATGAATTAAATGAATGGGTTGAAAAAAATTTATTCTCCAAAACTTCTGCATAAAAGTGGATTAGGAGCAAGATAAAAGTGAGTTTGATCCATAAATACTTTTCATAATTGCATATAAGTTTCTAATATTTTTAAAATTTTAAAATGATCCATAAATATTTTTCCATTAATTACAGATTAGTTTTTAATTAATTTTTATTATTTTCAATTTAGTCCTTAAAAAATTTAAAATAATTTTGTTTTAGTACCTAACTAAATTCTTTATATTTGTAATTATGTTCATGGTCTAAATCTCTTATGAATTATTATTTACAAATTAAATGATATTATTTACTTTCTAATTTTTGAAATTCTTCTACTTATTATTTAGTAATTTAGGTGAATAAGATTACGATTTCCATTTACTATTCAATAATCAAGATAAATTTCTGAAAACAGTTCACTCTTTCACTTAAAAATAACTTTTACAGTGATTTTATTTTGGAGTATTAGAAAATAGTTCTAAGAATATTGTTTGTTTATTCAATTAGTTTGAAAAATTATTTATTTTTTTATAAAAAGTGTTGAGGCATTACAAAGTATACTTTAGTTTATGGTCAATTACAATTCTCCATAATTATACTAACTTAACATCATAACTTTCGTTAACATCATAAATAAACAAATGAGTATGTTCATCAAAATAATTAAATCAAATCTATATATAATTTACTTTGTGCATTAGATTAATATTACTAATATGTTCATCCAAATAAAATAAAATAGTAATATTATTAGTTAATTAATAAGAACCATGAAGTGTTTTAGTATAATGTAGATAAATTTGTTTGAACTCATTTTTTTCTGATTTCCCACAGTAAAAAATGTTCACCTGATATATGCATTGCATAAATTGGCAATAGTTTTTGTAGTTGTTATTAGGGTTTCTTTTTTCTCACCGAATAAGCACTTTCAGTTAAAAATCAAACGAGAATTGAAATAGCTCTTAAGTTATCAAGTTTAACTTTGTTTCTCCAACTATTCGTCAAATATATTTGGTAAAGTTTAAAAGGAGAAAAAAAAATCAATCAAACCACTACCAACTCGTTTTATTGTGAAGTTTTACCAAACATTATACTCTTGTTTTTTGACTTGTAATTTTCTTCTGTTCATAATCATGAACTTGCAAGAACAAAAACGAAGAAAGAAAGAAACTATTTTGGTATTCAACTAAGATCAGGAAAAGTCTTCAAATACGTAGGGTTGATTTTATCTACGTACACATTACATTTTTAAAATAACATTCTTCGTGATCCTTCAAACAAAAAACAAATTCTTCAAAAAGTCAAAGTTCAAATCACAGTAGGAACTAGTGACACCCCATCTGGGAACGGGCTTTTATGCACATCAATTAAGCTCATAACTATCACAATGTGGTTTTTTATTATTTTATTTTTCAAAAATAAATTTTAATTTAGTTCAAAATTTATAATGCCACACAAAGATTATTAATTAAAGGTTAAGTATTTAAACTCGAAAATTTTAACTACGTTTTTACTTTTAGTTTTTAGAATTAGTTTAGGATTAAATATGTTTTTAATCCTTGAATTATTTTTGTCAAAAGTGTATTTTGTTATTGAGGTAAAAGTTGGACTTATTTGTTCTTATATTTTATAAACTCGTGTAAATGATATTTGATGTGTCAAAATTCTTTTTTATCTCTTTATTTTTCTCCCCCTACTTCATTATTATTCGTCTCTTAAATTTTTTTTACTCTTTTCTCTTTCATTTTTTTTCATTTTTCTTTTTTTACATATGTCTTTATTTGTCATGGGAATCATTTTCAGAAACTAATTACAATTTTAACAAATAGTTCACAGACTAAAAATATATTTAACCAATTAATTTATAATAACTTGAAAGTATAAGAAAAATATAATTCATGACGATTTTAAAATCGCTGGTGACTCAAGTAAAGAATTTTTAAGATAACATGTTCAAACTTTTTTTATTTATAAATATGATAAAAATTTTAAAAAATTAAAACGTAGAAATTAATTTAACCTTAATTTAACATTGTATCAAAACCTATGTATTCGGTCAACTCTTTTACAGGTTACCCACACGTGAGATTGGAGACTGAAGAGTGATGATTAGGGCTTGTAGAATATTTATAACTATTAAGAGACTTTTTTTTATCTATATATTTTACGGTTTTAATACACTTTTTAATTTATACAAAAATTATTATTTTTTATTTCATCTCTTTGTAAATAATCACAAAATTGATTCTTTCTTTATGTTCACATTTTATTTATATTTATAATTTTTATCTTCTCTACTCTTTTACATTTCATTTGTTCTCTCTCTAACTTATTACTTCAATTTTTTATCTTAAATTTAAATCTCTTAAATAACGTTTCAATTAAAAAAACAACATAAAAGTAAATAAATTATATAAATAATATGTGTGGAAAAAATATTAAATTTAAAATTAGTACACATATTAATACGTTAAATAATAAAAATTCTTATAATAATTAAATTTTAATTTAATAAAATAGCATGATAAAAATACATATAAACAAGCCTGTTTTTTCGCTAGTGAAAGGTAATGTAAATGCATGATTTTTTGTTGTTGTTAAGTTCCCTTTTTTTTTCCAGTAACATGTTCGAGTTTGAAAACTAAACTAGCAAATATGTCTAAGAAAGTAAAGTACAATTAATATTAATTCGTTCAAAATTACTTAATATTATATCAATAGTAAATATATATTTAGTTTCCCATTTTTCATACTTACATGCTTCAAAGGTTAAACCTTATTATAATTAATTATACTACTCTTTTATATTTAATACACTATTTAATTTCAAATTTGTGTTTCGATTCTTCTTAGCCAGAGTCCGAACAAAACTGATTTAAACACACACACACATTTATGAAAGAAAAAACACTAAAAGGTAAATAAATTAAATTTCTCTTTTAAATTAAAATTATATTTTCTATCTAAAATGTATTCCTCCTAATTTCAACATGTAACACTGTTTGAAGTTAAATAAACTATTTAAAATTTTTGTATTAATTACATCGGCCAACACTCTCAAACATTGTCGAGTAAAAAGAAGTCCACATAAAAAAATATTTAAATATTACTTATATATTAGTAAATAACTTCATTTATTATTAATTAATTTTAAGTTAAAATTTAAGATAGTATTATAATTCTCCTCACTTACACCATATTATTACATTCCTATATATCCTTGAATTCACATTATTAAAATTAATATTTTTTAACATGAAGGAAAATGTAGATAAAAAAGAAAAGATACACATAAAAAAATATTTGAGTATAACTTATATATAAATAGACAACTTTTCTTAAATTGATTTTAGATTAAAATTTAAAAATATTATATATATATATATATATATATATTATAATGTGATTTTCTTTACTTCAACCATCATATATTTATTATCTTTTGTTCTCCTATTATGAGTATTATCAAACTATTCACATTTACAAAATTAAATTCATTAGTGACAATTCAATATACTCCAATTCAATTAAATAAGACACTATTCCGTAAAAATTCTAATTCACAATAGTTTGTCATATATAAATATTATGATAGGAGGAATTCATGCCAAACTAACCAATAGTTGATCTTGAATATTATTTTTTCAGATTTATAACTTAAAATATTAACAATAACATTATATGTCATACTGTGTTGTGGAAAATAACATTTTAATACATCTAAGTTAAATACCTACATATTATTTGAGCCATGTAGAAAATGATAACAAAATGTCTTGGGTAACTTGAGCATCACAAGAAGCAGTAATAATATTGAGTTCTCTTAAAAATTATATACATATATAAAGAATATACAAATAAGGCGAATATGTTATGCATGTATATATTTGAGCAATCAACACAGACACCAGTGGATTTATTGTTGAAGATATAGTCTTAAACCTATAATTGATGATTATAAAAAAATAATTTTTATTTAAATACATTTAAATAATTAATTATGTCTATGTAAATAAGAAACTAAGAATTTACATAATAAAAGAACATATAAAGATAAAAAGAGAAAAAGGTATGTTTGAGAAGGTTTAAATGTATAAGGGTCATTTTTCCATAACCTTCAAAATATAATTAAAATTATCAAATTATTCCTACATCTTTATGTTTTTATATTAGTTTTTTTTTTCATATTGGTTTTTTTTTGGATTGTGTAATTTAGTAAAAACTTTTGGATTGTGTAATTTGAAAGTCATATTCATGATTAAATAATTAAAAATGACTTTCGGATTATATAATCTGAAAGTCAAAAAAATATTTTCAAATTCTAAAATTTAGAAAACACTTTTAGTTTTTGGATTCTACAATCCAAAATAATTTTAGGAGTAATTTTGATATTTTAAAAATTTTGGGGGTCCAGAAAGAAAATAGGGAGGTACACGAATAAATACCCAATGTATAAGTTGAAAGTGAAGACATGTCCAATTAAAACCCAAGAATTATTACCCACATCCCATGACCCAGCCCATTCTCCAAACCCTAGCTAGCACCACCAAACTCTAACAGCTACCAAAGACACACTGAAATCATCAAGAGTATCAAATGCATTACTCACCTTATCTCCCTGCAATTTGTTTCTTCCTTCTACTAAGTTCTTTTGCGTTCTCATCCTTGATTGAGGGTGCTATCTCTCCAGGAGTTAAACAAGAGGCTTCGATTTTGTGGGTATTTTATTTTGGAAACCTTCCAAGCTTTTCGGTTCTAAAACATGTTTCTGAATTAGGGTTCTTTTAAAAATCTTCCAAAAACAAGTTTTCCAAAATATATTTTCACAGTTCGTAATTTAGAAATTAAATAATATAAAAAGTAAATGTGTTAATAAAGTTTATTTCAAAAATTTTTTAGAATAAATAATTCAAAAATTACCATTAAAATAAAATATAAAAATATAAAATCATCATTTTAAAATTATGTAGATGCAGATCATTTGGAGAAGGGGGAATGGGTAGAGAAGTTGGTGGTAAAGTAAGGACAAAGGAAGGAGGAGGAGGAGTGAGGAAATTAATTTGTGTATAGTGATAAGTACAGACCCAGTCACATTAAAATTATGTAATATTAGACTTTTAAATTTTTTTTATCATATAAAATAAATTTTTATAAAATATAAGAAATTTTAGTAGTGAAATTAATATAATAATATTAAAGAAATAGATTTTTTATTTTAAACATAATTAAGACTTAAGATTAAATGTCTAAATTGAAAATAAAAGATAAATAAAGAAAAAAAACCATCATTAACAAACACAATAATATCAATAATATAACTTATTTGTTTTCGTGAGCCTTAACTTAGCCTTCCCATTATGTATCTTGCCATCCTCTTAGCACTTTGAAAAAATAACAAATTGTAAAATTCATAATATTAAAATGTTAATATGCATTAAATTCAGTTATGAAAGCAACTATTAATATATTAAATTAACATTATTATCATTTATAGACCTATGACATTTCTTAAGTAATTAATTTCCTATTAACAGTGGACCACAAGTATTTAATTGCAGAAAATTAAGGGAACAAATTTGTAATTAAACTTTTATTGGGACTAATGAGAATAATAGTTCTAAGAAGCATATATTTCCATTACTTTAAAATGTTAATGATATTTCCTCAATTGTCACCATCACTGCTTAAGAGAAATTAGAAGGAAGAGTCAAGGTGTTTCTAAGATCCTAACTACTTTCTATAATTGAGAGTTTTGGAAAATCTAGAACTTAAGAGGCATTGAAGAGTTGTTTAAAAATTTGTGGATGAAAATGGTTAAACACAAAGCTTATCAAGATATGAGATTGTTTTGAGCTTTTGAAAACGAATTTTGTTGTCTAGATTCATTGTACCAAGGTTCCAAAAGGGGCATAGATAATTATTATGCTTCAGATTTAAACCTTTTTCACACACAGCACCTTCATGCTGGAAGAATGGCACTGTTACAGTTGAATGGTTACCACAGTTTATGAGTGTCTTCATCTGGTGATGGGAGCAATGGGTATCTTCCATAACTTGACAAAGCTTGGTTGTGGCAATAGAGTTGCTTCTACGACTAAATCGCTCATTTGGGCCATCAATGATGGTGATGGCAACATAATATCTCCAATACCACGTCATGGAACACATCATCAACCTTTTACAAATCAATAAATCATACATCAATAAATCAGACATAAATAATTAAAATAATCTTTTACTAAATTTTAACAATTATTTTCAATACTTTTTAAATGTGAAATTCGTATTATTATTATTATTATTATTATTATTATTATTATTATTATTATATATATACATAGTAAATTCAGATGGAAAGAACATTTAACATGAAATTAACAAATCTGATTTCTTAGTTGCCATGTATTATTTCCATGATTCAACTCAATTTAAATGATCTTTTGACACTAAGGACTAATTTGATTTACTTAACCTAATGTCGGAGGTTATTAAAAAATAAAAATTAATTATTGAAAAACAACTAATTACATCTGAATATTAAATACATAAATATTAATTTTAAAATGGTATTACTATAATTAAAAAATATAAATCGTATAATTTTAATTAATTACATCAATAATTTTATCATAGTTTTCGTGAAATGGATGATAACAAGACAAATAGTATCCTAAAGTCAAATTCGATGATTGTTCTGAAAAAATAATTTAACCCAATTTAAAAAATAAAATTATGGAAGTAATTTATCGTACCATACAAATAAAAATGAATCTTCAAATAAAATAAAGAAAAAAATAGAATCCACGCATCTTTAAAAATATCTTAAACTCAAAGTTAGAAGGGATAGTGTGGTCCCGAGATCATTAATATTTGATGAATTCAAATAGAGCGTATCACCATTCAAGATTCCACAACAGTGGGAGAGATCAATAATAAGAGAACCAAACCAACCAAAAGAGAGTGAAAAACATGGCGCGGTTTTCAGTGGTGTGGTGCACGGTGGCGGTGCTATTGTGCGCCGTTGCGGGCGGCTCCTGGCTGGAGGATGCGAATCCGATTCGGATGGTGTCGGAAGTGGAGGAGCAGGTGATTCAGGTGATAGGTCAGTGCCGGAGCGCTGTGTCGTTTGCGCGGTTCGTTGGGAGGTTCGGAAAGAGGTACCAGAACGAGGAAGAGATGAAGCAGAGGTTCGAGATATTCTCGCAAAACCTCAGGTTCATCCGCGCCACCAACAAGAAACGCTTGTCCTACACTCTCGCTGTTAATCGTATGTGTCACTCACTCACTCGCTCAATCTTCTCTTGTTATTGTTTTTCCCTTTATGCCGTTTGGTTTTGATCAGATTTGATCGGATTCTCATCGCTAATCATGCTTCCACTGACCCAGTGTTGTTGATATCTAGTTTTGATCTATGACTTTTCACCTACTTTTGTCTTTAAAAAAACAGTCATTTGTATGTCTAATAATTTAATTTAAATATTATTTTTATTAGTATAAAAGAAATTAAAGTTATAAAATAAATTATATATATATATATATTCAATGTTTTAAAATATTAACTAAGAAACTTATATTTCAATTTTAAATTTTAAATATTGATTCAATTTTAATTTTGCATTCTGGATCCATGAATTTGGAGTGGTGTATTATTTTATTTAGAAAGATTTAAGTTTTAGCAGTTTTTTTTATTAAATATTAGTTGTTTCCAAAACACAAGAAATCATTTAGCATAATCATCCATCCAAAAAATTAGAAATAAAAGTATTCAAAGATAATGGATGATTTTATCTCTAAAAACTATTCGGTAACAATTTTTTGTTTTATTTTACAGATTAAATTACTATATAAAAATTTTACCAACAAAACACATAAAAGTAGTATCTAAATTAAAAGTTAGTGGAGACAAACTATAACAGTTCTAGAAGACACTTTTGCATATTACACTATGGATATGTTTTAGACGAATTATTTTATAAGAATTTTTAAGAGAGAAAAATAAAAGACATAAACTAAGATTAGTTTTTCATCACTAAAAATTAGTTTATACAAGAATTAATTTGGAAAAACTCTCTCATAGTTTTTCTAATTTTTTTATTTTTAATTTGGACGTAAACTAAAAGAATTCAATTATTTTTTTCGTATTTTATCTCTCCTAAAAGAGTTTATGAAGAAATTCGTACAAAAGACCGAAATGAGCTCAATTTTAGCTGTCATTTGGAGATATAGAAAAAAGTTATGGAGTCGGAAACTTGTAAGGAGATTAGTTTTAATGGTTATTTAGAAGATGAGCATAAGAAAAGGAATAATGGTATTATGTAGATTAAAGAGTTTAATGAAAAATAAACTGCGTAAAAAAGAACGATCTCTCTGTTACAGATATACTATCCTCAGGAAGTATAAAGTTAATATAGATACTTCTCTAGTCCAGAAAACGAAAATATAGATACTTCTGTTCTACATCAACTGCTTCAAATATTTTAATTGTATTATATAGTTTTTTATTTTTAAACATAATACAGGTGTGTGTCACAATAATTATATAAATATATAAAAATGGTTTTAATTTTTTAATTTGAATTCTCTGTTTAATTCAAGTTTTATATATTGCACTATAATACGTCATATTTTATAATTTGTGTTATTCTCTGTCATGTTTAACTGTTTACGCTTTCTAAATTTCTAAATGAGTTGAAAATGAAATTCAAATATCATTCTATTCTATTCTATTGTTTGGAAAATGAAAATTTGAGTGTGGTTTGCATATGAGTCTCATGAGATAAAATACAGGCTTAAGATATTCAGTGAAAGAAATATGTAGTTTATTAGAGAACAGGGTGTCTTTCTTTTCCATCATATCATATTATTATTTACCACATTTATGACTTTTTTATATAAATTTATTTTCTTTCAACCTTTTTTTCATTCACTCCAATCTACTCCAAAATGGAGTGAACTTTTAGTATTTTCCTTCATCAAATAATAAATAGCATACTAAAATAATAATAAGAAAGTGAATATGTTTTTAGCACAGTTTATCTAATACAATCATTAGTACTTTTCGTCTTCAAGCTATGAACCATTTCTGTCTTCAAGCATTTACGTTATCATGTGACTGCTCAAGTTTGGTTTTGGTGTTCCAGAAAAACAGAGAGGAGGGGAAAGGGTTTTGATTTGAAATAGGCTTTGACGTTATTTATTTGTCTTGTGAAACAGATTTTGCTGATTGGACCTGGGAGGAGTTCAAAAGACACAGACTAGGTGCTGCTCAAAATTGCTCTGCCACTCTCAAAGGCAACCACAAGCTTACCGATGCTATTCTTCCTCCAACGGTGTGTTTTCAAAATTCTACTTAAATGTATTGTTCCATACAACACATTAAGCAACACGTTTCGTGTTCACTGTCAATCACTTTTTATTACAGCACATAAATGTTTGACTTTTGAGATAACAGTACGTGTGGCATTTAATAATGTCTGAAACTAAAAGTACAACCATACTAAAATAACATATTTGTAATGTTAAGACTAGATTGATTGATGTTCGTGACTCGAAAAACTAATTTGATGTATTTGTTTGTCTTCTATTGGAAAAGAAGTATTTAATTCTGGAACATTTTTTTTTGCTTTTGAGATATAAAATTTGTTTGTCTTTTTTATTCAATACCTTTTGTCACAATGTTTAGAGGATATCGTGTAGATTACTATGATTTTTATTCCATTGGTCATGTGTACAGAAAGACTGGAGACAAGAAAATATAGTCAGCGCAGTTAAAGATCAAGGCAGCTGCGGATCATGCTGGACATTCAGGTTACTTTGGGACCCTGAAACACTGTTTGGAATGAACAATGAGTGAGGTACAGCGTCTAATTTGTCATGATTCTAACCGTGATATTTGCCTAATGCAGCACAACTGGGGCTTTAGAGGCAGCCTATGCACAAGCACATGGAAAGAGTATCTCTCTTTCTGAGCAGCAACTAGTGGATTGTGCTGGTCATTTCAACAACTTTGGCTGTAGTGGTGGGTTGCCATCACAAGCCTTTGAGTACATTAAATACAATGGTGGGCTTGAGACAGAGGAAGCATATCCCTACACGGGAAAAGATGGTGTCTGCAAATTTTCAGCTGAAAATGTTGCGATTCAAGTCCTTGATTCTGTCAATATCACCTTGGTACTCACTTCTCTGATTTTTCTTCAAAATGAGTTGGAGTTTTTTTTTTTTTTTCCATAGTTTAGAATTAGTGACAAAACAACTTGTTTTTCTTTTAAAAAAATTGACATCAGTATTAGTGTTGATAATGCAATTTTTGTCACTAAATTTTGTTACTTATGCATTAATTTCTTGCAGTGCGGAATCAATCTGTTTTGGTCTCACGCCTATATGTAGTTTACAGTAATTTTTTTAAATTTTTTTATCTTATGTTTTGACTACAGGGTGCTGAGGATGAATTAAAACATGCAGTTGCTTTTGTTCGACCAGTTAGTGTGGCCTTTCAGGTGGTTAGTGGGTTCCGATTCTATGAGAAAGGAGTTTACACCAGTGACACTTGCGGTAGCACTCCTCTGGTGAGTCCTACAAATGCTTACCAAGTAAAAAGTGTCTAATAAAATTTTCAAAGCAAAATGGTTTGCTACAAGTATATGCTTTGTGACAATATCTATCCAATATATGGTATGTGGTTTTTTGTAACACACAATATATTTACAACCATTAGCATCTCAATGGTTAGTTAATTGTTTTGATGTTTTCCAAATGGTCCTAGTTAGCTTGTATCTTGCACGTTCATTTTGGTAATTGAAATGATGTCGAAATCTGAATTTGCTTGGCAGGATGTGAACCATGCTGTTCTTGCTGTTGGATATGGAGTTGAAAATGGTGTTCCATACTGGCTCATTAAAAATTCATGGGGAGAAAGCTGGGGTGACAGTGGCTACTTCAAGATGGAATTGGGGAAGAACATGTGCGGTGAGTACCCATAAGAGCTCAGTTTTAAATAAGAAAACTCCTACAGACCCTGCCCCAACAAAAACCAGACTTGAAGTACTTCAAATTTAAAACAAGTGAACTATTGAAAATCTGAGTTTCTAAATTTAAGACGAACTGATTTTGTTAATTTTTCATTTTCAGGTGTTGCAACTTGTGCCTCTTATCCAATTGTAGCCTAATTTGGATAACAATATGATCCCTGTACCTAGCTTTTCATGCGTCAAAGTTTAGAGCAGCTGATGCCAGTATAAAATAAGCTAGGTGTCATTGTATAATGAAGAAAGATTACTCCTAGTTGGGTTGGCATAATGTATAAAATAAGCTAGAAGTTGTTGTAAATCATTAAAAATACCATGGACTGAATGGTGTGTATCACATACATAATGATGATTATAAATTGTTAGTTATCATAAAAATTTATGCAAAGGTTGTTTTTAAAATGGGCGTATTAATGGCAAAATAAAAGGATAGGAATGAAAAAGATATACCTAATATAAACATTTGGAGGGATACCAAATTTTTGCTCGTTTGCTAGTATCAAAAGCCTATTTTCTTAAGAGTTTGAGAAACTGTCATCGACATAATAAAAAAAGTCCACATTAATTTAAAAAAAGACAGTTTGACTCTGATCAACAAGAATAAAAACTCAAGTGAGTCCTCACCTTGTAAATCGCCATTCACTGAAATTTTGATATTGATTAAAGTGAAAACCCCACTAAATATAAGAACAACATATAAATGGGTCTTATTTATAGTTAAAATTTGTTTATATACAGATTAAAAAAAATAAAAAACTTCAAGAAGCCGTATAAGAAAATTATATTCTTTTATGTATAAATTAGTTTTAAGTTTTTGATAAGTTATTTTTATTTATTTTTTTATTTTTGTTTCTAATTTTTTTACTTCTTACATGTCTTCTATGATGGTAAAGAATATTGTGATGTTAGCTGGATTTTGGTTTAAAAGGGAAAGAATAGGTGAGAGTAGATATAGAGTTTCTCAAGTCGGTTTTTCTTAGAGATGGAACTGATCATTTTTCTTTAGTTTTCAATATACTTCCATATAATAATGCATATTGATTTGAAGATCAAATAACATCATTATTAAGTTTTCACCTTAGTTTGTTTTTCTTCATTTAATTTCTCATGTAATATAGTACTTTAAATTGGTATAAATTTAGTTCTTGCAAGAATGAGAATGTAAAGAAATTTCTCTTGATATTTTCTTAAAACTAAAAGCTTCTTTAGAAAGTTAAGAGTTGAAATATTTTATTTAAAAAAAAATTTAATCAATTGCAAAAATGTTTCTTTATTTCATTCTTCTCTCTTAAACTTAAACTCAACTGAATAATTGTTTTTAGAGTGTTTCTTCCCACACTTATATGTTTTTTCATACACTCCTAAAATTTTAAAAAGCACCAAAATTATTATTGTAAAAAATAATTTTTAAATTGTAAAATTAGAAAATAACTTGTATTAGAAAAATTTTATTTTTTAATTGTAAAAACTGAAAGATAATTTTTAAAACATTATCTTTCAAATTATAAAACTTTAAAAGCTAATTTTAAATTCAAAATAGTTTTTTAGAAGTAACTTAAAAAAAATAACTTTTAAATTATATAATCTAAAAAATAATTAAATGATTTTTCGAAAGTCATTTTGAATCAATTTTACTTTTAAATTCTGTAATTTAAAAGTTATTATTAAATTATATAATTTAAAAAGTCATTGAAAAAATTATTTGATAGAAAAAATAAAAAAATTAAAAAAAAATTACAAGAACAATTTTAATATTTTTTAAATTTTTTGGATACTGAAAAAAATAATGGAAGGTACAACAAGAAGAAGCACTCTTGTTTCCAATAGCTACGTGAATATTCGAAAATACTTTTAAATATTTGTTTGTAGTATCTGTTAAATAAAGATGGGACTCTCCTAAAAAGAAGCAATAAAAATAATAATGTATAAAAGCATCCTCAATATAAAAGTATTGACAAGAGTTATAAATCTTTGATTCCGATTTTATTAAGTTTTAAAAAACTAAAATATAAATAAAAATTTATAAAGGTTTAGTTCTTATAAGATGTTAAAACAAAACATGTAAAAAATAATATAAAATGTTTTAAAGTGATATGATATAATAAAATTCCTTTGAAGTATATTAAAATTTTAATTTTTTAAGACTTTTGTCAAATTGTGATATTTCATTATGTTTTTTCTAATGGAATGTAATAAGTCAATTTTAGATAATTATTAATGTTAATGGTTGGAGATCTTATATAGATTAAAGCTGGGATTGAATTATAAACTTTTAATATATAAATGTATGTAAATCAGTTTTAGGAGATTAAATCATATTTAATTTTATTACTTTAATATATATATACTGTTTAAAGTTTATCATAAATTAGAACACACACACTTAATTTTTTCAAGACAAGAAGTGTTAAAAATCTCACATCAAAACTAATAATAAAAATTATCAAGTGAAAAATTTATCCTAGCAGCAACATTAAGAATTTCATGAATGAAATTATTAATTTTACTTAATGTACTAGAAAAAAAACCTATAGAACCAATAATCCAAATGGAAAAAAATAATGAACAAAAAATGTATAAACATGAAATTAGAACTCCCAAAACTTATTTAAGCCAGTAAGAAAAGAAAGCAAATGAAACAAATATAATAAACAAATTTATTTATTTATTTATTAAAAGAAAACACTAGTATTAGGTAAACACGAGAACGTTACAGATGGTTTTGGCGAGCAGGGGATCAGAGAAGCTCCGCTACTGAACCTTGGAATCGAACCCTCTCTTGTCTTCTCCTCTTTCATGGCGACGGACAGATACGCTTCGCCACCAGCCACATCGCCTGAGGACAACGCTCTGTGAGTCACTCCCACACAATACTGCGATCACTCTTCATTTTCTGTTACTTAGTTTCGCGATGCATAACAACGTACTTCGATTTCGTTTTCGTAGCTTTCTCGATATTCTGCACGAGGCTCCCCTTTTCGCTCACCGCAAGGCTGCTAGAGTTATCGGCAGCGTCTTCTATTGCATACTATTGGCAAGTTCAATTCCTAATGGCTCGTTTCGCAACATGTTGTGATGATTTTGATTGAATTCAAATTTGGCATTGATTGTGGTGTGAATTGCCTTTTTATTGGTTGGTTCCATTTTAGGCAGGTTATGCTGCTTTCGCCATTGGAGCTCCGTGGGTATTTCTTCCCGTGCAAGGACTCATCTCTCCCGTGCTTTGTAGTTGTGATGTTCTTCTCTTGCTGTTGACAGGTTTGGAACTGTCCTCAATTAGGGTTTCTTGGTTGTTATCTCTGGATAAGCTAGCTCGTTTTCTGAATGTGTTGTTGAATGAATGCCTTTTGCTATGGGTCTTCGGTTCTTTCTGCTGGTTTAAACAGTCTTTCTTTACTTGTTGCACTCAGTTGTGCTGCTTTTGTCTCCACTGAGATCTTCAAAAGAATGCCAGAATTTCCTTGTTATGTTGATACGCCTACTGCTAGCTTGAGCCTAGTTGTATTGTAGTTCACTTTTTTAGACCGACTGATTTTATATATGGTGTACAATTGTATTATGGTGAAAATTAAACATAAAACAGTATGGATTTTTTTTTTGATAGAAAAGTTAGTGATAAGGAGAAAAATATGACTTCACTAGTAATTTTCATTACACCCATTTTTTCAAAGATTTGAGAGGATGAAAACCCTTCCAAAATAAAGAGTGGTGCCGATGAATCCGATACTACTTTTTCACAAGATTTCCTGGGATTCTGGTAAAGAGGAAATAAATATGAGAATGTTCAATCTGAAGCACTCCCCTCCACCCGTAATGATAGAAGTTAAGCCTGAGATCCATCACTGTTTGTTGCATGCTTCAGTTTAAGTCCCTTAATGTTTTAGGAGCCCAAATCAGATCCCTATAGAATACTGATTTTTTTATGTATTATGCTAGTTAAAGCTGATTTCCAATATAGCCGTCGTGAGGTTTGTTTGGCCTAGTAACTTCAATCAAGTGCAGACAAATGTTCATTAAATTAATGAACAAAATTAATTAATGGTTGGTGTTTAGTTTTTCTTCTTCTAATGATTGATTTTATATGGTGTAAAATTGTATTTCTGGTTTTTGGAAATATATTGGTCAAAATAAAACATAAAAAACTATGGATTTTAAGAGAGTAGTGATAAGGACAATTATGTAGCTTCACAATTAATTTTCACTGGTCATTTTGTCCAAGATTTTTGGATTTGAGGGTGAATAACTTTTAAAAAGTGGATTGAAGTCTAACTCAACCTTACAAAACCGGTTTGTTAGGTTATGTTTTCACTCACTCATATAATATAATTTAGTTTAGTCATATCTTTGGTCGATGTGAAATCTCCAAAATATCTTGTCATGTCGAGTATTAGATATCTTAAGCGTGAAACTAGATATTTGAAGGTGGTCCAATAGCAAGTGACACGATACCATTTTAGATAGTTGATTTAAATCTTACTCAATGCTAAAAATTCAATTTGTAAGGTGAGGTTTATACCCACTTATATACTATGATTTTATTATACTTTTAGTCCACATAAGATCTCCAACAATAACTTTTGGAAATAAAGAGTGACAATTGATGAATTTGATGACTACTTTATAACAACATGACATGGGAAAGAAGAAATAAATGAGAATGTACAATCTAAAACACCCCCACTCCCCAAGGAAAAAAAGTGTTAAGCCTGATCCATCGCTGTTTGCTGCATTGATTTTTAGGATCCCAAATCAGATCCCTGTAGTATACTGAACATTTCTTATGTATTAACACACTATTAATGGGTAAAGTTAAATTTTAATATAACCATCTTGAGGTTTGTTGAACCTAATAGAATCTAAACTCAAGTACAGACAAAGGCTTTGGACTTTACATTTTTATTATGTTCATAAATGCTAATGTGTAAAGTTAAGAATATTGCTTCTAGCTAAATAAATATTAGTCTAATTTTAGTAAGCATTATAACTTACAAGCTTCTTTAACTTCTACTTAATATTCTGTGTATACAGTTTTATTATATTTAGTGGCCATATTTTTGCTGTTTCAGGAATATTTCAACAATACCTGGTTTATCAAGTGCAGAAGATACGTTTGCAGGTAATTCTTTTAATGACATTTCGCAATAGTTTCTGGAAGTTTTGCTATGGCATTAGACCTATAAAATAATATAATTACCACTATAAAATTTGCTGCAAACATCTCACAAAGTTTTGCTTATGTTTGATGTTGTTTAATGTTTGACTGTATTTTCTTTTATCACCAACATGATTGTTTGACCACTATGTTTGCTGCATGTTTGATTTTTCAGGGCTACTATAGTTTCAGCCAGAAGTTGAAATTTATTGTCCGCATACCCTTTTCTATTACAGCTTATGGTATGTATTTCAGTGTTTAAACTTTTCTTTCCGATTATACTTAATATATGATGTCAATTGATGGAAATGTCATAATGTCAATTGATGGAAATGTCATAATGTCAAGAACCGACTTAAGCCCAAAACATAAATTGTTTGGTGGATGCACATGAATGTTTTGATATTTTTAACATGGTGGATAGTTTATATTGTTTGAGTTGCTAATTATAATGTGAGTGTTCTCTACAATTCGATTTTATGTCAGGAACCGCTGCAATGCTACTTGTTATAGTCTGGAAACCTTACACTGGTTTTCTGTCAATCTCTGCGATATTGAGGTATATTCATCACTTGGTTGTACTGGTTCATTTTAGACATTTTAGATTAAATTGAATTAAAAAAATCTAATATTAGCAGGAGTATGCAACTTCTAAATACGAAGGACTACATCCTTAATCTGAATCTTGTCGTGGATAATAGGTGCCAAGTACAGGGAATAGACATTGAGGCTTTTTTGTATGTTTGGTTCAATCCAATGAGTATACTAAACTTAAAATCGTATAACTTTAAGAGTGATTTATCTAGTAGAATAGATAGTGAGGTTCACTATATTCCAATTTATAGATTTTCTAGCTGCAGTATATATGCTTAGTATGAGACGAAGAGTTTGGTTGGCAGTTGGACTGTTGCACACATCACAGAATATATAGCATGTATTTATCTCCCTGTTCCCTTCCCTTTGTCTAGATGAGTTAACAGTTGAACTTCTGGCATGGCCATGATCTAATGAAATTTTATTATTCACAACTTGCAATAGTTTCCTCACACATTATTACGGTTACATCTTCCAAGGTTTGGTTTTTACCAAATGATAATTTGTGTTATTCAGAACTTGCATTTTGTTCGCTTTTTTATTCTGCTAAGATGATTGTCTCATTTTGGTTGATTCAAAATGCTGCAGGATTATTATGGTAGTTGAAGCAGTATGTGCCGGATGTTTTATGAGTCTTTACATTGGTAAGTTTATATAATTTTATGGGGAGGAGGGGGAAGATGGAGCTACTAATTTCATTTATGATTTATTTACATTGATGGGATTAAGAGTGAGTTTTTGTGATGTCATAAAGCTAGCAATTAATTTATTTGACTAGTTTATAAGTTAATTTAACTAATACAAGAAATATTTGGTTAGGTATTTCAAAGTAATTTATTTTTAGGAGTTTTTCTAGTTTATAAGCTACATACTACAAGCTACTCCAGATAGCTTTTAACTTCTAACTTATTTAATTTTCTTCCATTATTATTCCTTATGTTTTAATATATTTTCTTGTTATCCTTAATTTTTTTCCTATTGCTTTTTTATTAGTTTGGATTAATATATATACATGTAATTGCTTATTTATTTTAATTTTAATTCTTACACTATTTTTAGTTTTTGTTGGGTTACTTTTTAATTTTTTATGTAGTCCAAATTAAAAAAAATATGATTACAAATTGAAGTAAGTAATGTTTCATTACATTATGCTAGTTGAAAGTTTTTTATAAAATAAAAATTGTAAAAGAGAAGGTTAATGTAATAGTAGTTCAAATTGAGAAATAAAAAAAATTAATTTTTTAAAATAAATAAAAATTAAGTTTGGTTATTACTTATTAGAAGAATTACTTCAAATAAAATGACTTATCCACATAAAAAAAATACAACTTTTAATAAATAATCAGAAGTACTAAAAAGTTTAATAAGAATTTAATTATTTTTTAAAAAATCTAGAATTCTAATTACATAAGAATATATTTTTATCTAGAAAACACAAATTTTATCTATATAATACAACTTATGTGATTTTGCATCTACCAACTAGTTTATCAACTAGTTTTACCAAACATTTCTAGTGCAATTAACTAGTTTATCAACAGAAGGAGTATTTTTTTTTTTGTATTTTGGTAGATACCATTATGTACAAAATTTAAAGCAATATTAAGAAATTTGTTTAGAAGGAATTATAGGGAAATCTTGTGCCTTGGGCAGACTGTGTCCCCTACTTGTCCTCCATTGGATTATAAAAAACTGGAAAATTTTATTGCATTCAACCTGTCGACTATAATTATAAGATCTCTTCTTCGTATATAGTAGAAACAGTACTAGTTTTACCTTGCCCTTCCTAACTACATTTGTGGTGCAAGCAGGTTACATACACCAGTACAATTCATTAAACTCACACCCTGATGTTCTGAAGTCCTTATACTCACCATTACAGCCATCAAGTTCTCTGGAGGGTCTAAGGCAAACATTTTGTAATTTAGTTTCTTTTTATGATTTTCAATCCCAAAAGTAAAAATAATAAATAAACTGTTCAGCAAAATAGTATTCTGAATGGATTTATGCTTGCCATGTATAAGATCACACTATGCCAATAACAAATTCAAATCATATCTGTAAACACAAATTAAACTGCGGGTTCTTGAATTGTGAAGACGATATCTTGATGCAATAGGTACCACGATGGTAGGCTCTCTGATCAGCAAATGGCTTTGCTGCAATATCAGCGTGAAAATCTTCATTTTTTGAGCGAGGAGGTATACAAAGATTTGAAGCATTCATTTACTATTTGATTATATAAGCTCTAAATGATACTTATAGTGTAGACATTCCAATGATGATATTTCATTTAACTAGTTCTTCGTCGACATTTGGGCTTGCAGATTCTTCGATTGCAAGAGTGTCTAAGCAAATATGAGAGAACTGATGATCGGAGCACACCACAGGTAATAATTAACACAGATAAGAAAACCTTCCTTGTCTCTTGTCTTTAACATTATGTTTGATTTTATAAGTTCTCATATTTTCTCAGAAGTTACATGGGCATTTGTCGTGGTTGTGTGCGCGTATATTCAATATAGTATTTTTTTCAGAAGTTACAACATGAATCACGTCTTGAGGATGTCTTGTATTGTTAGAAATCAGAACAAAGTTGCTAATATGATTTGTAATATATAAGGAAGTTGCAGTTAAATAGCACAGACTTCTGATCAGAAATTCTATACCTTGCAATGACAGGTCTTTTCTATTTTAGGTTTAATGGTACTTACTATTTAATTCCGTTCTGGTACCTCCACAATGATCCTTGGTAGTTTTTTGGTTTTAATATTTATGCCTCGTTAACCATCGGTCTCTAATTTATTTTTTTACTTCGTAGAATTCTTGAGTCAATGGTCTGAGGCTGAGTGATATCTATTAAAACAATTTAGGCTTAGATATTGGTGTGCTACGTTTCCATTCTTCGTTTGGTAATAAATTGCTTATCATACAGGTTGATCTTGCCCATCTACTAGCAGCCCGTGATCAAGAGTTACGGACACTTTCTGCTGAGGTAATTCCTTTCATTGCAGACAACTAAAACCACCAAATGAGTATTTCTGTAATGCCTCTTATAATGATTAGTCATTTTATCCTTTGGGCAAATGTTGATAGTTCGTGCCCCAAGTTTAGGCAGCCATAGGATATCATAAACTCCGCACCTTGACAAACTAAAACGACTCTCACTTATAAAAATTTCAGATGAACCAAGTGCAATCTGAGTTGAGGCTTGCCCGGTCCTTGATTGCTGAAAGGGAGTCAGAGATCCAACATTTTCGCACGACCAACAATCAGGTATGTCGCTGGTTTTACTAATATTAAAAGGGTGTATGTGCTTTGACTGCAAGTGCTTACTGTAGAATTCTTGTTATTATCAGTATGTTGAAGAGAATGAAAGACTCAGAGCTATTTTAGGGGAGTGGAGTACCCGAGCTGCAAAGGTATTATTACAATTGCAATAAATACGAAAAGCTATCAAATGCTAAAATATGCCTTTTCTGCTGAAACCTTTTATTGTGATTGATTAAAGCTTGAGCGGGCACTGGAGGCAGAGCGAATGTCGACTCTTGAATTACAAAGGAAACTTTCCACGTTAAGAAGTCAATCATATACATCAGCAGAAGCAACCGAACATGGAGCTTAATAATTCACTTGAACGCAAATATGGTACATACCCAGTTCACGATTGAGCAATTTAGCTTTGTTCTCACAATTTGATTGAGTACGTGACGTCACTATTGTAGAGAGATCCGATGTACATAAAGTAGTTCCAAATAGGGTTTTATATTTCTTTGTTGAGAAGAAAAAAGCATAATATGATGTAATTTGATCGAGTTATTGTGCGCCGGTGTGCTCCAAATTTGCATATGCCTTTAAAAAAACTGGGTTGCATTGAAGGTAAATGAAAAACCAAACGAAGCGGCAGAAATTATTCTACGCGAGGATAAACCAAGCGAGGCTACAGATTATAAACCTTGTTCAAGCTTTTTGATATAGTCACAGAAATACTGAATTACAATTGACTAACTTGTGAAGTTTCATTAAGAAAGAGACACCTGAACACATTGTTGAAGAAATCACAACCTTTGGCAACGCCTCCCTCTCCAACCACAATATCCATGTCATATTTGCAAGCTCTTGTACAATCCGGGCAGTAAGTCACCTGTATAAAAGAGATGCATGTTACACATAATTCACCCAAGAAATAACTCATTATGTCAAATATAAACTTTGTGGGATTAAAAGGAACTTAGGAACAGGGCAATCGCTTCATTTACAAACCTCCAGTAACTTAGGGTGGAAAGAGCTGTCCAACATGACATCTACACCATACATTGCCCTTGATGTTGGACTGTGCATCTCGGGATGAGCAACAGCAGCTGCCTCGAATACCGATCGAATCATTTTCCTAACTCTTGTGTGTATATCCAACCATTTAACTGAAAGAGATATAGAGAAGTAGTCATTTGAAATGTAGATCATGAACCCACAAAACATTCATCCTAAATTGTAGATCACATGATGTACATTACCTTGATGTTCTTCCTCAAATTCCCTCACAAATTCGTTAGCATTCTTATGATTTATTGTTCCGCGATAATTCTGTAATCCATGAAATGACTGTTAAAACTTGTTGAGAAAAGAATCAAGTTTTCATCTGAAAATATCTTCTTGCTGGATAAAATGGTACTTGAGACATACCATAACAGTGAAATGAGTTTCATACTCAAATAAACTACTTCTGGCCAAAGAATATTGATTGTTGGCTATCCTAACCTGAAAATGAAATATAAAAACTAATTCCATTAGAATCTTCCAAGAGAATAACAAAAAACTAAAGAGGCTTGACAAGTTTTCTTCACATTCAAAAAGCAGAATAAGTGTACCCAGAAACAATCTGACAGGAATATCTCCAGAGGATGCATGCTCCGAACCAGTACTATGTAACGGAGATCAAACTTTTTACCCTGGAACAATGCAGGCTGTTCAATATACTTCTGGCAAATTTTGGGACCAGTTTCCATGAGCCGGATTATTGCAGGCAAATTGTCAGTTACAGTAGTATCAATGGTTCGGGCCATGTTCCAGGGTTTTAAGATCCAAAGATTGTCTAGTCCTTCCTTTTTGCGAACACAATAGTCGCCAATAAGTTGAGATAGGTGTGTTTCAAGATTATAAGTAGGCTGCAACCATTGAGGAGATCCATGTGCCTGTAGCAACATAAACCACCATGACCACCCCAAGAAAAAGGTTAAGGTTATAAAAAAGCCTCACTTGGAAAAGAAAATAAATGCTGCATGCCAGTGACACAGGTCAGTCATCTAGATGGTAGTTAACTATTATCACCTTTTGAATTGTCTCTGCTAAATGATGCTTCATAACAAGACATGCTTCAAAAGGAAATTGATTAATGTATTGCTGATCCGTAATTCCCGTAGCTTTCTTCATGTCCTCATCTACCTGCATACTTGTCCATATTATATCTGCTGCACCTTTTGGTTCATTTGCTGTAAGCATACAAACATTCAAAAAGAACGTCAACAATAAAAAGTATAACATTTTATACATGACGCCAACCATAATAAAACCCAATAGAATTTTTTGACAGCAAAATGATTGAAATCAATCAAGGAAAATTCAATTTAGGCTCTTCAAATGAATAGTCAATATGTTCCCAGTCACATTTAACCATTAATTATGAACAGATGCAAAGAACGAAAGCAAAATTGAGAGGAAGTTTGAGCATGCATGCATTAAACTTACTGATTACAAACTCGGGATGTGTCAAGTATTCCTCTACTTGAGGTATGTCAGTGTAAACACGCAACGGACGCCCACCATCTTGATGAATACTTCGAGTCTCAGAATACTGACAGGTGGGAGATACTAAACTTGTGGACAACAATTTCAGATGGTGCTTCTCATATGCCTGAAAGCAGGAAAGTAATTAGCTCCAAAACTTCCTGATACTTTGTATAATAGATCTTTAACCACAAAACAGAATCATAATCTATCCTAGCAATAGGAGAAATACCTGGACAAAGTAGTTTTCTGGAGTGTGGAACCATGCAGTAAGCCGGGCGGAACGTTGTTTATCTTCCCCAATACCAAGAAGAAAGTCGCGTGTGCACTCATCACCTTTCTGAACATTCTGTATTGGCCATAGAATAGAAAAGCTGGAGAAAATGTGAGAGTTATTACTTTGATTAATTTTAACATATTACAAATCCAGAGGTCATGCATAAGTCCATGTTTTAATATGGGGAGGGGAAGAAGAGAATACAGAATTCTCTAACAAAAACCATTGAGGTAATGAACGCAGGATACATCAATGAGCAAGAGATAAGAATCAAAAGTCAAAAAAGGATCTTTTATCGCACTAAAGGTGTTGAATAATATGTGAAGTACAATTATATAGTAAAGTAGCAGATGCATTCGTAAAGCATGAAAATATGACTTCCACATCAAGGTACAAATATCAAAGAAAATATAGAAGATAACCTCACAGCTGATGCTAGATTGCCCTCTGGCATGAACAAAAATGGAGCCACTCTGAAATTTGGCTCATCACTATGCCGCAAAGCTGAACCTAGCTCATCCATCACATACCTGAAAAATATCCAAAAGAATGTGCAGTTCAAGTAGTGTATTCATTGGAAAAACCGATATGATTCATGTAACAACAAATTAAAAAAGTGTTTATTGATAAAGAAAAAGCTAGTGCTAAATTAAAACATAGAAAGTAAAACTAGATGCATGTCATACCATACTGATGTTTCATCTAACTTTTCTTCATCTGCAAGTCTATATGTCATTAGATATTGCCACATTGCATTTATGATACGATCAGCAAGAGGCTCGTCAACAGTCCATTCAGGAAGACGAGGAAGAAGCATTGAATCAATAACATGCTTTCCCGTTTCCAATATTTTGGATGCATTGATACCATTTAGCTCAGAAATGTTTGGAAGAGATTCCAGAATTTCAATGGCCCTTCGTCCAAGTGGACCTGGAATATCCACCTGAAAATCGCTCAAATTATCAAAGGCCAAAACACCAATCACCAAGTATGGAAATAAAGAAGAACTAAATAAATAACGAAGGAAATTTTGAGGGATAAAAAAAATGTGACAACGTAAATCAAAACTACCTCCAATGATCGCAAACAAGGGAATCTCCGCAGCAGATCTAACAAGTCACCAACGGAGTTCTGCTCTAATGGATTTCCTTGAATGTTCAAGTACGTAAGAGATGGCAAACAAAAGGGGGTAAATGCCTGGGAAAATGGGAAAATCACCAAAGCATTTAAGAATGAAAAAACAAGTGATGAATTGGTGTACAATACCAACTAATAACATCTTTAATTGATAAAAAGAAATTGTTTAGCATCTCCTGGGTAAGATATGAAATTCCCAGATTTTTTAACTCATGCAATCAAATTTTATTCTAGTAAAATAATGCATTCAAGTTCCTTGTGTAGACTAATGGATACCAAAAGCAGATAGAAAATAAGCATAAGAAATTGTTCAACCTTATTCTTTAAGTTGTGAATGTTCCTATTTGAAAGGTCAAGAGAAGACACAGTGTGCAGTGGAGTGTGAGCCTGATCAGCATTTACAGGGTTATCCTTTCCATATATCCCTGCACAAAAGCCCAAGGCCCACTCCCCAAAATTGCTTGTGAAACTTGAATTATAAATTTCCAGTTCTGGCAACTCCTTAAGAATCACCGCTGCAAGCTTACCATCACTGGAAGAGAGGTAAAGTAATTTAGTTCTCTTTATAACAAGAACACATGGTTCAATTATTAACTTTTAGATATTAGAAAAGTTACCAATTTTTAAGAACTGGGTTATTGTTGAGCCATATTCCTTTGAGATGCTTAAATTTGATAACTTCCTGAACAACCACCTCGGCGCTATTGAGCTTGTTTCGAAGCAGGCTAAGTGCCACTAAATCCTGACACAATGAAAGGAAAGGAATCTCAAATTAAGAAATGATTGATCATAACTTAAATGAAAAACAAGATATATATATATATATATATATATAAATAGGTTACAAATTTTTGTAATTGTTTTTGGTATACACGTTTTTTTTACAATTTTACTCTTGTAAGATTTCGATAAGTGTTTTTCTTTAGCCCGTAAAAAAATAGGGGCACAGTAAAATTAAGGTTGATATATCCTGACGTTCATGTGATTAACCAATCTGAAATAATAATCCATACTATAAAGAAAATAACAACCTTAGGTGTTACAATTCATTAGACAATTTTACCTTTGAATAATTTCTAACATTCATTATTCTCTTTTGATCTACAGTAACTTTTCACTACTCTTATAATCAGTTTTCTTTTCTTCCCTGCCATCCTTATTTTTATGAAACCTCGGAAACTTTTTTCTCTCTTTTATTTTTTTATTTAAAAGTATTTAGAAAAGAAATTACTTCTATGCACTACAGTCACCCAGAAATCACAATGAAAAAAGAACAAACGTTCTTCGGTCAAATACATTTTGATTACTTGTGAAGTATGTATTTGTGTCTGTCCTGGATATCTACAGTTTGATTGAAAACTAGAAACTGATATTCCAAATAGTTGGCAGCTTAATTACAATATTGATTTTGGAATCTGTATATTCTATGGTAATTGTATAGAGTATTGTCTAACGAATTGTTTATGGATGACAAAAGAATATCAGCTTTCAACTTATAATTGCCATGAATTGAATTATAATCTAATTTATTAGGACTGTTTACCCCATAAGTAATTGATGATTATACAAATTAAATAATTCGAATCTAATAAAATGAAATTACTCTTTGACACAAGGGAAAAGAATGAAAAGATATTAATCGTATAACAAGTGTACCTATAGCAATTCTCAGCTTAGGATTTGAATTACCATGTAAATAAATGTATAAACTGTTTACTCTAAACAATAATCTACAATTATTAAAGCAGAAAAATTCTATTTCAGTGTGCACTTTTAGCTAGATATAAAACCATCTGCTCACTCTCATATTTTATTTAACATCATTTCTTTCTCTTTCTCTCTCTTTTCTTTTATTGTTCTTAGGTGTATGTGTGTGTGTAATGATGGACATTGTTAATTTAGCAGAGTATTTTCCGGTATGAAAAGGTGAAAAAAGAAACAGAGTTACTCACCGGAAACCTAGTTTGTAAGGCTAGAGACACAAGCATGGCATCATCAATGTTAAGCCCTTCAAGCTCCAACCACCGTAACGTCCCATCTCCTTTCACCTTTGCCTCACCAACTTCACTCTCCAAAGTTTCCTCAACACCAAGCTCACTGTTCCCTTCAGCTTCACCATCATCACATCTCACATCAACATCCACACACATCAGAGAACCCATTCTCTCAGCCAATCCTGGAACCTCACGCAGCTGCAACACCAAACACCAATGTCATCAAGAGAGACAAACCCTAAAAGCAACGAGTTTAAAGAAGAAGAGGAAGAAGACCTGCTTGTATGCGTCGGAGAGTCTGAAAGTCCAGGCGTGATCGACGAGGAAGACGTCGGAGTCCATCCCCATCGACGCCGACGTTAGAACAAGGCGCCGCTGACGGCCATCCTCGCATGGCTCGATCTGGAAGTGGTTGCCACCGTCGAAGGACTCTCCGGAGAGCTTCTCGAAGAGCCGCCGGTGCAGGCACTCCGGCAACCCCGACGCCGCAAGTAGCAGTGCGTGAACTTTCGCGAACTCTCCGTATGTTTCTATTCTTCTATTGGCGGTGCTGGCCATGGCCACCATTGCTGTGTAGCTTGGTGGTGCTACTCTTGCTGCTTGTGCTTGCTCCTTCTGATTCTCAAACTCGGAGAAAACATCGTCTTTGTAATAAGGCTGGCGGTGTAGTTCGTAAGCCCATTTCTTTGATCCGTGCTATTTGCACCCTTAAACCCTAATCATTACATACTTTTTTTTTTTGTCCAGTTAAAACTAAATTTGGATACATTAAGCAAGGTCTTAGTTCTAAGAGAAAATAACGCTCTCAAAAGAAGAGATTAATTAAACTTAGAAAATTAAATATTTTTACATGAACTTATAACAAACAAAATTGATAAATATTTTTTCAATACCATGATTATTGAAAAACAAGTTTTCAGAATTTTTTACAAAAATAATATAAAATTGGACCTCTATCCAATAATATTTATACAAATATACCCTTTTATTGTGGGTCAGAAGGTTCCTACGTTTTCCCTTAAATAAAAAAAAAACTAAAATTATAAGCCTGAATTTGATTTTTAACTATGACTTGTATGTAATAAAAGATCTATTTGTGTAAATAATGTTTGAAGGATCAATTTCATATTTTTTTAAATAAGATTATTTTCGTAAAAAATTTCAAAGTTTTTATGATGTAATTTTTTATAACATGAAAACTAATTATAAAAAAATCATATTATGGAAACTAGTTTCTATAAAGTCAATTTTAATATTATAAAGACTAGTTTACTTAACATATGCAAAGGGGGAAAAAGGGTTGAACATTGCTTTGAATACCTAAAATTATTAGAATTTAAAAAAATCTCTAAAGTATAATCTGTTAGTGATGTTGCTCCTTAAGTAGATAGACTAACAAAGTTGATTTGTTGATGTATCAAGTTAATTCACAACTCACCTTTTACATGCTATTTTACGTGTTTGACTGATCAACTTAAAAAGTAATGTCTCTTTCTTCTTCGTGGTTTCTTTTTCAAATGGCAATTTTAAACTTAAATAGTGTGTTTTGAAAACAATGGGAACTAATTATTCCTACCAAACTCTGTGATGGTGAAAAATCAAACAACTATTTCTTGATCTTTTTTTTCTTTTTGCTTTTTGCTTTTAACGTGAAACTTCAAATTCATTCTAATAAAATTGAAGTTAGTCTAAACAAAATACAGTGTAATTGTAATTATACAAAATTCCTAAATTTGTTAAAAAAATATTTAAAGTCTTCTAGCCTGCACTTACAACTTTGATGGTTGATGGTTGAAAATCATGGATGTAACACCTTAAATTTTAACTAGTATTATTAATTATTTTGTATAAATATGTATTAAGATATAATCTTATTTTTTATGATAAATATAAATGTTAAGTTTACCACATTTTGATAATAAAAAATAATAATATATATATGTTAATATGTCTAATAACTTATTTTAATATGAAAACAATTACCAAACATAGTTTTAAATGCTAGACACACATAGTATAAAATAAAGTTTAGATAATATAATGTTGTAACAAATTAAATAAAGTTTTTAATAATAAGACTTAATTTCCTTAAAGGATAAGATGTGTACCTTTTAAAACATGAAGGCTTTTGAAACAAAAATGAAAATCATTACTAGATATGATTGACATAAAAAAATCAAACTATACAATCAATCGTAACCTTATATGCATTTTGTACGTATACAACATAAGATGCATTACAAAATGTTATACATTTAAGTGTCAGTAAAATGTTGAACTATAACACATCTCAAGCTTGATTTTAACATATAATGCACAAATAATTTACGAATGTAAGCTTAAAATGGTGTTGTCAAAACAACAAAGAAATTTCAAAAGAAAAAACAATAAAAATGTACAACCAAAATTCAAACATGTTTTAAAAAGACATTAACAAAAACACAAAACTATAACATGCAAGTTTCATCTGTCCTCTTTAGAACGCATATAAAAAGATGTTTATGCATACAAAATAAGATAATGAATGTATGAGAAAAACATGTTCTACATAAATTCTTGAATATAAAGAAAGTAAGAAAGTTTCAAAGTTCTTGTTATAATTAATTTGTCTAAAAGACCAAATTTTAAAGAGAGTTTATATTTGTAAATTTTTTATTCATTAAAGTTAAAACTCTATAAAAAATGGGTAATTATTTGTAATATTTTTTTAGTTATAATTTTTTTATAAACATCAAACAATTTAATGTTATATAATTTAAAAAGAGTTTGTGTACTTAGTACTTAATTTCACGGGTAGATTAGCATAAAGTTTGGAAAAAATTTATGTACTATTTATAAGTCCAAAGTCACATAGAACAATATTTGTAATCTTTTGAGTTTAATTGAATTTTTTTGGACTACAAAAGGAGAATTAAAAGTGTTCAGTATCTTTTCTAGGGCTTGAGTTATCTCTCTAGGCCACTCTTTTAAGACTTTGTAAAAAAGTTTGTGAACTTGATTTTAATATCATTTATCACCTTCTTTAATGTCTAATTTAACTAACTTTTAAAAAATTATCCAAAACATTTTTAAGCTATGTTCAAACTCTCCCACCTTTGTATAATTAACTGTTTCTTTTATATTTATATGTATATTATGATGATTTTAAATTAATAAATGTCAAATTAATTGGATAATTTGTAGAATAATTGATTTATTTATTTTTATACCATGACACTTACAAAATCACATCTAATCGATTAAATAAATTAATATAAATTTTGAGATACATTTAATCGACTATCATTAAAAAATAATCAATTATATGCTTTGATTTTAGTTTTCTACTTGAAATAATTGATTAAACGATGTAATGATTTATTTCTGTGTATTTTGATGCATGAGACGAGCTATAGAGAAACCTTAAATAAATAAGAAGCTAGTTGTGCATTGTTTAAAATTCAATTATACATTTACATTCAATTATATATATATATATATATATATAAACATGGTGGCTAAGTTGGATAATTAATAATTCTTTTATTATGTTTTTTATTTTATTTTACTAGATGTTGAGAATTTGAAAACTGTCAAAATATATTTTAAACATTAGTTACTAATTTTTTTTCGGGGTTTAAAACCACATGTTTATTTCTGGTCTTATATATTCCGTAAAAAAAAAAAATCTTCAGCCTTATATATAATATAAAAACAAATGATTATTCATCAATATCAATAAGCACAGTTAAATCCATTGTTTTTAATTAATGTGCTCATAAATTTGATTTTTCTTCAAAAAAAATTTATCTATATTAAATGGCTTAAGTGATGGTTAAATGAATACACTCTTTTTTCATAATAATAAATTTTTATTTGGTCAATTACAAGTTGAAGTTTCTTTTTTCATATTTCTTTAGACTTTTCGTGCCAATATTTTGTGCAATTTAAAAAAATCACAAGAAAATTAGCAAGAACTTTTTTTTGCAACAAAATTGATACAAAATTTAATAAGAAAAATCTCACAAAATATAAACAATTTTAATAGTAAATAAAATTAATCATAAATTAAGAATACAATAATAAATCGATATTTAATTAATTAAAATTAAGTTTTCGTTTCTTATAATTAAAATTAAAACATATTAGAATATACAAATAATTTTTTTTTATCACAAAACTAAAAAAATCACTTTTTACCGGGGGACTAAAAATCAAAATTTTAAATTTGGAAGTTAAAAAATCACTTATAAATTTAGAAAACAATTTGAAAGAGCAAAAAGATATTTAAGTTAAAATTAAATATTTTTACACGACTGGCTACTGAACACAGTTATGCGAATATAAAGTATAATACATTTATACAAGAAGTAAAAATAACTTACTTCTAAATTTTATAAAAAATAATTTTTAATTTAAAGGAATAAAAAAAACTTATCTATAAATTCAAGAAAACATATTTAAAGTACACGTTACGCGTAAATAAAAATAACATATATATATATATATATATATATAGCTATCTCTACATATTAATACAACTCAATAAAAAAAAATAACCCATTCAACATTTTTATAAAAAAAAATTGCGTAGTCTAAAATACGCTTTAATAATTTTACAAATAAGAAAATAAGAGAAATATTATTTTACGCATAAGGGGAAGGGTAATATTTTTACAATTGTAAAGGTACGATCTTTATAATGAATAGTATGGTAATAATGAAATGATTTGTTTGTGATTTTTTTTAAGAAGTGTTTATTTAATGAAATAAATACATATATTTTTCTTATAAGTTTGTTTATTTTTTTAAAATAAGTAGTTTTCTTAGTTATTTTAATAAACAATTCCACTTTTTAAATAAATTATTGTTTTAAAAATTGTTTATTTCAAAAACACTTATTTTATGTTTAAACGCTCAATATCTTATAAATATAATTTCATTTTTTTAAATTCAACTCTTTTCTAATAAAACTAAATTTTGATACTCGATTCTACTTTTTCTAAAGTTATCATTTTTAAATTCATTGTGTCCCAGATCCTAGCTGTGACGATCCTGAAACCTAAAATCTCCTTAAACTTTTAATTTGCCAGCTTGATCCAACTCATATTATGAAGTTAATCACAATTTAGATACTATAATATCCTCATTCTAACTATTTTCTATCCACAAAATCCAAACTCATGTTTTCATTAGTTGAGACAACACTAGCTAGCTGTGACAATCCTTGGTTTGTAGCTACAGTGACTAAAAAAGTATTTGATTGGAACCCTAAACCCTAAATTAATACCAATAAACTATGTGTTTAGGAACTAAAAGTAAAAAATTTCTAAAAACTAAATGACTTATTCTGAAAAACCAAGTGACTTAAAATATATTGTGTCTAGTTAATTATTTAGTAATTTGTGGGTGTTGTTGAAATTCAGGTTCCCACAAATTGAATTCTGACTTGTCAATAATAAAGGAGTTTGAGTTTTGTAAATAATGTTTAGAATGACTTCAATTTGATACTTTTTTAAGAAAATATTAATTACGTCTTTAGAGAATTTTGTTTTAGTTCTTAAATAAATGTTTTGATTGAACTTAGTATTTAAATGTTTATTTATTGACATTTTTATTTGTTAAAGAATTATGGTTAAATGAGATGTGATAACCATGTTAATTATGATATGACTTGCTTTATAAATGGTAACAGTATCTCACACACACACACATATATATATATATATATATATATATATATTAAGATCTTTTTATAAAAAAGAAATATTTACTAATGGATTTTAGTCCTTCAATAACATTTTTTTAACAAATTTTAGTGTATTGTAAATTTTGTAAAAGATAAAAGACAAAAATAAAATTTACCTAAAACAATCATTCATAATTTACCTAAAACAATCATTCATAGTTAAGTGGCATAATGAGATTCTTAACTACAAATTGAAAAAGAAAAAATATATTTTTCGGTAATGATTGTTTTCAAATATCCAATTGTGAATGTTCTTTTTCTTTTGGATAAAAAATAATGTAATCTCAATCATAAAAGAGAAACAAAAATAAAATGGATAGACAAATCCATTGTTGTTACTGATGAAAGTCATAGGATGCCCCACCACTCATCTCCCAATACCATCATCAATCCGAACTGAGTCCTTGGCTTAGAAGCATCATGAAATTGCCCTCTCCTCACCACTAACTCCAATTCTCAAACTTGTGAAACAAGAAGCAGAAACAAAATAAAGGGTAATTTTCAACCTTCACTTGAAGCCACAATTCTTCACCTTTCTCTTTCACTTGAGTTTTCTTACATGTTGCATCACTGCCATACTGAAACATAGAAAGGGGTTTCTTCCTGTCCAACTCTTATCAAAACTTAAAGATTTTTTTTTTCTTTTCATTCTTTTGGGGTTTCTTTTAAGCCCTTGAATATAGAAGAAAAGCATGTCTCCTATGTCAACAATTCCAATTCATAGACCTGAATTTCATACCTTATTCTTCCATGGGTCTCCAAGCCCTTATAAATACCCAAGAGTCACTTTCTCATGGACCATGTGAGTTTCAATTTTCTTTTTCATTTCGTTTTATTTTATTCTTGGGAACCTTTATTCTATTGTATGATTCTTAGCTTCTTCTATTTATGTTTGACATGAACAGGGCCATGAATTCGAAATCTTCTCCGACAAAGAAGAATAGTAATGATGATGATTGTAGTTTGAAGAAGAAGGAAGAACTCTCTGTGCAGCTTTCAACCCCACCCATTTCCAAAGTGGAAATTTTAAAGTCCAACAATCTCCAATTTGATCGATTGCAGCCATCGGATCAAGAATTGGGTCGAGTAAATAGATTTGAGTTTGGGCAATTTGTTGCACGAGAAGCTCTGCTTGATGAAGAGTATTGGGTATGCTATTAGAATTTGTAGGACAGAGAAAAAGAAAATATGTGGAGTGTGTGTTTTGTCATGTATAATTTATGATGCTGGTATGTTTCTCAAATGTTTATTTATTTGTTTTGTTAAATTTTATGGTAGACAGCGGCATGGTTGAGAGCAGAAAGTCACTGGGAGAATCGAGCTTATGAAAGGTATGACATGATACACATCAGGAAATGTCAAATGTTCTTTTATAGATATCTTTTGGTTGTGATAAACAAAAAAAATATCAAGTACTTTGTTGGTTTCATTGATTTCAAATTTTACCTTTTAGCGTGGTGTGTTGTGTAACTAAGCATGTATAGCAGATTGAGTAACATTTGAATTAGGGACAACTAATCATATCAACATGTATGATGTTTATCATTGATTTAATGATAATTTAGATTACAGGAATAAATATATCTAACCATAAATGATGGTGGATCTAATTGTTTTGCTTTTGTTCACCATATATGATGAATGCAACTGATTTTCCTTGTTTTATCCAGATATGTTGATAACTACAAAAGAAAATTTGCTGAGCAGGTAGAAGTTGATATAACTGCTGTGCATGTAATGTATAACTAGAGTTCATAACTAATCTTAACAAGACTTCCCATTGCTTAGGAATTTCATGCATTAAAGAGGCGGTGCAAGGTGCAAAATGGTGATAGCTGTGCATGCATCATCACGGTAAATCAATCACATATTAGATTCTGTTTTACTTGAGAATTCAGGTTTTATAATATTTTCTTGAAAGCTCTGATTTGATGATTAAAATGAGAAGAAACATGTTGAGTTACTAGTAGTTAGTTGATGGTTGATTGTCCTTAATGTTTCGACTTATGGTGTTTGGAGTCAAGTTTAACAGGTGAGGAAGGAGCAGAAGAATGCAAAACACTCGATATTAAAAAGTGTTGTAGGAACCCTTGATTTGAATATCAAATATTTGCTTCAAGGGGAGACTTATCCTGGGGTATTGCACATTCTATCTCATTGTTGCTTTGTCTACTAGACTAGTTGATGCATTCTGCAACTCAATCATTCAGGAACGCATAAAGGCTCCCCTTTTTTGCTGCATCAACAGAACACCACCAAGCAGATATGGTTACATTGCAAACTTGTGCGTTATCAAATCAGTTCGACGTCAGGGAATTGCAAGCAACATGTTGTCTTTTGCTATTGGAACTGCAAAATCTAATGGTAACACAAACAGACATTGAAGTGAAAGTAATTTTTCTTTGTCTGATGTAATTCATGAAGAATGTCTGAAAGTTCACAATTCCTGGATTCATTTAGCAGGGGTGACACAGGTGTATGTGCATGTGGACAAAAAAAATAGGCCTGCACAGATATTGTACCAAAAGATGGGCTTTGAGGTAATATTGTTAGTTCATGTGCATTTCCCACTGTCTACAATAATGAATTGAATAAATCATTAACGTGGTCCTCAAAATATTACCCTCTATCCCAATGATCTTCTAAAGTAATGGAACTATATAAGTAATAAGTAATAAGAAACAATTGGTAGATAGTTGGGTTTCTTATCATATTGTCAAGGATTCTATATCTGGCTGTGTATGAAAAGACTTTGTTGGAAGAGACTCACTTAGGTGATCTCTGCATCTAAAAAGAATTAACTTTCAAATATTAGTCTAGGATATCTTTGGTGCAAAAAAAATAGCATATATTTTACTAATAAAATTAATTCGAAGGATTTCTTTATATTTGAAAGACTGCTTGGAGGATTACTTATATAATTTTTTACTTTTAGGACAATTTAGGAGAGAGGGTATTCCTTTTAAGGATGAAATTGATGGTTCATTCATGATGTAATATTTTACTTGTGAAATGCAATAACTGTGGCAGTTTCCATGCCTTTCTCACAGATGGTTGAAATGGCAAACTCCCGGTTGGTGGAAGAAACATACTTACTGCGTTTACAAACATAGAATACTAAGGATAACTTCGGAACAGTTCTGAATTTCATAATTTAAATAGTTCATGTAACCGTCATAGAGATGTAAGATGTAAATGCATGTAGGTGTCCATGCTTGTACCCAACTAAGGTAGCAAGTTTCCATTATTTCTCCCTCTTCATTCTTGATGCGTGGGTATTTAATTCTCTAGTTTCTACAGGTGTCATGTATTCTTCTCGAAGTTATATGTATATGAAAAAAAAACCAGGTAATTTGAAAAACAAACTCAGATGTATTGGATTTGAAAAGAGTGAAGTTATTTCTTATGCCAACATAGTCTGTGTTTGTTCAGTATTTAATTTTGTGGTTAAATGATCATATTTATCTGTTGAAGTGTTCTCCGTTTCTGTGATTTTGCTTAATTTAAGCCCCCAAGAAGAGGTGTTACCATCTGTGAAGTTATTTTTGTGATTATATGTTTCAATTATGTCCCATGGTACAAGCTGCAAATAATACAACAACGTTTGAGATCTCCAGCTCTTTTTAACGATAATAATGACATAATAGAAACAAATTCATAACAATATAAAAACATCGCGTTGCTTAGTTGATAGTGGACACCGCACAACTCATCCAAAATGAATAAAACGATAATATCCCTTAAGAGTGATTAGACCACGCCAGTGACATTTGAAGGAAAATGAAATTAGTTAGCAGAGAAAAAAAAAAGCCCAATGAACTAAATTGTTGGTATATAGAATTGCTAAAAGTTGTAATTTATGATACTAAACAATATACATTAAAATAACATATAAACTGATAATAGTTGAAATAATTTGGATAACTTAAGTTGATTAATAATAATTTAGACAACCTTGTTCTCCACGATGAGTTCGACTTTAAAAGAATCAAGGTCAAAATTTGAACATTTATAGTTCTATTAAACCAGACTAGTCAGGGACAATAACTCACATCAATCTTTATAATTGTATATACATTCCACATAAATTATGTATTAAATTATTAATTATAATTTAAGAATTGCATAAATCATTTTTAAAAAAATTGAAAAACATATAATATTTTGAGCAAATATATAGTTTAAATTTGTAATTTGATTAGTATTATGTGTGTACATGCGCAAGAACTCAAATCTATAAAGAGGATTCTTATTTGGTATACTTATTTTAATATTTCTATTTAATTATTTTAAAAATGATTTTTAAATAATAACAACTAATAATCGGATAAAAATTTAACTTTTTGATGTTTATATTTTTCTTAATTTTCTTCATTTCTATTTTAACTTTAGACATTTTACATTTTTTTACAACTTTTACATTTCATCAAGATTCATTGGCGTTAGCGTTATCGTTCCCGATTCTGATTCCCCGTCGGCGTTAGCCTACTCGTTTTCGTTCCCATTGGCATTCCCGTTTCCGTTCCCATTCTCGTTTCCGTTGACGTTACCGTTCCTGTTACCGTTGGCGTTATCATTTCCGTTTTCGTTCCCGTTCTGGTTTCCGTTGGCATTCCCATTCCCGTTTCCGTTCCCGTTCTCGTTTCTATTTCCGTTACCGTTTTCGTTGGCGTTACCGTTTCCATTGGCGTTCCGGTTTCTGTTACCATTACCGTTGGCGTTACCATTCCTGTTCCGTTTCCGTTCTTGTTACCGTTGACGTTACCGTTCCTGTTTTCGTTCTCGTTCCCGTTGGCGTTCCCGTTCCAGTTCCCGTTCCCGTTCCAGTTCCCGTTCTTGTTCCCGTTCCCATTACCATTCCCGTTCCTGTTTCGTTTCCGTTCCTGTTCCCGTTTCGTTCCCATTTCGTTCTTGTTCCCGTTTCGTTCCCGTTTCGTTCCTGTTCCCGTTCCAGTTCAATTTGAATGTTGTTTCCTGTTCCCGTTAGTTAATTATTGTTCCAATTCCCATTTGAATGTTGTTTATTATTACTATGTTAAACGCATACTTTACTTTGATGCACCTATCTTTGTATTATAAATACATAATAGAAATAATTTTAATATTATAGCGTTTGTGTTTACTCGTATTTATAAGATATATACAATAAGTAATGGTGCAAATAAGATTATATGGGCAAGCAAGTATATAATACTCTTTCTTGCTTTCGTTATATAAGGTCAGTCTATATACTTTTTTCATTTTCTATACCTTCTTCAAAATTTCATGTGTACCAAATTGATGGAAAATGTTCCAAAAGGTTTAAAAAAAATTCAGGCATTAACATTTAAATTCAATCTAACTTATAATTTGTAAACGACGAGGCATTGAGACAGCCTATATTTGACAAGAAATTCTAGAACCAAAGCTAAAATAAATTAATTAGAGTAATAGTAGTAAAGAACGCATTATCATCAATTGATATGCTAAGTAAAAGGAAGACAATTTAATAGGCTGAAAATTAGATGGTACATTAGTAAAATTGAAATATTCATCATTAGTCAAGATTTAACAGACAACAGAAATACACGGACAAATAATGCCCTGCCATGTCCCTAGGAGGAGGCCATCTACTTTGCATTTATAAAAGCCTTCCACACTCACTCAACCAATGCTGAGAAGCGCTAATTGCTCGACATACTCTGGGCATACTATGAGATTCAAATTACCTTGATCTTCCCAGGAACACCAAAAATCTAAAGT
Organism: Lablab purpureus; assembly: GCA_030347555.1. Classification (NCBI taxonomy): domain Eukaryota; kingdom Viridiplantae; phylum Streptophyta; class Magnoliopsida; order Fabales; family Fabaceae; genus Lablab; species Lablab purpureus. Next base: position 4,131,139 of record CM059262.1, read on the forward strand.
CATGCTTGAGGAATTGCAAGTTGGAGCCAACTTGCACTCCAGTTTGAGAATTATACCCTTGTCAAAACATCTATTCAAAATATCTTCCTAGGCACTATAGGCTAAATGTCTGCCACCATGTATTTTGATTTTGATACTAATTTTATGCCAAATCTGAAGAGACAGATGAATAATTCAAAGCACCCTGATGAGGATCTGGAACTTTGACATGTTGTAAAACAGGAGACATCTTCAAACCAATTATCTGTATTTGTAGGTTTGAGTGACCATTAAGAAATGCATCTGTTACCTGCAGAAATGCGAAAACATTTCTTTATAAATACCTGGGTGAATGGTGAATCATATCAATGCAATATAACCACAACAAAAATACAAATCGATGAACTAGATAATTTTATTCAACCACACATAAATTAATCAGAGATATATACCTGAGTGCATCCAAAAAGTTTGAGTAACCTCAGCGCCAAGCAGCTGTCCACAATCAAACCTAGGGCATTGTCCGTCAAATTTCTGCACCAAGATAAATCCAGAGAATGCAAGTTTTTCGCATGGTTTGCAAGTGACAAGGTTGTGTGGTAACCCACCTGGATCAAACAAATTAGGCACTCAGTAATATACCAAAGAATTAGAATGCAGAAATTAAACTGATAACAAAACCTAAGAATTGAATTGACTACAAAATCAATGTTCAAGAACTATTGGCATGAACATGCCTAACTGCCTTATATAGTTTGTGCGACCAAATCCCAGCAAATCAATGATGATAAAATCATTGAGTCCAAAAGACAAAGTACCTTCTTAATGTTATTAAGTGACAGTTCCTTTAGGGACCCTCCAGTGGTCTCCACAAATGCAGCAATTGCTTCATCACTACAACAAAATCCAGAGTATTATTAGATCCAACGAGAACCATCCCAGCATACTACCATTCATCACAGTACACGGAATAATTAATTCTCACATCCAGAATATTATGAAGCACAGGAAATAAATTGATAAATATACTATTAAACACATCATCACTTACTTGTTGCAAAAAGATATCCTAAAGAGAGTAATCTATTTTCAACATATAATTGCTTTTAGGTAGAGTTTTCACATGTATTGCTATTATTATTTTCTATTAACAGTCACCCAGCCTTTACTTCAGTTGTTTCCCAATGGCTAGTATAGGCTTTCCACATGGACTTTTCAGTAGTCACAATGTTAGCAGGAGACTCGAATCCACTACTCATCCCCTTTCTCCCGTCTACCTGATTTCCATCAGAATACGAAAGAAATATTTGCAACCAATACTTTTATTCAAGTAGGGAATCAGTCAACAAAGGAGAATGAACGAGTCCTGAGTTTTTCAAGACAGGTAATGTTGAAAAAGTATCAAAATTTCAACTTCTTGGAAACAAAACAACCCTTAGTGCATTAGAACAAAGATAATCATAATAATTCCTATTAAAAATTTAAAACTACATTCACTTCTTGCATGGAGCAGACTGATCATAGACAAACAAGCAGGTGCACAGTCAAAAGTGATAGCACAAGTGTTTTGTGGTAAGGAAATAAAGAAAATGGAGAACAGAAAAAACACCTGAATGGATTTCGGCAAAGCTTCAGGGTATGAAGTGCATGGCAACCATTGGTAAGATATCCCACAGATGAATCTGTTAATCTGTTCAGGTTCATAAGATCAAGCACCCGTAATCCTGGACAGAACTCAACAATAGCTTTGATTGATGCATCAGTCAAGTTTCTGCGCATTAGGAAGCATAAATCAGCAAACTAAAAGGTCAAAACTTGTGAAAATAAAAAAAAATTGCAATTTCAGGAAAATGTTTGCCATTTCAAATATAGAACTAACTGAATTCACGATTAAACCATGTTCAACCAATGATTAACAGCAAAGTGTTGGACACGTGATCAATTAACCATAATTAACCTCAAATTCTAATTCGGTTTAATTTTTTCTTTAACTGGAAATTTGTTCACCAAACATTCTAAAATGGAATTTTCAATGGGAATACTTCAGTGAATAATCACATCTTAAGGAGATTACTTACATACAGTCCTTCAAAACGAGCTCTTTCATGTTTTGGCCACGTGCAACAATGTAATCCTTGACAAATTCATCACAAACAGTTTCAATACCAGCTACCGACAACACTTCTAAATGTTCAAGCTCAATCAGTGCTGGCACAACTAGTGCAGCATCAATGCCTTGACAATCATCAAGGAACAACTCTTTCAGAAGATATCTTAATGATTCAGCCAAAATATATATACTAGCAGATGTGAGAAGGGAGCACTGGCTGAGATTTATCGATCTAAGTGCAGGAGCTGAAGAAACAAGTGCACGCAAACCTCCATCTGAAAGTCTGCATGCACCACGGAGTGATAGAGTAGTTAATCTAACCAAATTCCTTGGTGACTGTGCCAAAGTAGCAACTATTACAAAATCAGGCAAACATCGCCCACACTGGTCAAGTTGCAGTACCTACAACACATGTAATAAACAACTAGAAGTTGGTTAATATGGGATTTAAAAAAAAAAAGCCGACAAAGAAGCTAATCAAATTTCAAAAGGCCAACAAGAAAATTAGAAAAACCTTTTAAGCCAGAAAATACACAATTAAAATTGAGGAAAACTAGAAAAAAACTTATATAGGAAACAAAACAAGTCAAACAAACAACAAAGTTCTTCCCACTAGGTAAAGGTGTGAAATACCATGTATCAATTGGCATCGTAATCCCTATTGAAATTATATAAATCATGTTTATAGACAAACTATTAACCCTCTATATCCCTCTCAAGGATTTTGCATAATGTTTGTCACAGTCTCTCTATCTCCGGCAATTTTCATCTTATCTACTCTCCTCAAAAGGGTTTAAACAATTCTTTACACATGCTCAAATCACCTAGAGCAAGTTTCTACCATCTTTTTCCACATTAGCTCTACCCAAACTCTCTCCTTAATGCATTTATTCTTAAACCTATCTTGTCTAATATATCCATTCATCTAACACAGGACAATCAAAATATACTAGTATCTCACACAATGTTAACGAGGATTTCAAAAGGAAAACAAAAATATTAGAAATTCTGCTGTTAAATTCAAATCATAATACCTAATTTAGGTTCTCAAAGACAAGAACAATATTTCACCACCTTCAGGACACTGTCACCTCATCCTCTCTTTTATGTCTATGTCAAAAGAAGTGCTCATGCTAACTAATATAGAAAAGAAATTCAAATACATGCCTAATGTATAAATGTAGTACTAGTAACAGGAAAGGACACATAAAAGGGTAATCAATTTCAGCCACCAAATCAAAATCAAAATCCACCAAAGGAAAACTATGTTAAATTACACATACACAGAGAAAGTACTACCATTCCTCGGGGTTTCACCAACAAAAATTAAATGAACAGTCAGTAGACAATGCAGTCCATAGATCATACGATGAACAAACTACTGTAAACCTAAATACAGGTACTGCTTAATCGGATTTCTTGTATCATAAAACCATCTTAAATAATATTATTTTACACTAAACATCAATCACGTACCTCCAACCCAAAATAGAAATAAAACAGCCAGTTAACTAATGATCATCACGCACCAATAGTAGATTATAAAATTCAATACCCAAGTTTCAAGTGCAACAAAAATAGCAAGTAATACCACCAAAAGCCATAAAATAACTTAAACCACATACCACCAAATTCTCCGTGTCGCACATTCGAAAACACTCAGTAAACTGTTCCTCAGTCAACCACGAGCAATCTCTTAACCGAATCTCCGTGGGAGTTCCACGCACAAGAAGCTCCAGAAAGTGTCCGTTAATTCTCCTAGAGTCACACAGCAACTGGCTTAGCCGGTGTCTCAGCGCATCAGGCACACTATCGAGCGATGCAATCGCGTCAACATTCTTCACAAGAATCTTAAGGCACATATCTTGCAACGAAGGAACCGAAGAAACACCTACATCTCCTTTCTTGGCCTTGGGAACCCACTTAATAGACTCACACAAGTTCGTCTGCGAACTCTTTAGAGCGTTTTGCAGATTCGTCCCACGGTCTCTGATGATTTTCATAGCTGTGGAGAAAGGACCGGGCCAGTCCTCAATTTCCTCATGCGCCGCTTCGGGAACCGGCGGCGACCGGTCACTGTCTTCCTCTTCTGGTGTGAAGAAAGCAAACCTAGACGCGTTTTCCCGCGCAATGTCGTGGAACCGCTCCATATAATCGTTCCTCCTCAAACCGGAACGGCGCTCTCTTGCATTGGAGTTTCTAGAACGTTGTCGAACCTCTCTTGCATTATTCAAACTCGAGTTTACCGTTCTGGATTCCGGCGTTGTCACGACGCCATCAACCACCACTGCCACGTCGTCGTCGTCGTCGTCGTCATCATTTGCGTTATTAACTTGTTCTTCGGAATCGTTAGTTAATGTTCTCTTGAGAGCCTTCTTTCCCGATCTTAAGTTGAGAAACTCCTCGTGTTCGGAACCGGTCGAGTCACTCTTACGCTTCCGGTTCCCGCCGGAAACCCCAACACCGGAATCATCTACCATAATATTGACATTGACGGATGAGGCTGAGGCTGAGGCTGAGTTTAGCGTTGTAGATTCTCGTGCTATAACATTGACATCAACCGCTACTGCAACGTCATCAGCATCGTCGCTTGCGTTATTACCTTGTTCTTCAGCGTCGTTTGACATCGCTCTCTTGAGAACTCTCTTTCCCGATCTTAAGTTGAGGAAGGCCTGGCGTTGGGAGGCGGTAGGGTTGCTGTTGGCGGCGGGACTAGGGGTTGCGGAGGGGGAGGCGTCGGAGAGGGAGGCGAGGCGGAGGCTGCGGCGGCGGAGAGGGGGAGAGGCGGAGAGGGAGGAAGGTTCGCGGGTTTGGGCGGGAGTGAGTGGATGGATGGCGTCGGGTTTAGAGGGTTTACGAGTGGTTTTGGTTTGAACCATTTTGATAACGAATCAGAATCCTTCAATTTGATAATAGGGTTTGGAAGTGGAAACGAAGTGACTGAAAATCCCTGGGAATGAGATCCAGAGAGTGGTTGGAGCAGAGTGAAGACGGTAGAGGAAGAGATTTGGAGGGAAAATGGTGTGTGTCTGCGAGAGAGAGGGTATTTATTATGCAACTACAACAATGGTGGGCCCCGCAAAAACCACACTTTATTATTCATTGAAGAGAGAGAGAAGACTCTTGACAAACTTCTCTCTCACCCTACTTCACCCGACCTTTTCCCGCCAACCCATCCTTATATTTTCTTTTTCTTCTTTAATTACAAACTTTTCTTTTCTTTCTCCTTTTTATTACATTCTATATTCTATATTACCCATATTTTTTTAGTTTACTAATAAAAAAATATATTTTACAAATAAATTATGATATTTCCCACTAGAAATCAAGGATGAATCACTGGAATTTTCATGGAGTTTGACACTTTTCAACGAGTTTTTATTTTAACTACTTCATTAAAGTGAAGAGTAAATAATGCTGACACATTCTAATTAAGATCACGTCACTGGGATGTGAGTGATTTGACTGTTTAATTTTTAAATTATTACTGGGTTTTTAATTTTAAGCAATTGCAATAAAAAGGTTTTGCTGAAAAAATATATTTATTATATTAGAAATAAAAAAAAACGTTATAACCATTTTTCAGTGGTGTTTTAATTTTAATCATATAAAGTATAGTTTTAGAATTATTGTTCCCAATATTATTATTTTAGGACCAATAGTTTTCTTTCTATAAGTATGTCCCTTAATCAATTTTGGCTATTGCCTTGATTTAATTTTGAGGGTTCCAGAAGGATTTTAGGTTTAAAACTCTTCTTAGGATGACGGATCTTGCTAAAAAGTAGTTGAAGTCTTTTTTTTTTAATTTATAGAATTTTAATAATGAATCCTTACTCTTGATATTATATATGTAAAATATAAAAATTAATTTATTAAAATGAAAAGAAATATAATTTAAAAAGGTAAAAATTTATATGTATTTTAAAAAATACAAATATAAAATAAAATTATAATTTAAATCATAATTACTTATAAATGGAGTTTTAACTGTTATTTGCAATTACATAATATAATATGCAAAAGTAATAATATATTTCAAACCCAAAATCTTAAAATAATTAAAAATTATATATATATATATATATATTATCTTATTTAGTTTTAGACACTAAACAGGGGTGGCCCCACTTGATTAAGTCAGTTCATAGTCTATCGTTAAGAGATATGAGGTAACTTGAAAATGTTACTATCATAAGTTTGCCTTATTTTATAATCTAATTTTATATATTTTTTTATATGTGTTTCATTGTTACTCAAAATAAATAGTAAATTATTAATTTTATATTTATTTTTATAATTGTTATATTTATATTAATATTAATTTTATATTATACTTAAATTTAAAATTTAAATTTTTTTTACTTTTTAAAAATTTATGCGAGTCAAAATGTGTTGGAGGATCAAATCTTAGAATCTCTCAAGAATAGTTTTTTAAGATTCACAGAATCAAACAGAGAAGTAAGATTTCCTTTGTAGATTTTCGTTGTTTTGCCTCTTTATTGTCTTTAGAAAAAGTAGAAGACAGATACTATGAAGTAACTATGAAGACTTGACTAAGAGCCGCGTATTCAGATTCAGACACGCTTAATTTGGACTAAGAAATCTACAATACAATAACTCACTGCAACTTCAATCAGTAGCAGCAACAAAAACACGTTGTGTGTCAATAGTGATAACATGCCATGGCGCACAATAGCGGCAACAGCACCGCCGCCGTGGATGGCGTTCCACACCGAGTCAACAGCCCGCGTTACTCAGGCTCCATGACTCGACGAGCTCAATCGTTCAAACGCAAGAGCAACAACAACAACAATAACAATGAAATTGAGCTTCAAATCAACTCACCCAGATCCCCCTTAGTTCCTGCTGAAGGGTCTGTTCTGAAAAGGAATAATCTTCATCATCATGTGATCCACAAGGAGAAAAGGAACAAGTTTGGGCATTGGGTGTTCTTTCTCTTCTGTGGGGTATGCTTGTTTCTGGGTCTTCTCAAGATTTGTGCTACTGCCTGGTGGTTCCGATCTCCAGTACAAAGTACACGTGAATCCGTTCAGGTTTTATTTATGCCACGCATTGATCTTATTATGATGTGATCACGTTGATGATGTTTGCCGTTTAAGCATTTATTGAGAGGAAAACTTGTCATTGAAAATCTTTTTGTTTTCATTTTTCGTGTGATGCTATTTTTTGATGATAGATTTTGCACCAAATTGTAGAAACCGAGGACAAAGCTTAATTAAGGGCAGATCTTAAATGCTTCTAGTTTTGTTTTTCCATCAGAAATAGAATTTCACTCTGATGATAGCATATATTAATGGTTTACCTTAAGCATTTATTATATAGATTATTGAAATGAAAATTCAGTGATGCTTATGTAAAGTGCCTCTGGTGTCTTTTTAATGCATTTCTTAAGTGCTTCAGTGATGAATTTCGCTTTGATGATAATATATGTTTATTAAGTAGGTTAACCAGATAATACTTAAATAGTGTAGCTCTTTAAGTGCTTCTAGTATTGTTCGTCAATGAGAATTAGAGTTTCATTTTTATGACAACCTTTGTCAATGTTTAATTTAAACCATTATTAAATAAATTATTAAATGAAGCTTCAATTTTGATTGGAAAACAACATAAACGCACCTAAAGAACAATAATTTAACTCTCCTAATTTTTAAGAATTAGGTAGGTTAACTGAGAATATGATAGGTCGCACGGAGTAAATTATTTCACCCTCTTATCAGGAACTATCTGACTCCATTAATAGTCGAAATCTAATGGATCAAAGCTCCCATGGTTATGCATATAGGAAGGGAGCAAGTGAGGCTGAACGAACTCTGAAGATGGTACCTACAGGAATGATTGACAGCCAAGCTGGCGTGGCTGAAGTAAGCCTTTAATCTATATCTCATCATGTTTTAAGGTGTTTTATATTCAGTTAATTATGTTAGGTTGTCAAATAAAATTACAAGGTATTTGGAATGAATGGCACATGGTGATTTTTTGGTGTATAAATTCACAAATGTATTTTTTCCTTTTCATTTATCAACATTTTCTTTTTGTTCAGGAATCAGGAATCTGGTCTAATCCCAACTATGAGAATTTCACCCAATGTATAGACCTGCCAAGAAATCATAAAAGTGTGTTATTTTATTATCAAGTATTTTCTGCTATTCATTTTTCGAGATTTCTCTCTGCTAACTTTTGAATTCTATTTCGCAGAGCTAGATGCAAAGACCAATGGCTACATTCTTGTAAATGCTAATGGTGGCCTGAATCAAATGAGATTTGGGGTCTGGATGTGTTTGTTTCTAATGAAATATTTGAAAAAGTTAGGCAGGCTGCAAGCATAATCTAACATGTCAATGTATTTTGAGTGCAGATATGTGATATGGTTGCTGTTGCCAAGATTATGAAGGCAACACTTGTTCTTCCTTCTCTTGATCACACTTCGTACTGGGGTGATGCAAGGTTGGTTTATTTTTACCTTCTGTGGTACTCTGGTATTGGAAAATTGGATTGATTGGTGTATGCACAACACGCTTGTTTCTTGCAAAACCAAAACTTCATTCAGTTTTCAATCGACAATGATTATTAATAAAAGATTTGTGTAGTGTTAGACTAGTTCAAGTCGAGGCATTGAACAGAAGAGAAATAGAGACGATCAAATTGCTGTAACAAATTGACTAGGAATAAATTTAAACAGTTGGATTTGTTTTTTTATCAGCATAACCAGTTGGAACGTATGCTAACACTTTTGAGAAGTGTGCCATCAATTGCAATCTTAAAGCCAACATCTTTTTACAGACAATGTTCATAACTTCTGCCTTAAATGGAAAAAGTGCAGATGGGAGAATCTCTCCCTATTCTCTTCCCTGTGTATTTTTTCCATTGGCTATCAATTTTTAAATTTGATAATTGTCTCAGATGATGTTTTAAGTTGAAAATAAGATCCAATATTCAATACTTAGTACATAATTTGTTTTTATATGTTTGCAGTGGCTTCAAGGATTTGTTTGACTGGAAACATTTTATTGAGACACTGAAGGATGATATCCAAGTAGTCGAGACACTACCACCTGCTTATGCTGAAATAGAACCTTTCTCCAAAACTCCAGTATCTTGGTCTAAGGTCAACATAATTGTCTATTACTTCTTGAATTTAAAATGATATGTTTGATTGATTGATTTATTGTATTTTTGTGGTAGGCTAGCAACCCGTATGATGTTTTTAGGTAGCCAGTTGAAGTTTATATGAAATGAGAGACATATTTTCCATACATACTGATTGAGTTTCTTTGTATTTTTGTCTGCTTTCCTTAATGTTTTAATGACAGTCGATAAAATTACATGCTTGTTCACAGGCCAGTTATTACAAGACCGAGGTTCTTCACCTCCTAAAGCAGCACAAAGTGATCTATTTCACCCATTCTGATTCCAGGCTTGCTAATAATGGAATTCCAAGCTCAATACAAAAACTAAGATGTCGTGTAAATTATAGAGCACTGAAATATTCCACCGCCATTGAAGAATTTGGAAACAAATTAATATCCAGAATGCGACAGAATGAAAACCCTTATCTTGCGCTTCATTTGAGGCAAGTTACTATTAGAAATTTGAGTGTGAAAGTTTGAGTAAAGTCTCACATTAATTAAAAATGATAAAATTGAATCTTAAAGTTTTATGTTAAAAATAGTGTGATATTTCTTATATGATTTATCTCTTTTCTCATGTGTTAAAATCTTTTTGAAAAACTTTTCAACAGTTGCAACTCTAATATTTTAGCACGATGTGAAGAGTGGATCTTCTTCTCTTCTCAACTTTCTTGCTTTTTACTTTTTCCATTTTTTCTCTATTTCATTTATGTGTTTGATAAGATCTGTATTCTTTAAGCTAATTAGTATGATGATTTTCTGCTCCGATCATACAAATACATAGCTCAATCACCACCAAGTTGCTTTGGGGATTACTTGAGCATAAAATATTCATTTATAATTTATCTGTCAGGTTGAATCCTTCTCTACAAGTAGTTGTCCAGTGGAGTAAGACACTAAGACTTGAGAGTCCCAATTATTAGGCTAGTTTTTCAGTTGATCTAAACTGATAAACTGTAGTTTTGATTTAAATATTTTGCTTTAAATCAACCTCTATCTTCGTTTTTAACAGGTATGAGAAGGATATGCTCGCATTTACAGGCTGCAGTCACAATTTGACTGCAGAGGAAGACGAAGAGCTACGACAGATGCGATATGAAGTTGGTCACTGGAAGGAGAAGGAGATTAATGGGACTGAGAGGAGATTGACTGGGGGTTGTCCATTAACTCCTAGGGAAACTTCCCTATTGCTTAGAGCTCTGGGTTTTCCATCACAAACCAGGATTTATTTGGTAGCAGGCGAATCATATGGTAAAGGAAGTATGAAATATCTTGAGGATGATTTCCCCAACATTTTCTCTCATTCCTCTCTGTCTTCCGAAGAAGAGTTGAATCCTTATAAGAATCACCAGAATATGTTAGCTGGTATAGACTATATTGTTGCACTTCAGAGTGATATATTTCTCTATACTTATGATGGAAATATGGCAAAGGCAGTACAAGGTCATAGGCGCTTTGAAAACTTCAAGAAGACCATCAATCCAGACAAGTAACATATTCTTCACCCATTCTTACTTCTAGATTGACTGGTTGATCATATATTAATATTTACATTACTACTTAAATGTGAAACTATTGCTGATTTCGAGGATTGGTGCAGGGTAAATTTTGTTAAACTCGTTGATAAGTTGGATGAAGGAAAAATTTCTTGGAAGAAGTTCAGCTACAAGGTAAAAGTACTTCACGAAAACCGAATGGGTGCACCATATCCTCGGGAGCATGGAGAATTTCCTAAGCTAGAGGAAAGCTTTTATGCAAATCCTATGCCAGGATGTATATGTGAAACAAGATTAGAGACCTCACTGTAGGTTGTCTTTCATATGATGCCACGGTGAGGGTTGCATGTACAGGGCATTGTGGCTGTCCTATATGTTACTTTCAATACTTTTGTCATGAGAAGGTGAGAATGTGATTGTTCAAAAGCTTGGTTCTTTGACAAGTGCTATGTATTGGGGCTGGCTGCTTGTTATTTTTAGTACTTGAGTGCTTGAGAAGGTGGACATGCTTACATGGGACCAAGAAAAAGGGTTAAGAACTGAGCTACTCAGCTGCTGCATTTCAAATTGAAGGATCAAGCACGAGCAGGCCAAGTATTACTATATACCATTCACAACACATGATAAACTTTGAGTGGAAACCTCATCCTTAGACACACCTCTAATGAAAAGGTTTTTTCTTTTTTCTTTCTATTTCTAGATTTTGAATTATTCAATATCTGTTCATGCCAAGAAAAGATGGCGAGACTGAATAAGCTGTATTGTTATAGTTCATTATTCAGTAGTACAAAATAATCTGGTTTTGTGCATTAGCAATTCTTTTGAGAAGATGTTTAGATAACACGTTAATGTTGCTTATTTTGAATCCCCTTTAACCTCATCCTTGAAACAATTTGGCTAATTTCAAAGTCACATTTTCACTATTTTTTGATGAAAAAAATTAAGAGTTAGGTTAAATAGACAGAGAATTAGTCAAAATATTATCTAGATTCAATGCACTTAGCCATTCTGCATATCAACTTATTCTCACTTAACCAATTGTTGTTAGAACAAAAGCCAGGTGTAATAGAATTTGTAAGAGAATATACATTACTCTTTTAAATAACCCATCATTTTAAGATTTTAGATTTGTTTCAAAATTTTGTTAGTTTAGGACGCATTAAGTGTTCCCCAATAATATCCCTATTTATTATTATGTCACCTAAATATCAATTAACTCATAATCACACTTCTTCAACTCTTTCAATGAAAAAATGTTAAATGTAAGTGAGAGAATCTGTTTGCAATACAACTACAACCATCTTATTGACACAGGGTTATACTTTAAATTTACTCATGTGACTAACCTAAATACTTTAAATTTAGGTCAGACACACTAAAAAAAATCCACAATTTAACTCATGTATTAAAACAAACTAAATTCAAAGGTTTATCTAAGCTCAAAATATAAAACTTAAACTTTAACCATATATCTTCTTTATGACTCAATTATTATTTTATTCATAATTTTTGGTATATTTAGTATTTAGTATATATCTTCATGATAAAAAACATGGAGTAAAATAATTAAAAAAGGTAATTTTGTATACACAAAATCACTAAAAATTGTAATTAAAATTTTTAATATGAAAATGGTAATGCAAGCTTATTAATATAAATCCTTAGAGAAGCTTGAACTGATGATTGGCTAAAGTATAATGACATACAAATCATTCAAGACATGAATAATTCTAGTCATCTTGATAGCAAACCACCTTAGTATTTTTCATGAACTGTTTTGGATTTTTCATGGTTTTATTGATGAGAGCAGCTCAAAAGGATCAATACAAACAGCAAAGAAATTCAATAGTAAATACAATTTCTATCTGGCGATTGGTAAAAGATTTCATCAATATTAGATGAAGTTTTAATAAAATTATTTCATTTATATTTACTAAACTATGCGTTTGATAAAATATTTTATCTAGATTATAAATAAAATTTTGATAAAATAATTTGCTTATAATAGAAAACCTTTATGTCCTAGTCCTATTCATAGTTACAATTTTTGGACTATTAATTTAATGTTATACTTGTTTAATTATCCAATTATTTATTTTTATTTTTAATAAAATATTTACTTTTTTCTTGAAAAATGGTAACTATTTTAAATTATAACGAATTTTGTATACAAGTATTACTTGAAATTTAATTTATACAATTTTTTAGATTATAAAATAAATTTAAAAAATTAATATTTGAATCAATAGTTAATTATACCTTTGTTTATCATTTTAAAACTTTTAACAAGTTAGTCAACTAATTTTACCAAATAGATTTTCAGTTTTTAACTACCTTTTTTGTTAACCTAGATAGCTTTTGTATTAGTGTTACCAAAAACAGCCTTAGATTTAAAGTTTTACATGGATATTCTTAGTACTATAAATTGAATTAAAAGTGGAAACCTATTACTAAAATGAAACCAAAACAACACAAAAAATACTTATGATGGTACTAAATCTATGTTTTTTTCTTAGAAATAATATTTCCCTTGTGTTTTTAATATGATAGTGGGGAGGAAGAAAATAAAGGACTTTAAAATATGTGCAAGATATAATTTTCCTTGCCCCAGAAGGAAATTTTGTTTGATTCATAGGGTGGTTATTATCTATGGAGCAATCATCACAACAATGTAGAGACTAATACAAGGGGTTGATAAAGACTTTTCATTTAGCAAAGTATTTTACAATGGCACAAAATTGTATGGCCAACATTCCAGTGTTTAACCTCCCCAAAAATATGGGAAGAAAAAATCAATAACCTATAACCCAATAATAGATTCAACAAGATCCTCAAGAGGTGCCAACTCTGCTTTGTCGATCAAACGGAATTCCTGCAACACAAAAAACCACATCAACCACAAAATTCAGCAGGCAAATATAAAGGTGATATAGCAGACATGTTAAATCCAAAATCACACTTCATATTGCATTTCAATGAGATTTGAACATGCAACCACATCTAAGTCACCAGCCAAAATAAATGCATCAATGGATTTTTTCTTTAACTTTATGTAACCCACTTACCCATGTAAACAAAACAAAATGCTTGAAGCATGTATTAAGGTGAGCTTCTTCTTTCAAACTCACTATCTTCTGAAAATGTGAATGGTAAATGTGAGCATATACACGGAATAATCGCTTGAAAATTGTCTTGACAACATCTCGGAAATTGGATGGAAAGGGAGCCCCTACAGAAATTAATAAAAAGCGTGTTATGATGCATATAATTAGCAATAACAGTCCAGAAAATTCAGCTAACTGGACCACTAGCTTTATCAATATGTTCAACATACCCAATCTCTGAGGGAATATTGTTTCATCATCTAGCTGAGATTCAATCCAGTCCATCAAATACTCAACATATTTTGGAGCAGACACCTCTATTGGTTTCTTTATAGTAATACCATCAGCCCATCGATACTCATACCTGTAGAGTTAATAAGTAATATGTTAAATACTTGTCTCATATATATGTATGACGTTGTTTAGAATGATTTAGATTCTCCATTTAAGAATATGCGACTACCTAGACAATGAAAAAGTAAAGGAAAAATGTAATACAAAATCTGAAAAAGGGTGCTACAATCTCCAGGAACTTGGTATGCTTTATTATTCACAATGTTGGATAAAATCTTTTTTTTATGTAAAATAATTTTTCCCAGGTTTTTTGGTTGGAATCTGTTTCCTTTTGTCCCTCCTATGCATATAGCTCTATAGATCATCTTAGAAAATATATTTAGCTACAAACTGCACATTCAAGACAAGAATCTCCCACATAACTCCAAACCTACTCTGCCCCAAACATTCAAAAAGGTACAGAAAGTTGTACATCATATTTACTAAAATCATGTATTAAGATAATCTATGATTAGAAGTTACAAGTTCCTAAAAGCCAATTGCTGTAAATACAGTGCAGACAAGCCAAAAAGAGAAAAGATACACATAGTAGCTAATCTAATCTAGCTGCAACAGTACTACGTAAGTAAATTAAGAAGAGTTGGTTGAAGGATCAAACAATACTTTGGCCCTGCAGACATTGTAGGGCAGTTATTCGGTGTGCAGAATTCTGTAAGTGTACCAAACAGGATATTCACTTGATTAAAGAAGTCAACGGCTGCACATAAAAACAAAATATAAATAAGAATGTGCAAAATTTCTTAACTTTTCCTTGAAATATAATCACCAATGACTAAAGTTACCGCACTATGCATAAATAAAACACCAAGCATTGTCAATGATATACAAGAGGTTAAGAAAATAAGTCTTGAGAATATGGAAGAGAGACAGGGCAGAAGACAATTTATAGTTGGAAACTAGAACACTATTTCCAAGAGCTAAATATCAAAGATTCTTACTGTTTACAGCTAGCCACTCATTAATATCTTCACCAGGAGGCAGTTTAACAGCCTCCCTCAAGTTCCCACTACCCAACGTGGCATCTATATGATTTTGAAGTTGAGCACCCTGCATTTAATAACCAAAATGCATACAATGCTCAATTGGAGGAAATAGAAAAGAATCCATTAACCATTCCAAGAGTAAAAATACCAACCTTACTCCCCGATGGGGCACTCTTTTTTGGACGAAATGTTTTTTGGTTTCTGCATGGATCAAAGTTCAATGCATGAGTAGTCATCGACAGAAACAAAACAAAAGTATACCACCACACTATTAGACAAGAAAATAAAAACTTAACGAAAGAGGGATTAATCAAAACAGACAATCATTTTACTTGAAGAAAAAGTTGCTGCAAAAAATTGCAGATTGGAGAAATTTTGGTCATATAATGGTTTCTACTAATGACCTATGGCCTATATATGCGTATGGATTCAAATCTCGCCAACTGGTTTTAAAACAATTTGTGTTGAAGGCAGATTTACATGCTAATGAACGTTAAAAAATGTGGCTTTTATGTCCCATTTCACATACCAGAATTTCAGTTTTGAAAAGTTCAATAGCACAAATAAATTTTGATGTCATAGTATTCATCATAAACATTTTTAAGCCAACCGTACATCACAAAAGCAACTAAAACTCATGAAAGAATCCTTGTACACCACGTCAGGTATGATCATCTGAGAATCACACATGCATACTTGACATCATAGTATCCTTCAAAGCTCCAGAATTTAATTCTTGCCACGACAAAACCTAGTAAAATCACTCAGTTTAAAAATATTTAACATATCAGGAATTTCGCCCCTTGTTCGGTTCAAAAGATGAAAAGAGCAAAGATTCCTTCCTTCCAACTTTTGCCTCTCCCCAAATATTGGGAGATTATATTTTTCATCCTCTGATACAAACATCCCTTGTTACATTAATTAGATGTCTATTTAAATTCTCTGTCCTGAATCACTTGATCAATTCCTACTATCAGCTTCAGAAAGTGACAAATTCCCATTGCTATAATATAATAAAAGCAATAATCAAATTAGATCATACAATTTTCACAGCCGTGTTACCAAGACAGTCATGAATCATTATGTCTGTTATATTATAGTTTTATCTATCAGATTATCAACCCTCCCATTTAACAGAACACAAAAAGACAATTTACGTACAAACATTCTAACAAAACACTAAGATCAAACAAAGGGGATAAAAACACATCTTAAACAAATCAAGGGCAGCCTCAAAATCAAAATCTCAGCTCATCCTAAAAAGGGTAAAACGAGAACACATAAAAAGACTAATTTTTTTTTAACAAAAATCCCCGAATCCCAAATGAATATATGAAACAGAAGAAAAAGGAGAGGAATTGAAATGAAGAACCTGTTTCCAAGACCGAAGAGACTCATGGTGACTCAATCCCAAGCGTCTCTTTTTCTTGAAGATCCAAACACCAAAGGATCGTCCTATAAGAATTACAAACACCAAATTTTGAAGAATTAGCAAAACAAGTTTATATATATATACACAGAGACAGAGAGTGCTTACCTTCCTTATTGCCAGTCTGTCATTTCCTCCGTTTCTCTCTCTCTCTCTTCCCCCAAAATAGAGAGAGAAACCCAAAAACTCCATTTGCCAACCTGCACTATGCTTACCTGGCTGGCTCTGCCTCCTGCTCTTCTTTTTTTCTCCTAATTTTCTATCTTTTTATTATCCCTTTTTATTTTTGGCATATATTCTTATCCTCTTTTTGTTATTTTTCCTTTTTAGCCTCTTACAATTTTAAGACTTCCATGAATGAATCAGAGGCTTGAAAGGATATTATTATATCATCGGTGCATGAATTTAGGAATCAAATTAATGGTAAATGGAAGCATTAAAATTAGATATCCTTTTTTATTCCTTAAGAAAATTCCATGGTGGTTGTGGTGGCCTTTTTTTTTGGTTCAGTGGGGGGCTTAAGTTTGAAATGTTCTCTTCAACATATATTAACTTAAAACTGTTCAAGTTGTCATAATTTTTTGTAAAGTGTTAAATATATCTTTTATGTTTTAATATATAAGTGGAAAGATAGAGAGAGAGAGAAAAAAACTATAAATGTGATAAAAATAAAGAGAAAAATAGAAAAAAAGGGAATAAAAATAAGATAAAGGGAAAGTTGAGAAATAACAATATGTTTTTATCTGAAGCTAGATTACTTACTTGAATTAGATAAGTTCAACACCACAATACCAGAAGGAAAAAGAAATGGATGAATATTTAAGTGGCTTTGACAAGTTTCTTAACTCATAAGTTCTTAATTTAAAAAATGCATCACAGTGTTTTTAATTTTTTTTGGCAAAACATAATTGTCAAAATCATGTTGAAGCTTCTCTCTCATCCAATCATTTACAGCTTGATGCCAACTTTATATATAGTACAATATATTAAATTTATAAGTATTAATTGGAATGAGATCATTCATGATACTATATGTTTACTTTACACACAATAATTGTTGTGATCACTTCCTGAAAAAAGCCCTCACCTCCTTTTTTATTTCATTTTTCATTAGATGATCTGATTTAATATTTATACATACACACACTCAATGTTCTATAAAATGTAGACCTTTTTATGTGTGTAATACTTATTATATGTTATGAGTTATTTTTCTCTTCAAAATGTTATTGTTGCGTACCAAATATTTTCATTTTATGTCTTCATCTCGTTCGTACATCAATATTAACACGGTATATATTTTTAAAATATACAAATTATAAATAATTTGACATTTTTTATTGTTAAAATTTCACAAAATTTGACACAAATAATATATTTAATCAATGCTTGGTATAATATAATTTACCTAAGTTATTATATTATTTAATAACTTTTAATTGAATAGTTTTTTACCTGAAAATTTAAGCTAGCATCATCAATTTTATATTTAAGATTGAAATAACATATTAATTCTAAAATGGATTTTATAAAAAATTTCGCAAATTTATTAGAAAACAAATTAATTGGTAGCCTGTTTGATAACTATCCTCTAAGGATTTATAAAACATTTTTCCAATTTTTTTTAAAGATTTTTTAAAGATTTTTTATAAGGATTTAAATAATATAGACAAAAATATAGTTTCCATAGCTTTCGCATCACACTTCAAGTTGAATGATTATTTGTATCTAAACCTTAAAAGTTATATAAATTTTATTTATGTACAACATAGTTTATTACGTGATATATATGATTATTTGTATTTGTTTCAATATAGCTTATGCTATGAATAATATTAGTAGGTTCATGTCAAATCTTGGATGAACTCACTTGTAAGTTCTTAAATAGGTCTTTCAATATTTGAACTGGTTGTTTAAAAGAGTTATAGTCTATGATAGAACTTAGATACGCTATCCCACAAAAGATTATATTTACTTTGAAAGAAATTCATTCAATATAAATTAATTTAGAGACAAAATATAAAGTAATTTAGAGATAAAAAATAATTAATCATATAGTGACTAAATAAGAAACTATTTTATAAACTAAAAGTTATTGGTATCTAAAATAATTTTTATCATAATAGAAACTAAATTTTTTATGATTATTCATCTTAAAAAATTATAAAATTAGTTTCTATATAATAGTAACAAAATTAATTTTTAAATCATATCCAAATTAGTTTCTAACATTAATTATCAAAGTTTCAGTATTATTTACTAAATTATATTTTAAATTAGTCTCTAATTTAATTAGTGACTAATTTTATAATTTGGTAGGTAAATAATATAATTAGTAAAAATAATTTTTTTTTAATATTTAGATACTAAAAAATCTTTCACAAGTGTTTAGTATATATGATAACTAGAAAACCAATCTACCTTGTCAACCACTACAATATACTGTATTATCATGACAAAAATTGTGAAAGAAGTCTTATAGCTGCGAGTTCTAGCTAAGGAGCTGATGATTAACTTCACCAGTCTATTCAACAGAATATATATATATATATATATATATATATATATGTATATATATATATATGTATATATATATATATATTTATATCTTCCCGTGAATAGTCTTACTAAAATATCTATTCTCTTATCATCTTAAATAATGACATATTTCAGCTTAGTAAAAAAAATACGATTTACATGTTTTCTCCAAAATTTAAGTGAATTTCAAAAAAGTTAGTTGTACTATAGTTATATTGTTATTTGTAAGAACATGTAACAAATGTTAACTAAAAAATGAGAACCTCATATTGTAGTATTAGTACACAGTAAATATATTCAAATTCATTAATACTATTTATGGTAGGATTGTTTCTTCTTCTTTCTTTATTTATCTCTTACCTTTTGCTTGCTATTTCTTTGTGTCATCATATTGAATTTGCCTGATATCTACAATAGTTGTTCATTTTCATCTTTTATTTTCTTTCATTCTAATAATTATAGTACCCTCTAAAAACAATCAGAAGTGCCAGTAAATAGCAAACATTTATTCATCTTGTAGCACAAATTTCTGAAGTGGGGAGTCATCAGCCTCAAAGGAACTTAACTACTTGACTTGACAACAAGAAATTAACAATATAACCAAAACCAAATCACTGCTGGTCTGGTTAACAAAGCCTGATAAAGAAGAAGAACCTCATGCTTTTACATGCATGCGCGCACGCTAGATCCCAAACGAAAATCACACAAACAACTAAATTTAACAAAAATAACACAAATCTCGAGTACATGCTACTCCTATCTTTTTTCATGGATAAATCCGTAAGACTTCAATTTAACCTGACCCTCCAAGAACACCCTTCAGCTTCTTGACCACCGCAGCATCAATGAAAGTGGTTTGCGTGATGAGTTCAGTGGGGAAGTCACTCTTGAACAAAGCAAAGTCGAGAATCTGGAGGCCAGGGTTGGCACTGCTGAAGCTCACAAAAGCTAAAGCCTGAGAGTCACCAGAGTTGATTTGGAAGTGCAACAAGCCCTGAGGGAACACCATGATATCACCCTTTTCGAGGGTTTTGAGGTACACAGTGTTGCTAGAATCAACGAAGCCAGCACAGATTTGACCCTCCACAACAACCAACAGCTCTGAGGCTCCAGGGTGTGTATGGAGTGGGATAACCCCGCCAGGTGCCAAGTCCAAACGTGCAACAGAAATGCCAAGGCCATTGACACCAGGGAATTGAGCATCAAATGCAGGAGTCACTGCAGCTTTGATGATGTTTGAGGTGTTGCCAGCAGTGCCAAGGCCAGAATAGGCAAAGTCATCCGCTGTCACCTTTGCAGGCTTCTTGCATGAGTACCCTGCAGGGCCATTGGGAGCTGTGTAATCTGCCACACAGAAATCTACCACAGAAGCGTGGGAGAGAGAGAGCAGGGATAAACTGAAGAAGATGGTTAGAATTATCTTCATTGTTGTTGATAGGTTTGTGTGTTGTCAGAGTGGCTAAGGTGGGGGGTTTAGTTCTATTATATATGTAAGTGGAAGGATATGTTCTTAAACTGTACATATTCACCATTGCCTTTCCGTATGGTTAAACATGTGTGCGTAGATAGATTTTTCTTACATGTTGTACGTGGAAACGACAGATTCTGAGCTAAGTTCGGTGCATGTGAATGACAACTTTTTCTTCCCGGATAACAACAAGAAGTGTCTTTTGGCTTGAATGGATGAGAAAAACAGGATCTTCTACGTATCTTCTAATACTCTAAAAGAAAATATATGGTTTCTTTGGAGGATCAGTTGCTCTTTTGGAGATGTATGACAAACATTTACTACTCTTTTGGGTGTGGAAATAAAATAAGAAGTGATGCAATTGAAAAGAAAGAAAAACTCTGTATGTTTATAATTTAAAGAAAAAGTTGTTTGCTATCAAAATTAAGATTTTAAATAACTTTAACGTGAATGTTTTTTATCATATTGTGACCGAAATCATAATTGCGTCATATTTGTCAGCAATTTTCACCTATATATGATGCAGACGAATCAAGTATATAGTATATGTATATATATGTGTGTATGATGCAATAAGAGGATTGTTTTAAATAAACTCTAAATGGATGGTCGGTTGGAGAAAGATAGAATAACGAATTTGATAGAGCACATATTTAAGCCCTACTTGTTCTCTTCAAGTGAGTCCAATGCAATGTAAACACTTTTTCTTAAACATGTTATATTAGACTTCTATAATTGTTTAAAATAACATGATGATTAATTCAAAAAAGTTGGTCGAATGAAACATGAAAAGATATAGTAGAAATGTCACGTTACAGGTTTAAGCTTCACTGATTTTTGAAGTAAAATAAATATAAGTATCTCAATAGTAGAGGCATTCTTCATGGAATTTCAGTGGGGCGAAAGGTAAAGAAGATGAGGGTCGTGGTCCATGCAGAAGCACATGGCATTGGCAAGAAATGATGAGGGGCATAAGAAGACGTTTCGACAGCTAGAAGAACCCTTCGCAATATCTGTGGTCATCTTAAATTCCCCATCTTTCAGGGAACATGGTTTTTACTGAACTAAGTGAAACCATAAAATTGGTCTAAATAATTATTTTTTTCTCTTGACATGAATTGGATCATTCTGCACATATTCTGCCAACTCTGGTGCTTAGTATTGGATCTTCCATCCCTATATACAAATTATGTTGGATGGTCACTGCAGCAAAGGATAAGATTTTCCTTCCATCAATCAGAATTGGCCATTGATGTCACTATCATTGTCATAACAAAGGCTTTTGTGCTGTTTCTGTATGAAGTGTTACCGAGAGCCACGAGTGTTAATTAACCGTTGCATAACTTTTGGGTTCGCAGATATTTTTGAAGTCGAAATCGGTATCTCTAGAAAAAAGGTGCAGATCGTGATTGAGATTTCTGCACAAATTACAGCTGCAATGGGCTTTCCAAATTTATAAACTTTATCCATCATTTCTTTTAAAATTATATATATATATATATATATAGAAAAAGTTTGGCATATATATCGAAATATACCTCTCCTAAGCACCTTACTTTCATTTTTATTTATTTTTTGATGTTTAACAAATATTATTATCTTAGATTAAAGGTGTTGGAAAGTGTTATCTATCTTGCCCGTGTTTCTCAATCAGTTCTGTATATATGACATGGGATGAGATCTCAAATAATCATAGGTGACACTAGTGAAAAATGTCAATTTGATCATCCCAAACAATGACGATTCATTAAAAATGTTTTGTAATGTATGACAAGGTTGCTAATGACTCTTGTTATTATTCATTATTGTTCGTATATGATGGTTTCATGTGTTTCTTTACTGTGATTTCACATTGTTTCAACACTTCTGCAATAGTTTTCTCTCCCTATATCATGCTGTTAATTTTCGCAGTGCATTGCTCTCACCATCACTGTGTAGTGCAGGGTTCTTGTTGTCGCGTAGTGCAATGCTCTTGGCATCGGAGTAGCGTAGTGTTCACGACGTCGATTACCTGATACCCCAACACTACCAGCGAACCAAGTCGGTACATTACTCTATTAATTTTTAATTTTTTTAAAAAAAAATGTTATGTGTTAAGTAATTATTTTTAATCCTATGTTTGGTGTATATTTTTATTGTTGTATTAGTCAATTGTTTTTGAGAAATTTTGGAAAAAATATTAAATTATGAATCTCAAAATAGTTTTGTAATTTCTTGAAATTGTAAGAGTCTATTTAGTTGAATCAATGTTGTGTGTAATATAATTGCTTGTAAATTAATCTTTTGAATGCATAAATTTGGTTAGATAATAGTGTTGTATGTTTATTTTATATTGCTGAATTTTAGTTTTTCATTTAGGTGCTTATCTTTAATTTGAAATTTTTTTATAATTTTTTTATAAAAAAAGATAAAGTACTAATAATCATTGTATTAAATCTTAAATTATTTGGTGATACAATTTGGAAAGATTAATTATTTTTTAATATTATTAATGTTTATATTTTAATTTATATTTTATAAATTTCATGAAATTCGATTTATTGTATTTTTTATACATCTTTATATGCATATTTGATTGTGGTTAATTACTGCTTTCATTTTGTATAATCTAAAGATGAATGTCAAATGTTGTCAAAATCTTGTGAAATATTAGACATGTTTATTAAAATTTATTTGTTAATCAACTATAAAATGTGAATCTTCTTGAATGAGATTTTTATGTATTTAAATAATGTTTAAATGTTAATGATGATTACATAATATACATATGGATCGGGATTTAATTAATTTAGCATAGATTAGTGATGAGTACAAGTGAGGAGTCGAAAAATTTATAAAATTTTCGCAATGCAATGTTGATAGTAGTGTTTATAGAGTAAAGTTTAAATGTCCTTGTGTTAATTGTTTAAAAGGTAGAAGTTGGATGCAACCAAAATTAGGAAGCATCTTCTATGTAATGACTTTCTTCGAAATTATACAACTTAGACATGACATGGTGAATTATTAGATATGCCAAGTGTATGTCAAACTCAATAGTTTGTTGATTTTTTCATGGAATTGTTTGATTCTTGAATATGTGAATTGATATTTGTTCTGACAATTTTGCTTTTTATCAAACCTATTGCATTTTCTTGATTTTTCTACAATTTTCCAATTTGGTTTACCCAAAAACTCTCCAAATTAATTTGCATAAGAACAACAATAAAGATTATGTATCCTCTAAGAATCGATTCTGAATTGTGGTCTATATTACAAAATTATGTAAAAATTTAAAATCTCTTTTTTTCAAGAACGATAGTTGAAAATCAAGGCACCCAACCAAGAGGCCCTTTTGCAATTAAGACAACATATTACCCAGGAGGTAATAGAGGAGGTTACTTAGAAGTTAAGGCAGGAATTCAAGTAGCAAGTGAAGACCTTAGGTATTTCACAACATACACTTGTGGCAAAGGAGACTTTTATGCCTCCAACGGTTAGAGTTAACACAAAGGGAAGTTGTACAGCTAATTATCCTTCAAACCAATGTGAGTTATATGCTAATGACACTTCTACCCCTTGATTGGTGAATGCGGCTCTTCCCCTTTATGTGGTGAAGGTCATGGTCGAGAAAGTTTGCATTGATGATATTGTAGTTCATGTGTGAACAAATGAGGTAATTACTATAGTCTAGGCATTTCAGAGTTTCTTAGCCTGGCTAGACACCTTGTTAAACTAATTTTGGACCTCCAGTAAGACATATCTATGTTATTACTTTTTATTTATATATGTATGCATAGATTTTTAGCTAAGTCAATAAAATCATTGTTTATTTTGCAATAACATCATTGTTAGAAGTTGTTATGGTCATAGATATAAACCAAGTATAAGTTCCATGAGACGCTACTGTATTTTCTAAGAATAGTAATATCCCATTTATATTCACATATCAAGTGTGTTAGAAGTTGCAATAACCAACCAAGAGCTGAATATATCATTCACTCAATTATGGGTGATGTAAGTCTCTAAAATATTATTTAATTTTAGTTTGTTTATACCATACATGTCATTAATTATGATTTAAATTATTATACTTTTAGGTATATGTTTTGATTATGTGTTAATAAGAAGAAAACATCATGTGTATGAATTCATTGACCATCAACTCATTAATCCATTGCGAAATAGAAAAGTTGCAACTCAGACATACATTACCAACTACTTTATTAGAGGAGGGAAGTAAATATACATTTCCAATGCAGGTGTCATTGGCAGGTACTTATGATATTACTGACTCATCATATTATTGCATGGTTTTGCTCATTGCACAATAAGTCTCTCACATATTTGAAACAAATAGTTCATTGATAATTAAAATTAATTTATGTACTTACACAAATTAAGCATCTCCTAACCAATTTTTTTTTTATTATTAGTGTTTACATCAAATACAACATTTTGAAAGACAAACCAAGTGCAATGCATCTCAAGGTTATTAATTTCATTAAATATTTTTTTTTTGTTTTTGTTTGTGAATTAAATATCTTAATTAGGTGGGTATTGAATTGTAGTGTAATGAACAAAATACAGGATATGAATGTGACTAGTGTGTAATGCAAGATGGAAGGTATGAATGTGACTACTATGTAATGCAATAGATGACAACCATTTCACGTCCAAATAGTCAAAATATTTCATTCAATAAAATAAACTTTTATAGCTAAATTGTGTATCTGGTCTATCCAGTATATAACAGGCAAGAAAATAGAGCATTTAACGCAAGAGACGGTGAAAATGGCAGTGGAGCACTGTGATAGCGTGGCAGTAGTGGTATTGTGACAGAAGTTAGTGGGGCTGCAGATTGAATATACGGGGTGTAAAAAGAAAAACCCATGTGATTTTGGTGGAAGTGTTCTTAATTAATTCGGCCCAAACGAACAGGCCCAATTTTGTGAAAGAGTGTAATTTATTATATACATAGAAAAATTGAAGTTCTTGAAGAGTTAGCTCTCTATTTTGATGGTGATAAAAGAAAAGAGTTTGAATTGAACAATGTCTAACACTGCAGATTCAATTATGGAGCCTATTAAAAAAGTGTTACATTAATAATTGTGGGAGAAAGTGGTTAGTTCCATGCCATTTTTCAACGCAATGTGCCTAACACTGCATGCTCTCCATACAAAATTTGACATTAAAACAGTAATCATCGGTGTTGAAGGTTCACATAAATCTTAATTATTAATATGTTATTTTTTATTAATGACAATTGAATACATCACTTATTCTATTTTCTCTTTTCTCATGACAATGAGTTAACTTTCAGGGAAAAAATTGAAAAAAATAAAATATTTTCCCCATAACTTAAAATTAGTTTATGGATTTGTTAAAATATAATTTTTTTATTTTAAAAATATTTTTTTTAATGTATAATTAAAGTTAAGTGGACGGACAAGTTTATTTTGTTTCATACAATTTTTTAGTTAAACAGTTTAAAATGTAATTGTAAAAATATACTGAGATTTTTTTAACATTTGTATATTAAAAATTTATTAAATTTTTAAAATAATAAATAAATAAATAAACTTTTTGTTAAATTAGATTTTATAATAAACAAAATTAAAAAAATAAATTTTAAATTAAATTAAACTTTGTATTTAATTTTGAATTAATTCGAGCTAATTAATGCATGTTGTAAGTAATCTACAAAGTCCAGCATTAAAACATGTATAACCCATAAATCATATACATGTGAGTATATACGAGTTAGGAATTATACAAATATTCTAAATACTTTTCGAATAAATAAAAGATATTTTTAAGTAGAATTGACATATTGGGATTCATTAATTCCTAAAAATGAATGTGATGGATGATATATAATGCTCATGGCAGTGTGGAACTAGATGCAGAGACTATGTAAGTATTACAATACACAGAATATATACACGTGGGAGATATTATATATCTTTTTAAAAATATAATTACAAATTATAACTATTAATTTCATATTTTTAACTGTTTATAGTAAAATTTGTTATATTTATTTTATAAAAATTATTAGTAACTATATTTAAAAGATAAATTGTATTACTCACTAAATTTTATCTTGGGACAATAATAATAGTCAACCATCATTACACAACAATAATAATAGGCAACCATCAGTCAACACTAATTCATTTTCTAATATTTTAAAAATAAAACAAGAAAAATATTGCATCTAGATAAAAATAGGACAATGTCAAACTTTCTATTTATATTTCTTTTTCTAATATTTTAGAGTTTTATTCTCTCCGTTCCAAATTATAAGGTCTACTTCACAAATTCTCACATACCAATAAAAGTAATTAATTTGTTAAATTTTCTATAAATTTTTCATTTTTCTCCTTATTAATTATTATTAAATAAATTAATTGAAATTTAACCAGAAGTATTTATAAACGAATTAATTTTTTAATAAAATTATAAATTGATTGAGATTAGAATTTTAACAGTTTTGAAATAATTTCAGAATCATTTCTAAACAATTTAAAATCAGAACTACTAATTATTTTAAATAAATTTCAATCAAAATTTTGAATTTCCACCAAATTGCAAATAGAAATAGTGAATTAAAATTAATTGCTACTGTAACTTTAATACAAAAATTAAAACATATATGAGTAGATGATGGTAAAAGATGAAAAGTCAGACTAATAAAAAAGAATTAATTCTTAGTTTCTCATATTTAATTTCTATTTCTACCATTTAATGTTAATACAAATAATGATGTGATTAATAGAGGTATATAAGGAAAAAAAAGTAATAAAGTTATTGAAATTCTAAAACACCTTATATTATGAAACAAGATTTTCTTTTACGCCTTATAATTTGAAACGGATGGAGTACATCATACTATTTTACATAGAACTTAGGTTCGTGTACTTGAGATTAAAAATATACTAAAATCTCACAATAATAAAAAAAAATAAAAACAGTGTAAAAAGAATTATTGTTAAAAACATCTGATAAAAGAATACAATATTATTAATATATTTCAAATTTAAGTTGTTAATTATGTATATAATTTTTTAAATTTCGATAAACTAATAAATATTATTTAATTGTTGATTCAGTATAAATGAAATATTTAATAAAACCATTACAAATTATAATTATTAATGATTTTTAAAGTAATAACAAGATTTAATTACTGGCTTAGATCTAGTAGTTCAATAAGTTTTAGCTTTAAATATTTATATTTAAAATTGATATATTTTAATATAACATTAGAATAGTACTTTAAGTATATAGACCGAAGGATATAATCTATAAACAAAATAGTAATTAAACCTAATAATAGAAACATTATAAAGAAAAGACTATTTCAAAGAAAAATAAATTATGCTCCAATACTTTATTTAAAAACATGAAAAAATACAAGTGTCTTTAATTAACAAAATTATAAAAAATATTTTTTTGAAAAATGTTAAATAATATTATTAAATAAAATCGTTATCTAATTAATATATATAGTAAAAAAATTCAGGGGTCCGTGTCCGGGCCCACCACTATCTTTGTATTTAAATACTATACACTCTTCTATCTTGATTTATGATATATTATTATCATTAAATTATTTTCACTTTGGGTGTTACTATTATGGTTAGTCTTGTCATCAACATTACTATTCTTACTATTATTATTATTCTGGTATTAGAAATTAATAAGAATAAGATGATAACAGAGTACTTAAAGTTTAATTATTACCATAAATACATAATTTAAATTGAAACAATAATCAAATGTGAAAAATGGGTTAAGTATTTAAACCAATTAATTTAATATACAGATTTTCTCTATTCACATACTGATTTTATGGCAATTGCTTCTGCTTTTCATTCTCTTTATCTATGAATATAGAGATTGGTAATTAATTTATATTAATTAAAAATTGGTTAATTTTGTTATTACACTGATCTGAAAAAAAATAGTTATTTTAATGATTGAATTAGAAATTATTTTATAAATTAAAAATTATTAATATTTAAAATCATTTTTATTATAATAGAAACTATTTTTTTATTAATTTTAAAAAATTATAAAATTAATTTCTAATAATTAAATTAATTTTTAAATAAAAATCTAAATTAGTTTTTACTATTATTTAGTAAAATTTTAGTTATTTACTAAATTATATTTTAAGTTATTCTTTAATTCAATTAGTGATTAATTTTATTATTTTATAAATTAATAATAAGATTGATAAAAACATTTTTTTAATATTATTTTTTAATTTTTTAGAATGGATTATTATTAATTTTTAGTAGATGGTAGATGTGAGATGGTTAAGGAATGATGATTAGTTTTGACATAACCAGATTTCTTTTAAAGTAAGACTATTTATGGTTTATAAATTTTCTATTCAGTTTTTTATATTTTTGTGAATGTTTCTCACATGTTTATAAGTTAATAAGATAATGTTTAATCAAAATCAGCTTTTTATTTTAATATTTTAGATGTTTTCCTAGTCATTAGAATTTTTTAAGAGTAGTTTCACGTCCTCTCATATGTTAAGACATCTCTTTAGTTAGGATGATAAATAATTATTTCAAGTAAAGGGAATTAATTAAGTTAAATCTATTTAATTATAGTATGAAAGAATGTTGTGTTTGGTGAAAGATGGAGAGTTGAACTTTATTTATCTCTTATTGATTTTAGTTGAATTAAAGTAATTTTATATGTTAAATGTTGAATGAGTGATTCAACATTTAACAGCACAAAAGTTAACCCATGTTGTCTGTGTCCAAAATATTTGACAATGATTGAAGGCAACAGCAGAAAGAAGTTGCAGAGGTGCCTCGTTTGAGCATGGAAGAAACAAAGAAGGACTCAAACCATTGAAAATGGAATTGGAAATCTTCAAAATAGTTAATAGATCCAACTAAAACCACAACAATACTTTCTTTGTCGTAAAAAGTTGAAACATGAGCATATACCTATGAGATTATTTGGAATAGGTTTGAGAAAATTACTTGAACATTATTTTTGTACAAGTTCATGGGATTCTTTAGTATGAACATGTTTGAGAGATGGAGAAAGAACATAAACCTTGACATTTGAAGAAAATGGACAGAGAGCATTTATGATAGCATTATGGAAAGACTCATTATGGTGCCTAAGATTTTGACCATTCTAAGGACGCCAGAATATGATGTTTTTTTTGGAGTGAGAAACATGGTTTTTTAATATTTTTCTTTAGGAATAGTGAAGAAATAATAGAAGAAATGATGTTGAAGAAAATGTTGTATTTTGTTTATCCACACTCTTTTCTTTGAAAATTTCAAGTGATCTTAAAACTGAAATTAAGAAAAACTCACCGTTTGTTTTTAAATTAAAATATTTTTTTTTATTTTAGAAGGATTTAATCGAAATAGGTAAATAATATAGTTAATGAAATTTTGATATTTTAACATATATATATATATATATATTATTCTTTATATTTTATATTTTTTTAATTTTTTAATTTGTGGTGAAATTTTAAACTTGTAGGTAGAATCAAATACTTTCTAATTTGTCTGTGAACATCGAATGAGAAATCATTAAAGTTTTTAGTGTAATTGGAACATTGTAGTTGTGAGTATGATGTCATCTTTTGTGAAATTTAAATAATATTTTAATTTCGAAAGACTTTCAGTGTAAGAATTTAAGAAATTCAAATAAAATGAAAGTAAAAACTAAATAAAAATATGTTAGAAAAATAAAAGAATCACATTACTTTTGAAAAATCAAAGATAAGTGAAAGTTATAATTTGCTAGTTAAATAAATTCTTTAATATAAAAATCCCAGTAAAAGATAATCAAAGTTTGAAGACATTTAAATTTGTAAAAATATAGTTTCATATATTCTAAGTGTCTTTTATATAAGTGTCTTTTATATAAAGAGAGACGTTCCATTTATAAATATTTGGAACTGTGCTAAAAAAAAGTTAAACAATTAGCCTAAGTTTCCAATATAAGTTTTATCTTGATTTTTAGAAGAAGTTTTGTTGACTTCTAAGAGAAACTTAGACTTCTATTATATCAAATACTTTATTTCCTATTTTATAAGACAATTATTTTTAATTAGTAAGCTAATTTTATATTTAAACACATCATTTACTATCTTTACAACCAAATAAGAGGTTTATTTTCAAATATATTAAGAAAAATTTATTTATATAAACAGAATGATTATCTCCTGTTCTAATATTTTTTATAGTCATCCTTAGCTACCTAGCTATATATTGGTTCAAAACTAATAAATTCTTATTATTTATTTTCATCGATGCAAAACAATGATTAGTCAATATGTTCAAATAGCCTAGATCACCTGTGCATCTAACTATTTAAGAAATAACATGCATTTTATGAGTGTTAAGATTTGTAAAAAACTATCATTTGTGCATGTGAAGTAGAATAATCAAAATTGACTTTTACTTATTATTTTTTTAAGATAAGTTAATTAATTACATTTGTTGATTACTTTTGTCGAAAACATCTATAAGGAAAGAGTCTCACATGTGTTTGTGATCAATTCACAATGATCAAAAGTTCTTACTTTTAACATTATCAAAAGGTATATCTTGTTATAAAATCCTAATTATTGCACTTACTATCACATCTGATTTTTGTTGCATAAAGATATGACAACTAAATGTAGTTTTGGATTAAGATAAACCAATATAAATAATCTTGTACTTATATATTTCTTTTCTTTTTTTAATCTTGTTAACTAACACTGAATTATGTTTCAGAAAACATCAAGTTTTAAAAAGTAATATTTATCAATTTTGTCAATCTACTTTTGTTGTAGGATATTGAATTCTAGTATATCTCTTACTGAAAAATATCAAACAATTTGTTTGACTTGAGAAAAGTTATTTGAAATTTTTACTAAAACATATTGGATTCTCTCTTTGTGTTTTATCTTGCCTTGGAGTGATGTTATTTCTATTAATTCTCCTTTTACATTCTTCTTATAATGGTTACATCCTCACTACATTTTTCATGCCCACATTAACATTTTAATAGAATTAAAACATTATAAAATTTATATAAGAATTTTTTATTATTAGTTACAAAGATTAATTAAGAAAGAGTATATAAAATAAAAATACAACTATTATATCACATTAGGATGTCATCTTTTCTCTTACACTTCATAATAATGACGAGTAGTCAACAAAAATTGTAATTTTTTTAGTCATGGAAGATGTTGCATTAAAAAAAATATAGTTATTGACATAATGTCACAATATTTACATTAGAAGAATTATGTAAAGTGAAAAATGATAAATTATAAGTAATCTATCCATTTTAGCCATATTCAACTCCAATTGAACTTTCTGGAATTTGTAAATTTTAGATGTAATAATGGATCTTATATTTGAGTTTTACATGTTTTATGTTTTAACATAAGTGTGTAGATAAATTCAAAAGTGATAATTAAATTTAATTTATACTTAATATTCAATTTAATTAATTATGTATTTAAGGGATGTACCACTTTGTAACTTTTTTTTAGTTTTGTAAAAGAATGATAGTTATGTTTAAATCGATGACTGAAAATAATATTTTATTAGTGATGTATAAAGTAAAAACAACTTGATCATTAAGTGAGAGTTGTAGAAACCTTAGATGCATGAATTTCTTCTTCATTCTTTTTACTCTTTCTTCTTCGATCCTTCCTTCTCTTTATAAATAAAAAAACTTTACTCTCATCTCCTTCCTTGTTTTGTGAAATTCAACCTCCAAGCATGTTAATGGATAATTTAAAGCCTTCATAGAGAGTTGTATTTTTGGTAAGTTATTTTCATAGCTCTTCTCTTTTGTTTCCATTACTTCCCCTATTGAAAGCAATAAGAAATGATTCTTGAATTTGAGCTTAGTTGAGAGTTATCGATGGCTAGGAGTTAGGAACCCTCGGTTGTTTATGAAGTTCTTTTGACAATTTTTATTTTTTCTTATTTAAATTTTAGTTTCCTTAGGCTATAAGAAAGATTCAAGACAAGGAAAGTTAGTATGTTTAAACTCAAAATTTTAGTTGTTGAAGATAAACTTGAATTAGTATAGTTTATTAGAGGTCTAATATGTGAAATTATATTAGAAAAAATCGATTGGAAATTTGTTAAACTATAGGAGTGTTGAGAGGCTATGACACTTATTTAATGCTAAGTATTTGAAATTGAGACATGGTACTTATGATTATTTGTGAAATATATGCACTGAAATGATTACATACACACACAAATTAATTAATTATATATATATATATATATATATATATATATATTTAAGTGATATGGTATCAAAGAAAAATAAAGTTTTATTTAAAAATGTGTTAAAGCCAAGAAACATCAACCAAGTTAATTATATTCTCCTATTTTAGATGAAGCATTTTGCTCTTGTTTAAGTGAATTTTAAGAGTTTTAACTAGTGTATCATTATTCTCTAGTACTTTATTTCATGTAAATAGGTTATGTTTATTAATGATTGTTATGAAATATGATGGATAAATGTTTTGTATTTGAATGAGATAGACTAATGATATATTTGTATGAAAGGTAATTATCAAGGAAGTAATATATCCTTATAAGATATATATTAATATTAAGTAATAAAGTGTCTTAACATTGGAAGTGGTTGAGGTAGTGAAACATGTTGAGAAAGCAAGACATTCAAATATTGAATTGTCTTCCCATTAGCATACTTTAAGTTTACATGTTTTTAAATTTATTTTTTTCACAAGATATATTTTATTGTAGCTAGTCACTTCATATGAGAATAAAAAAATTAATTTCATTAATATCATATTTAAGGATGACAATAGAGCAGGACGAGTTCTACTTTTTCATCTCTATCCTTGAATTTCACTAGATAACTTGTATATATATATATACTCGTACCCTGTTTCAAATATTAATTAAATATTTTTTTATAAAAAAATTACAATAAAAATATATATATGATATTATTAATTATTCAATGTCAAAAAATACACATTTTATTTTCTTTAATATCAAATATTAATAAATAAATTATACTTACATAAATATCAAATTTAAGTATCAAATAATAAATGGATAAATAAATAATTATAAAAAAAATAAAAATAATTAAATGTGTTTCTTTATAAAACTAAAGATAAAAAAAAGTCAATATACATTTTTTAATTATCTAATAAATTAAATATATTTTAATAATTTAAAATATAAATAAAACAAATATATCATATTCAATTTAAAAAATCAAATATTACTTATTTTCATATTTATATTAAATAAATATGAGAATTTTCATCTAATTCAAAATAAATTTAAGTAATACATATATGGAAAAATTTATTTATTATCCCTAATCATATTTATTTTTATCACTTAAAATTATAACTTAATACAAATGCATATAAAATTTAGATAAAATAGTAAGACAAGTAATAATTCTTTATGATAAAAGAAGAAAAATAACCAACAATACAAAATTAAATATATGTTTATATACCTACAAACTACAGCTAATGGTTCACCTAAATCATCTACACAATAACTCACCCTAATCATCATGACATATTTTATATAAGAAAATTATAGTAAATCTAAAAAAGCTTGCATTTTTCTTCTCAAAACTAAACAATTAATATTATCACTTAAACATTATTTGAACACATACCTATATTTCCTAACAACGAAGTTCACTACATCTCTTGTGGTCTCTAGTTTGAAAGAGTTGCAACACCCACCTAATTAAAAGCTCTAGTAGATAGTTGGTTATACCAATTTTTAAAAATTAGATGCATTAGCTCATCTCAATCATGGAATTAGGTGCATAATGTGATGAGCTTTTCTACGCATCTTCACTCCTAAATAGCTTCTAATGACACTTTGTTTTCTCTAATTAACTTTTTTTTTCTATCTATTATTCAACTATGTAGGTACATGAATGAGTGGTTAAAAAAAATCCTTATGACGTGCCTTTGTGACTTCACCTTCGCACATGACTTAGTTTCTTAATTACATTTTTTTTTCTAAAGTGTTTACGATACTTCTCTTGAACGTAAAGTGGCAGTGTAACAAATCTCAAGCAAACACACTGCTTAAACAACGTTAAAAAAACTCAGAAAAAGGAAGATTCAAACGAAAGAAAAATCATTAAAATAATAGAAAAGGAGTTTGTCAAATGTGTATGTGCTGTTACCAATGCAGAGTTCTCGATAGAACCCTAATTAATCTCTGGCGTCAACCATAGCAGAAATTTATGCCGAAATATGTTCACATCATATTGTCCATCCACATTCTTCTATCTCCATGTTTTTTTGTATAATTTTTAATTATTTTGACTTTTCATCTTTTAGATTCATAATATTCAAGATAAAAGTGTGTGTATATATATATATATATATAACTTAATCAATAAAAAAATTACAATTAATACAAATCTTAAGATTCTCATGCATTATTAAAACTAATAAATTACTATGGTTGTAATCAAATCACAATTTAAAACTAAATCTAATCCTAAAATATGTAAGATACTAAACTACCACTTTAATTAGTTATTGAAATAATAAAAAATATAATGTAATATATAAATGTGTAAAATGTTTTATCATTAATTAAGTCTTCTTATAATTTTTTTGACGTAATTTTATTATAAAAATATAATTTTAAAGATCAATTTGATATTATGTCAAAGACTATTTTATTATTGAAATATAATATTTAAATATTTAATCATATTTTTGGTTATTTTAAGTATTAAATTCATATAAACTGTCAACAACCTATTTATCTTTTTAAAAGTGTTTTATAGTGAAAGTGCATTACATTTTTTTTTTCTAACTTTTGTTATATAATCTGTAATTTAAAATTTTAATTAATATATTTAGTTTCTAATTTTTATTCTTGAGAACAATTCCAACAAAATCTTTAAGTCTTTTGAATGTATACTTTTTTTTGTATAGAAAATGGTGATACCCCAAGTCGCAAGAATCACTAAAGGGGATATACGCATACCCATACTATTTCAAACACTTATGAAATGTGTAGATTTTTATTTTCATGGGCTAAAATTTAATATTTATATTAATTTTCATGTGCTAATATATATATATATATATATATATATATATATATATATATATATATTAGATAAAATAACTTATTTTGTAAATTTCGAAGTTAAAAGAATACATCACATACCAATAGTTTTATATCATAATTACACTTTGATTTTGTTAAATATAATGATTATAAATAAAGATATAAGAACGTAATAATGTATATGTACCAAAATGAAATTTTGTAAATATATAATAATTATAGATATTCATTTTTAATATATTCATTTCAGTTATCTTTGATTTGATCCTTTTGCATCATATACATGCATACAAATACACCATTTTCAATTATTAACGATGATGATGATGATGATTCAATGTTATTATTTTATAGGTTATATTTTATCTGAATCTACATTTTCAACTATTGTTTCGTCTAAATAATTTAGAGTGGTAAACAGCAACAATAAAATATATTATATTTAATTATTTTTTGGAAAAAATGTAAGAATTCGGCTGGCTCAAACATGCATAATTTAAATTTAACACTAAAAAATGATCACTTTGTTAACACTCAATCCAATTTTTTGAGTATTAAATTTAATGGCAAGTGGAAATAGATTCAAATCTCATAAGCTTTCTGAATCTTTATTTTTAATTTATACAAAATATAATTTTATTTTATGATATAATTTATTTCTTTTCTTATTGTTATTTATTTGTTGGTGGAAGTGTTAATTAAGAAGCTAGTTTAAACAAATCCAACTATGAAATTCGTATGTCACAGTTAGAATATGGCTATCCATGTAAGAACATAAAAATGTTTTTATGAACGTTTTTTAAAATTTTGAAGTATATTTAAATTCTGAGAAGAACTCTTAGATCAACTAAAACTAAAAAAGAGGCTCTGATAGTACCATGCCCAAGATGCTGAAACACCCTTTAAATAAATGGAAGAAAGAAAGAAAGAGTTAGAAGTATGAGAGACAGTGTTATGAGGGAAAGCGAGGGTTCTCCTAACATAACAATTAATAGTGCATGTTCATCTGTTCATGCAATCATATGACCTAAGAATCTTTGTATAAATCAAGAAAAATATTAGTTTGTGTATAAATTAAAAGATTAATTTAGTTATTTGTTTTAAAGAAAACTTGTGACAAAATTTGGTGAAACCAACCTTGTATATTTAATGTATGTCTAATGTGGGTCAGCATGAAGAAGTGAAATCACAACCTCATCCACATCAGGTTACGTCATCTTTCCAATCTCTATCCAGTTTATGGTACAGGACAAATTTAATACAAGGAAACATTGCCCATGTCAAGATTTCGACATTAAAGATGCCTCTCCATGGGATCATAATGGAATACGATCTTATCATCTTCTGTTTTTCAAATTCACAAGAATTTTACAATATATTTGTGTACGTAGTCAACTCTTTCATCTGTCTTACAAAGAGTATGTGTAGATGAAAAAATTTAAGAGATTAATTCTTTATTTCATGAACTTAAAATGTTGTAGAGTAAAATATTTATTTAGATCGACAAATTAGAAAAAAATTGAAATTTAGAAAATTTTAAAAATGTATTTTAAATAATTAAAATAATAAAATTTGAAATATTTTAAAATAGGAAGAAAATTAAAATTCTATTATTAGATTTGACCAGGTCGTCCTGGGTCAAATACGACCTAACTCGTTCCATACTGAGTAAGGTCGAGTCGATTTTAGTATAACATGTCAACAGTTGAATTGAGTTTGGTTTGCCAAAGGTTGAGTTAAGTCAGACTCGTCTTTACTCGAGTCGAATTATATCTGTCTTGAGCCGATTTAAGTCCAACTTATCTTGGATTGAGCCAGGTCGAGTCCATCTAAGGTTGAGTCAATCTAAGGTTAAGTCAAGTTGGATTTGTCCTAGGTCGAGTTGAGTTGGCCTAATCCAGACCAAGTGGAGTCGGACCCTCTTAAGACTGAGTCGAGTCAAACACACCCAAGACAAGAATCAAGTCGGGTATGCTTAGGACCGAGCCGAGTCGGGCATGCCTTGCATGAGACGAGTCGAGCCTACCCCATGCTGAGTCGATTCAGACCGATGGGGCGAGTTAAGTGCCTGCCCCGGATCGAGTCGAGTTGTGCCTGTACCAAATCAAGTTGGAACCGCCTAGGGTCAAGTTGATTTAGGTTCGCCTTAGGCCAAGTAGAACTAGGCCTATCTCGATCTGAGTCGAGCCAGGGTCATCCTGTGACGAGTCAATCTGGACCCTCCTTGGATCGAATTGAGTCAAGCCGAACTAAGGTTAAATCGATTTGGACTCACTTGGGGCTGATTCAAGTCGAGCTCTCCCCTGAGCCTAATCAAGTTGGGCTCACCCAAAGCTGAGTCGAGTTAGACCTACCAAGGATCAAATTGAGTTGATTTGACACACACATAACTTAGTTGAGTCAGGTCCGCCCATGGTCAAGTCAAATCAGACTTACCTCTGATTGAATATAGTCAATTAAGTTGAGTCAAATCCACGTCGAGAGCTAAATCCTAACATATATATATATATATATATATATATATATATATATATATATATTAAAAATGAAATTATTAAATATTATTTTAATATTTAAATTTGACTGATTTTTTTGTAAAGTTTAATTTTCAAATTTTTATTTTAAAAAAGTTCTAAAATTTTATTTTAAAAGAAAAATTAAATTTATTCATGTAAACAAAAAAATTGCGATGTAAGATATTTTAACTACATTGTCCAAACAAATTATTTAAAAAGTTAAAAAAAATTCAATTGCAAGTAATTCAAATATTTCGCATTTTAATTTCTTAAAACTTTTGAAATGCTTCATCCAAACACATTCTAAAACTACCTTTGCTTTGGATTCATATTGGAACACGATCCTCTACCATACCTAAAATCTATCATTTTCTTTTAATGTGTCTCAAATCTACAATAATTTACAACTTGTCTTGATTTGTTTGTAACCTAGATGGGATAAAGTGGATATTCACCCTTAATCTATCAAAATTTGACAAATAGAGTTGTAATTTTTAATTTATCAACTTTCTATTAAATATCTCACCCAATTTTTTTTAAAATTTAAAGTTAAAATAAGAAATAATTTAAAAGTATAATTTTTATATTATATTATTTTAAAAATAAAAATATATAATTATAGTGTAACTTAAATTATTAACATATATCTTTAAATTATTAATTTTAACAGAGTAATTTATTATTAGAAGGTAATAATTATTTTAATCTCTCCAATTCAAGATATTAATTAATTAATTAAAAAAGGGATAGATGAAACGATTCAGATGAGATCCATTATGGATCCAACTTTTTCTTCATTGGATGGTTAAAAATATTTATATGATTAAATATAATTTTAAATTATATATGTATTAATTAAAAAACAAAAATTTTAAAACTAGTCTGTTAATTCATCATTTAATATAAGAAAAAAAAATTTAATCCATTTAACTATGTTAGTCGGCCTACATCCATTTTATTTTTGAAAGACAGTCAACAAATAGGATCAAAACAAATTAAATTGACTCAATTTTCTACCCTTCCGATGATGAATATTTTTTTAATAGTATTAGGTTTATTCTTTTTCTTATGTAAAATATGGACAAATTATAATATTTTAATAAAAAAATTTAATTTTTTTAAATAATTCATTTTTTTATTCTAAATATTGATGCTCTCTCCTTTAACCCATAAGATTATCTTTTTATTCATAGATAATAAATGTTTAGTGAAATAAATTTAATTTTTTTACATAACTTGCAATTTTCCCAGTGAAATTGATACTTTATATTCAAGCACTTAAATAATAATTTTTTCCTTGGGGTACTCTAAGAAAGATAGTAGTGACCTTTAATAAAATTGAAATTTGTTTTTTTTTTCTGGACTAAATTAATTTCAAGAAAAGGATAAGAGTTATGATGTATAACATTTTTTGAAATTCATATAATTAATGTAAATATTGAGTTAGTAAATAATCTATTTTTATAGTATTTTATTTAATAGATACAATTATTTTATTCTACAGTAAAAAACAATATTTATTTTATTTCACATTTTAAACATTGTTATATTTTATCAATTTTTATATCACGTTAAGAAAAGATAAAATTTATTTTAAAAATAATGGGATTTTATTCTGTTTTTACAATTTAAATACAAAACGGGCTAATGATTCTTTTATACTTTATTGATTTAATTACAGATGATTTACGTTACATATCATAATGACATATATTTTAATAGATGGTTAATATTAACATTTTGAAGCATCGTACGATTTCATATGAAATTATATATATATATTATATTTATTGAATAATTATTTAATATAAGACCTAAATCATTATTCTAATTAAACAAAGTAAGAATTGCTATCGATATGGCTAGCAATCTGTACAATAAATGTATAATAAAAAATAAAAAACTTCCCTCACTAAATCACTATAAAAGTCTATAATTATTACAAAAGGTGAAATTATACTTGAAGATAAATAAAAAAAATGTTATATTATTATTATTATTATTATTATTATTTATATATGAAGTAAGAAAAATAGGAACGAGAAGATTGGTAATGAGATACGAGAATCTGGAAGTGCGAGTGAGACGACGTTGAGAAGCAGCAAGACGCAACATCCAATCGTATCAACGATCCAAACAAAAACATAGAAAAACCAACGTTCCTCGTTGTTGGTCCCTAAACTACAACACTGTATACATGAACATTAGAATTGTCGTTTCGTGGTTTGCTTGTTTCGTTTCGACGCGCACGAAGCTTCTACGACTCCCACTCCCACATTCAATTTATTACCCTAATTACTATCGCCACCCTTTTTCAATTGCTTCGCATTGCATGGACCATTTCACCTTCTAAATTCAATCCACTTTTCTTTAATATTTTCTTCCCAGACCCAGA
Source organism: Lablab purpureus (assembly GCA_030347555.1). Classification (NCBI taxonomy): domain Eukaryota; kingdom Viridiplantae; phylum Streptophyta; class Magnoliopsida; order Fabales; family Fabaceae; genus Lablab; species Lablab purpureus. Next base: position 4,171,757 of record CM059262.1, read on the forward strand.
GAAAAAAGAAGAAAAAACTACCTGAAGAAGTTGATGAATTAATTAATCTTAAATATCACTTCTCTCTCTCTTCAACCTCAATCCCTTCCCTTTCCCCACTTTTTCTTCCAAGCCTTTATCTCTGCCTCAATCCCCTCTCTTTTCTATTGGTTCCTTTATTCCGCTATTTCGTGGTAAGCTTTTCGCTTTGCCTTTTGTTTTTGTGGGTTTTCCGATTTTAATTGTGTTCATCTTCAATCTGTTCAATTTAATCGACTTTTTTCATCTTCTACCCTGCTTTGTTTTATTTTTTTTTCCTTTTTCATTTTTTTTCTCCTTCGGGGTTCTTGAATAAGATAAAATGTTTTTTTAATAATTTTTTTATGTATGTCATTCAATTTGTGTATCGGGTATGCACCCTCTTGTGTTTTTCTGTCTTTGTAACAGACAGAGTAAACATGAAACATGGGATAGTTACTGGTGTAGCTTTGCAGGAGCTATATGAGTATGAAATCGAAGTGCTGAATGGACTTTTTGTAATACTTATGCCTGTTTGTTGAAGGCAAGTTATATGTGGAAACATTTGTTTTAGGGGTTTATTTTATATTTATATTAAATGATTTTACTGTGGACGACCACCCAGTTTATGCCGGGTTCATCATTTGATTTTCGCTGTTAGTAACGTTTTCTGATGGTACTTTTGAAGAGCTGAATATCACAATTTTTTAGGTGCGGTGTCATATTTTATGAATAAATTTTATGTTCTACTTTGAAAAGGACTTGTTTTCTGCACACATGAAGAATCAGTTTTTGGCAACTTGTTGGTGTATTTGTTCGTAGCTGTCACCGTTTTATGTTGGCTTGCATGATAATCAGGCATTCACATTTTGGAATGGATTTGAGATTTGTTTGTAGCTTTATTTTCAGTGATATTTTATTTGAATTAATCTTGCCACTTATATAGTTTTATTTATCGAATTCACTGTTATGTTTGTTGTGAAGGAACAAATGGCTGGGATGTCAAAGGAGGAAGTGGCTGGTTCTCCTAGATGGGGTGGTTCAATTATTATGCAGACAACAGAGGATGTGGCTAGAGCTGTTGCTGCTGCTGTGAATTCTCCGAGGCCATCTGTTATATATTCATCAAAAAATGATCATGGTGGCAATCAACTTCAAAGGCTGCAATATCAGGTTACAAAAATGCTAAAAGGATTTTCTCGCCCTCCTGAAGTTAAATATACTAACTACAATCCGGAAATCCTGACAACTCAGAAGCGTCAATGGGCTGCAAACTTTCAATTACAATACATGGTAAAACTAAAATCTCCTTATTGAATCATTAGAAGTGAGAACTAGATGTTTGTTACACTCTTTTTAATGTAAACTATAAGGAAATTTAAGTTGGTTGATACTGTTGGATTTTTGGTCCTTGGTTTTAAATGCTTTTCCCCCTTTGTTCTTCCTTTAGCAGTTTGGCCCAAGCATCAGTTACTTGAACATTCAGCTTTTTTCCCTTTCATCTTAAACCATCATATCTACTTGTGTCTCTTCTTGCTAAATGTCATTATCAGTGTTTTTAGATTTGTGCCTTCTTTTTGCCTCAGTTCACAAACTCATAGTAAGTTGTCCTCGGAACATAATTGTTCTCAGACACTGATAGACTCCCTCATATTTGACAGGACCACAGGTCATGGAAGGAGCCGACAAAGCTGTTTGAAAGCATGGTGGTTGTTGGACTTCATCCTAATTGTGATATTCAGGCACTGCAAAGGCAATATTTCTTAAGAAAGTCTGAAGGCCCTGGTAAATTAAGAAATGCTCTTGGTTATCAGAATCAATCCCGTGTGGAACCCTGTCTAGAACCTCAGGTTTTGATCAGTGGATACATAAATTGAATTACCACTACTATAACTGTAATAATTATTCTTACTGCCTCTTGTCCTATCACTGTTTTTCTTCCAACTGTATTATTGCTTTGTCCACTACAAATTTCATTGGCTGCTGTTCTGAATATTAATTTTGCGTTCAGATGAATTGGCATCATGAAAACTGTATGTTCATTTTCTTTCCAGGTCTTATTTGTTTACCCTCCAGAAAAAAAGCTGCCTCTTAAAGACAAGGATCTTCTCTCTTTCTGCTTCCCTGGAGGCTTGGAGGTTAGGTGTATGCACAATGAACTTCTAATTTCCTCCCTACCCATTTTGTGCAATTACTGTTATTATCAACATCTTCACACCATTATTATCAAAATTATTTTCAGATAAATATTGAGAACAGATTATTTTTAGTATTGGGGTATTATTTTGACAATAAAAGGTATCAGGAAAAAATTGTAGATTTTTGAAAGATATTCCCCTGCTTCCAATTTGATGTTATGGAAAAAACCTCGTGTATCTTGCTTTTGTTTATAATCAAAGGGACATAGGCTCCAACTACTTTTATACAAGTTGTAAGTTGTTTTCGTAAGCTATCCTGCAGAATTTATTGTTAAACGCTGAAAACAGTTTATGAAACTATCATAAGCTATTTGCATAATCTCTCCCGAAAACTTAAGTACTCGTGTCATAAGTCAAAATAATCAGAGTGATCAAGATTACTTTCTGTTTATTTTTTTTTCAATTAATTTGAGTTGAAGTATCTGCAGTGAGTTAGATTTATTTATATTTCTGTCAGTAACTTATGTGGAGCTTATACTTAGGTTTTGCTTTTTCCTGGCACTGATTTTAGGTTAATGCTGTTGAGAGAACGCCTTCCATGAGTGAATTGAATGAAATTCTTTTTGGGCAGGTATTTATGAAATATTTTGCTTCCATTTATTTTATGCATTATGCTAATTTTCTTTGTTAATATTAGATTATTTTTCCTTCCCTTTTTAATTATTTGACCAATTAGTAACAAACAGTCTGAAATGATATATCTCTTTGTCAATCTGGTTACTTTGTGTCTGCAACTTCGTAGTATACAGACTCGTAGCATGTTTGTTTTATTGTTATCATGTGTTATAATGCACGTTCACTCCAATCCATATCTCTACTATCATTGCGTTCAACCTGTGTTTGATGCTTCCCAACTTCATAACTAACACACTATCAGTATATTAGATGACCAACTTGAATGATGAAGTAGGAGAGTGTCCAAGTTTTTATATACTGATGCTCTTCTGTGTTTTTATGTTGATTTTTGCAGGAACACCTTAAACAAAGGGATCTGTCTTTTGTATTTAGACTACAGGTAATTTAAGTGATGAAATCGTTACATTGTTTCAACTTTCATATATTTTCTTAAACTAACGTTCTCTCTCTCTTATTTACATCAACATATTCTAAGGATGGAAACTGGATTACACGAAACTTTCAGAAATGTATTTTGGAATTATATATTTCACAAATGGCATATGCTAATTCGTGTGTCTTGTCATTTTATTCACTAGTCCAATGCATCTTTCTAAATTATTCGTAGAAAATGTTTTTTGGAAAAATTACTGAAATGGAGTTACTATTACGATTATGTAACCACTCAATTGTATGGCAATATTTATAGAGTGGTTAATGAGTAACCACTTCTGGACTTACCAACCAATTTAGTGGTAACTTGTTCCTAAGGTGCATATATTTTAATCGATAGTTCTTTTTCACTATTTCAAGAGGTTTATAGCTGGCCAGTGTTAGTTTGGATTCTTTTTAAGTTGATTTTGGACCTTAATTTTCCTTCGGCCAACATTTGTAAGTATTGAGGTTTACCTCTACTAAGCCATCAAAGGCTTGTATACTTCCACCCAAGCTTTGAAGTTGCTTCTAGTTGCTTGTGCTATATATATATATATAATATACCTATCCCAAAGTTAACTTCAAATTTCCCTTTGAGTTCTGAGGGAAAACATTTTTGTCAGCCTTGTGATTTTCTATATACCTTCAGACTGCCTTTTCTTTCCAAATTCACTTACCAAGTAAACAGAGTCTTAAGGACCTATTGACTGGTCTTTTGTTTAGATGATCCTTAAGTTTGAATACTTAATGGCTTCACCTTTAACTGTATGTCTCCCTTAATGTTCTTATATTTTATACTGTACTCATTTCTGTACTAACAAAGCCAATTTCTTTTGGATATCTTTTAATGCCATAGGGTGCCGATAGTTCAACTCTTTATGGGTGCTGTGTCTTAGTTGAAGAGTTAGTGCAAAACCCCTCTGGATTGCTCTCCCTGATTTCTGATAAGCAGTCAAGTTATTCTTCTTTGAAACGCGAGCGCCATATATTAACCACACAAAGATGTTACTGTATTCTCTCAAGGCTCCCATTCTTTGAATTGCACTTTGGTGTCTTGAACAGGTAGGTTGATGATGTTTCCCATATATCATCCATTTATTGTATTGATTTTTGTAAGAACAATTATGTTAGTATTAACTAGGTTCTGTTGTGTCTTTTATACGCTGAAGTGTGTCAAGTAACTAGTGATCTGGTGAGGATTTATAGGTTTAATGTGCGGAACTGAAACATACGTGCTAGTATTTTATATGTTTATTGAAATTGACTTGTCAATGCGATTGCTTAAATAATAGTATATTTACTACTACAAACATTTTTCAGTTTCAAATGGACAGGTAAAATGAATATCTGCATTTCTTAAATTAATGACCTAGTCTGAAAAAGACATACAATAAGCAAAGCAATGTTTAATAGCGAGAGGAATTCATGTACTTGGGCAAACACTTAACACCCGATATAAGTTGGAGTAAAAAAATGTAGTTTGTTGTGACATAAAATTGGTCTTAGCACAGAGGAGTAAACTGAACTATTTTTTATAGGTGAACAAACTTTTAAACTTGTCTATTGTACTTAGGAAAATATTAAGTAGTTCATTTGTCCCTTACCTTTAGATATCAATGCTTGTCATTAATTTTGTTATCTCTTTCGAGGGCCTCTAAAATAAAATTAATAGTTGTAGTGGAATGATAAATGAAATATTTTCCACCATTTGGATTCTTAGTGTCAGAAAAAAAGATATGGAAAGACTTAGAAAAACATTGGGAGAGATCATTAAGAATGACATATTGTTTATGAAAGAGCCCAATGGAATTGATTGATCTATGTATGCAACATCTCATGGGATTAGGCTTGTTTGTTTTTACGTTAGTTTTGTTAGCTTATATTCTTGGATGCTGTTTGTTATCTTGGTAAAATTATTTGAATTATTCATTTTATATGCTCACATTTATTATGTGATACTTGGAATGTTAGAATTGATTGCAATCTGGCCTGACAATGTATATGCTACACTTTTATGGTTTTTGCTTAACTTATTGTGCTGATATCCTTCTGAAGCATCTTCATGCAAGAACGGCTAGATCGGTTGACGAAGAACATTGGAGATTTAAATTTAGAATATGTTGAAGGTAGCATGGAGGAAGAAACTTTGGGGGAAGATTCAGAGTGCATGTTGGTGAATGATAGATTAGATGATAGACATGATGACAGTCCAACGATTTCTCCATCAAGCCTAAGAAATTCCTCACCCAAAAACATTGAGGATGATAGTCATTATCCCAAGAAACAAATAGTTAACAGGGAGCTTCATACATTTAATGACAGAGTCAATGATAATAATGCCGTGCCTTGTGATTCTGAAAATGATAGAAATATTGTCAAAGATGAATCTGGCCCTACACATGCCGATGATAATGATTTGTATGGAGATGCGTTTGTAACAAATAAACAGTCAGAAGATAGGCGTTTACCCAATGCTATTCTACCACTCTTGCGCAATTGCCAGTATGAAAGCTCTGAATCTTCCTGCAGGTACAAGACTCTGTGCTTGTTCAGTTCAGTGCATTTAGTCTGTACTTATGTGAACCCAACATATGCAATGATGTTCACTGTGCTTTGACTGATGTCATGGATGTGTTTTGTTGTGGTCAGATCTGAAAGGGCTAATAACAAAATCTTCTGTATGAATTGTTTGATGTGCTTGATTCTGTATAGGTTCAAATAATTCTGTTACTTGCTTAGTCCTTGACGTCATTTGACAGCAGATAGGTTGGTTGATTTTTGATTAAGTAGTGCTCATTACTATTATGTTCTCTGGTATATTCTTGTGCATGGTATGTGGAATGAGTTGATGAGGTTTCTATCTGTAGAATGCACATAGAATTGCTTATTCCTTTTTTTCTTGCGCAGAACTTATTTCTTTCTATAAATTATCTTTACATATCCAATCTAATCCTGATGTATTTATGCAGTTATGTTTTAGAGTGAATACACTGTGGTATCTTGTATTTTTATTGCCTCTTCCAATATAGAAAGTATGGTCTGTTTTATTCTGCTTTCAAGGTTCACCCAGTGAAGTATATTTTAGTTATGATCTGTCATTCATTTCTTTTGAATGATGCTTCTTAAACATCTGCTTCATGCAGTTTTCAGGGTTCTCCTTGTGATGACAGAAATTTCAGGAGTGATGCTGATGATACTGAGACAGAAGATGCTTCATTCTCTGGCCAAGAGGATTTAAATGACCTAAATGGTATTCTTGAATGGGCTAAGGTCTGTAATTTTAAATACATTTTATACTGTTTTTTTTTTCTGGATTGTGTATTGATATTTATAGCTGATATTATTTTTATCAATTCCCAGGCAAATAACTGTGTACCACTACAGATTATAAGTGAGTATTATTGCTTAAGTTGCCCTGCAAGGGGCTCATCACTTAGGTTTCATCCTTTGGAGCACCTGCATCCCTTAGAATATCACAGACCAGACGAGTCAATTCTACATCTTGCTGGTTCAACTGTTGACTTGAAATCTTTCAGTTCAGGTCTGGAATTAGCAGAGGTATGTTATGCTAATTATGTATTGTGTTTGATGGTCATATCCTCATGAAAATACTTCATTTTTTGTTTGTTCTTCTCAGGCTCATAATTCTCTTCTGGCTGAGGAGGAGGCAACCGCATTATCTATATGGGCTGTAGCGTGCATGTGTGGTACTTTGAGACTTGAAAATGTAAGTTTTGTTTTAACTTGTAATTGAATATATGTTCTTATACCGAATACCTCAACATTTGTGGAAAAAACTGATTTGACTTTTGTGCGATTTTCATAATTAGTCAGCAACTTTAAGAAGCAGATATTACATGAGAGATGTTACAGATATAATAACTGATTTATAAGGAAGAAAACCATTTAAAAAATTAGGACCCATACATGATAAGAAAATAACACAGCTGTAAAGAGTTGAAGGGCACATGACTAAATAAGAAGTAAGCCTAAAAGGCATTGGCGCAATGCTGATCCATTTTGCCCTGGAGTTGAAATGTATTGATTTGTACAGTTTTATAATGTTTGTCCAGGACTTTTACTGATACATTTTCGTTCGAATGGTTTTATGTCTATTCTGCAGGTGTTAACGTTCTTTGCAGGAGCTCTACTGGAGAAGCAGATAGTTTTTGTCTGTTCTAATTTGGTATGTGTTGTGGCTCAAATTAAGTCAGTAATTTTATTGTGAATATTATTTATTTTCTCTGTTCAATTTTATATTGATGCTAATGTTATCTGAGCCATTGATTGGATACTTATATATGCTTTTTTCTGTCAGATTTATTGTTATTCCTTTATTATTGTCCCCTGCTCTATTAGAAACAGTAGTAATTATATTTGCACTTAAGTTGACCTTGCTCTTTTAGGAATATTTGAATTTGAATTTTGATGTTCTCATTTTGGCCTTGCTGACATGCTCATACAGTAATGATCGCTATTTTGCTACTTGTATTTTGTAATGTACAGACAGCATCCGAAGTTGTGTTAATTAGTTTAGATCTTGCTAATGTGCATATCCTCTGTTGACAATTTGATTACATTCACAATGAATATGGATAGCTATACTATGCTTTTGACCCAATCATGGATTGGCTGATTAGACTTCAATTGTCGGAAATGAACATCTCAATTGAATTATTGATATTTCATAATAATCCTTAATGGAAACGATTTGATTCTTTTATGATCAGGGAATCCTATCTGCATCGGTTTTATCAGTTATTTCACTAATCCGGCCCTACCAATGGCAGAGCTTGCTAATGCCGGTTTGGTTCCTCTCTTTTCAGATTAAATATCAATATGGATTTTTAGTTTTTAGTATCACTTCTCCACTTTAGTATTTGATAAGAGCATACTCTTCTAGGTTCTACCAAATGACATGCTTGAGTTTCTGGATGCACCAGTCCCATACATTGTGAGTATTCTGGTCTTGCTTTACTATCAAGATTAATACCTGATTCATTTACATAGATAATGATATTGAATATAGTTTGTTGGGCCTTGTGAAATCCATTTAATAATATCTTTTATAAATTGGAACATTAAAATTAGAGTGATTAGTGTAGTGTGTAGTTTTAATTTTTTTTCAACTGTTCTTTTATTGTGGCCTTTTATACTGATGATATCATATGTCATAACTGATTTGCCACAAATTGATACTCTAGGTTGGTATCAAAAACAAGACCAATGAAGTTCAGTCGAAGTTAACTAATAATGTAATCCTGGTTGACGCCAACAGGAATCAGGTCTGATAGTTTTTTCTTTTGCTATTCTCCAATGCCATAAAACGTAGTTTCCATCCAATATTGTATTGTATTTCTTAAGAAATAGTATGCATGGCTACTTCTCTCCTATTATATTGCAAAAAATTCTTGGTTGAAAATGATGAAACATTACTACACATTGTTGAATTCATACTGCTCGATTATTATCGCTTGCTTGTAAAATACATTTATGTTTTCTTATTTCATTTTCCTTTGAAATTATCTTTTATCAAATTCAGTTCTTTTTTAGGTAAGAAAGCTCGAATTGCTCATATAACCCAACTGAATTCAACCCAACTTCTACTCTGAAAAATATTATTCAACCCCACCAAATTAGTTATACAAGGGGTGTTTATATTTTGTACCCGAACTAGTTAGAGCCTACAACTGTCAAAAGCGAAAAGCTACCACAACACAATACTTTTGTACAAATGAATAAACTAAAGAAACAGAGTAAAACTACTCTAACAACAAGATAAAAAAGTAATGTGTCTGGATGATATATATTGTGGATTTATGTGAGTGCAGATTTCCCTGAATATTGCCCTGAAAATGATTGGGTTTGGGCTTGTGAAGTATTTGCTTTTTATATTGATGTATTTTAACTTCTATCATACTTTATTTTCAAGTTACAGCTAGATACACATGATCTCTTATCAAAATACGGTTTTTCTACAACAGGTGAAGTCATCAACAATACCTCAACTGCCAAGGCAGAAAGAGTTAATCTCTTCTTTGCGCCCTTATCATTCAACTCTTGTGGGAGAAAGTTACTTGGGTAGGAGAAGGCCGGTGTATGAATGCACAGAGGTGCAGGTGCGTATCTCTTTATTTAACATTTCCTCATTATACATTATGCTCCCTTATGTCCTGTTTCTTCCTCTCACTTTTTATTAAGTATTTAATACTCATCTAAACAATCGGTTGTTCATTTTCCTAATAACTCATTATTTTATCAAAGTCTTAAAAAAATACAAGTAGTCTGTGATAGGTTTATAGAATGTTATATGGTCAACACTCAGTTATTTATATAGTAAAAAAAATCAAGATTTTAAACAATGTATTATTCATATTTCTATTTCATATTGTCAACAACCATGTATGCATGATGTTATCATCTTGTGTTCTTTTGCCCACAGGTAGAAGCTGTCAAGGGGTTCTTATCGGTGTTAAGGTCTTATTTGGATTCCCTTTGCCATAACATTCGTTCTCATACAATAACCAATGTACAATCCAATGATGATAAGGTCCGTGTTTTTTCTTAAAAGCAAACGGCATTACATTTTTATGTTATATATATTTATATATATAATCTCTCCAATTGTTTATAATGTTTCACCTTTGAAAATAACGATAGTGCTTAGTTTTTAATGATCAATTGATTTGGGTCTGGAAGGGTAGGGTTGTAAAAGCACATTTTAAATTTATTGGTTCTATTTTATAGTTTGTCCTTTTATCGAACAAGCACCATAATTCTTTAGAGGGAAATCTTTTAATAATCCCCGTACAACTACATTACCTTCTTTTCCTGACAATTCTTTATTGATTATAATTTAAAGTTCACTGACATGGCCCCAAGGCTAGATAAGTTTGAATTGTTTGTATACACATGTTTTCTTCATCTTCTTATGCAAATTTATTCTAGGTTTTGCCCAAGTCGCTAGCATTGAGATGTAGAATAATCATATTCTTTTGTTCAATAAGCAGAATTAAAATAATAATTAAAACAAGATTATGTAAATTGAATAATTCTCATTCATATGCGTGTCATTGTTTGCAAATATTAACTTGCATTGCAAATAACATATTTTAGCTCATAATTTAAAGATACGAATGCTTGTACGTTCAGGTATCCTTGCTTTTGAAGGAGAGTTTCATCGACTCATTTCCTTATCGTGATCGGCCTTTCATGAAGGTTTGGCTCATGAACTTTACATCTTGATTTATGCTTATTATGTAAAAAGTTATCTTTATTCCTCTGGTTTACAATGACCGGAACTGACTCCCAAAATGTATTTGATTTTCATTTACTCAAAGCCCAATTCCAAAGTTTATAGTTATGTGAATATGATTCAAACATAGTTTCATGGTGTGGTTTTTCTAGCTAAATTGTGTTAGTGCTCGAGTCATTGTAATGCTTGATATTTGAGGCATGATCAATTTATTTTTCAACTACTGAAGCTGTTAGTGGGATATATCTATCTATCTATATCCGATGACAAGCTTCTATCTGTATCATGTGGATCCTTTACCATGTGGCTGTTGAGTGTCTTATCAGTGGAAACATATGGGTGAGAATAGCTACTTGTCACCTGGACTCCATATAGTTCTTGATTGGGGAATTGACTTGTTCTAAAGTCAAGTAAACACGTGATTGTTGAGTTCTCAACTGCATCCACCTGCTTGTCAGTGTAGCAAACCAAGTGAATGTGTATAATGAGCAAATAATTTACAAGTAGACATGGGTTAAATGTTCAGTAGAGTAGCTTATTTGTTAGCGTTCTTAAATACTTTTGGCATGTTTATCTTATTCATGTAATTTGTACACATTTCTATTCTATCTTTGCAGAGCTTTTATGTTTTTGTATATTATTCTCAGTTTACTAATGCTGATTTCTCCTTTGTTGTCCTGTGCTAAACAGCTTTTCGTGGATACACAGCTATTCTCTGTGCATACAGATCTTGTTCTCTCTTTCTTCCAAAAGGAATAGAGCTATTTGGAAGTATTATTGACTTGCAAAGCTTGAACTCAAGTTCAGAGTTGTATAATTTCTCTAATATTATGTATGAGTTAAAATTTTCTCCCTACATGTAACGAAAAATTCCACCCGCATAGGCTTGATGCAGAACTTGTATATAATTAGTTAGATAGCATATTTAGTCTTAATAAGTGCTATTAAGGTTTCATTCTATGTAAATGACATTTTTTTTTCATACACCAAAAGTAAAAGTTATGATTTATGCTTATAGTGGTTATGATCGAATATGGTCAAATGATTTTAAATATATGCAGAACTTGCTGGCTGAAATGCCGAGGACTAGTGAATATTCGTTATAAATGTAAGACCAAATGTATGCTTGATTTCGTTGTAATGTTCCTCCCATTCCAAGCATTTTAACTAAAATTTCATTTTAGCTGCTTCTTTGTAACCTTATTCTCCCTTGGAGCACTTGCACTCATGATCTGTGAACACTTTTAAACACTTATTTTCCTTTTATGTCACATACAACTATTTTTGTATTTTTTTTTTCTATTCTGTCTCTTGTCTCAACATGAACTAGCAATTTTGGATGAGACAGTTTCTATATACTATAGGACTTATAGTTTCATCTTGCTTACACAATAAAATTTACACAAACATAAACAGTATATATAGAAACTGTACAAGTTAGAGTAGTCTTGTAACGTGTTCATTAAAAGGTTGAGAGTTAGCCAAATACTCAATACAATTTATGGTTCATTTACATAAATTAACCACAATAATTAATATAACATCAGTGTTTTAATAAATACATTAATTGGACTGAAATAAAAAGAGTAATTAATATGAAGATAACTTAAGAAAAATTATTAATTTATTTTAGACAGTGAAGACATGAGTCAGAGGAACAAAGCAGCACAACAAGATTTGACTGAGTGAAAATTTAGAGCTCTACTCATTCAATGACAGTAAAAGTAAAGGTTCCTTCCATGTTTGGTGATCCATGGCCTAAAAGGGTGGTTGCTAGCAGACATGGACATGACTCTGGTCCCTGGTCCCAGGTCCTTCCTACACACAAGGAAACAAACGTTTTTGCTGCTTCATGGTTTCTCTCATCCTAATGGGGACCAAGTTTTATTAGATTTAACTACCCTCAAGCTGCTTTAGGTACTTTCCTCACTTCCTTGACATGACTGTCTCCTGATGCCAAATATTTGTTCAATGCACTCTCCTCTTCATCTCTCACCTTGTCGTGTTCTTAGATTTTGAGGATGTGAACCCCCTTCGTTGCATCATTCCTTAAGTTCTTTTACACCATCAAGTTTAAAATGAATCTTAAACACTTAAATGCTCCTGCTGCTGCTGGCCATATGATTGTTCAAAATACACGTAAAGGCAAGTCACGTGGTAATCTCAACCTCTTCATCTCAATTTTCTGCTCCTCATTATTACTGTTTTTCTAAAATAAATATGAAAGGAACAATGAAAAGAATGATTTTAAATGGGCCATATTCATATCACCTTTTTCAAAACTTCAATTTACACTGCATGTAACAAATTTCTTCTTTGAAAAATAGCCATGTAGCCTGTAGCAGGGTTCAACCTATATTTGTTAATATAGTCAAGTTTTTAGCTTACAGTTTCATAAATGTTTTAATCACTTTGCTTAAAAAGATATAAAATATACTTATCTATAACTTTAAATTACTTTATACATATAATAGTTTTCTGAGTTAATTTCTCTAAATCAAATTTTTAACTCATTAGTTTATGAAAAACATTATTATTTTTTTCTCTTAAAAATGTTTATATCCAAACTTCTTATTAATGATATTCAATTTGCTGTTGCAAATGTTGTCCCACATGTTACACAGATACAGATTGAAGGAAATTGAAGACCTACTTGGCATTCCCATTGCAAGTTGGGGAAATCATCACTATTCAAGAAGCGTGAGCTGAGTGTACGACTGTATGTGAGATTGTGGTCCAAGTCCAAAATCTGACACTCTGCTCCATGATTCAAAGCTAGAATGATGTGAAAAATTAATATTGTACATAAATCAAATAAGGTAGATTTTCTTATGAATAAGAGGAAAGAATGTGAACAGAAACCGAGTTACGTCACACTTTTCTCATGAATAATTTGCATGCGTGTAAGTTCCTTATACAGATTTTAAACTAATGACAGATAAATTCTAAATGACTTGTTGAAAATACAGAAGTTGAACCACTAGTGCTAGATACATGAAACATGAACCTAAAAGCAAACACAGGTACCTTAAGATTTCAAATTACATGTGAACACTTCCTTTTCCAAAAAGGAAAATCCAACTTTGCCTTTTCCAACAATAGCTATAGCAAAGATACTGGCATTTTCCCTTGAAGCTGTCACAATAATGGAGACATTTTATGTGTCCCTTATTTCTTAAACATGCAAGTGTCTAAAATAACATGGTAGTTATTTTGGAGCCTTGTGTTTTCACAAGCATTTTTAGGTGATGACATGCATGAGAGACCATAGATGTTGTGTTTTGGTAAAGGGGAACAAATAATTGAAGTACTGAAATACACCCTCTAACTATAAATGCTCTCAACATTGTTTAAGATCGGAAATTGTGGTCTTTCAGTCACTTCCTCTTTATTGGATGTAGGAGTAAGGCTAGACAGAAACAAGAGACACTTCAGATGTGCACCATACTTGAGTGATTTGCTAAAGTATCATGTAATGTTACAGTTATGCAATGATACAAAAATACTTTATTTTGTTACACTGATGCACCATACTTTAGTTTTTCTTGTTTCTATGTATTGACAAAAGAAAAAGTGCTTAAAAGGAAAAGGTATTACAATTTACAGGAATAATTTGTATAAGCTAAATAAGCTTACCCTTTTCTTTACAGTAGAATTCTCTGGCTTATTTATCTATTTCCACTTGAGCTTCATTTCATTTTCTTCTTTGTAATCACTTTCTTTCTTTATTACTATGTTCATTCAAGTTGTTGAAAAAAATCAGACACGAAATTTCATCACACAAAATACTCCAGCAAACAAAAGATTAAAACATTACGAAATTATAGTGACATTTCTTAAGATTTTATCAAAGTACAATTATATTGATTCTATTTTTTATTGCAGTAATCAGAAGTGTAAGTGTAACGTTTTTAAAACGAAGTGAATGTTTGTATAACATTAAAAACAAACTAGAATATGAATATAATTTGAAAACTTCATAATATAAGTGTAATAATTTACTCTTAAAACATGTGAATATCTCTATAAATAATATTATTTGTTATATTTCAAAATATTCTCTCTTTATTGTAATATTTTGTGTATGGCTATTAAATTTCTTTTTAAAATGTCTCTGTAATAATCTTAAAATCATCCACAAAATAATAATTGATTTAATTTACTTAATATATTCAAAATATTAAAAATATTTTAAAAAACATCTCACAGTTTAAAAACCATAAAAAAACATTATGACACCATAAATTCCGTGCATGAATGAGTAAAGTTTGAGGGCATTGAATTTGAAATAAGACAAAAAAGAAAGTGAAAGAAGTTGAAGTTAAATGAAGATGTGAAGTAAATTTATGAATGTGAGAAAATAAAGAGATAGATTGAAAAGAGTTAGGGAGTGAGGTGGTGGTGGCGTACGGAGGAGGAGGGTGTGGACCAGGTGGAGGAGGCAGTGCAGGGGTATCTGATATATGATATGATATGATATAAACTGTGATGAAGAAGCCACACTGGTATTCTCTACCTTTCTGCAATACTAACACTGCAAGAATACCTCAGAGAATTTAATACAACCAAACAATTTTAATATCAGAACAACTTTCCCTCTCATTTTCCTTTCACCATAACTTTGATTTATGGTTGCAATTTTGATAAAAAAAAATAATTTATTACATGTGATTTATGTTTGAATATTTTTTTGCTGTAAAACATGTTGATAAAGTAAAATCTGTTTGAATAATGCTGCTTAAAAGTACTTTTTCTTGATGTTGCTCTCTCTATGTATAAATGCAAATAAAAATGTACTTTTACTTTATGGTTTTGGTTGGTTAAAAATAAATAAAAAGGAAGACGTAGAAATCAATGAAACCAGGAAACAAGGGTTTTTGGAAAAAATAGCAATGTGTGGAAATATTTAACAAATATTATAAATTTTTCACTTCAGAATTGCGTGAAAAGTAAATAAAAATGGTGTCTTAATAGTTTATCTTCGTGTTATATTAATATTAAATTTCACTCCCAGTATAGTTCACACTTAACCTTCTTCCATGATACTTCCTCTTTTATTTTATTTCATTAAATACCAATTGTAAACATTAATAAGAGCAATAATATAACAATAAATAATAAATAAAAATAAATAAGTTCTAATGATAAAAAATAGTATTGTAATAAATAATAAAAATAAGTATTGATAATTTCGGTTCTCCAAATTTATAATTGATTCTTTTGTTTCTTATAATTTTAAAAATATTTTTTAACTCCTTTATCTTAAATACCGTTGATTAAAAAAAAAAG
Organism: Lablab purpureus; assembly: GCA_030347555.1. Classification (NCBI taxonomy): domain Eukaryota; kingdom Viridiplantae; phylum Streptophyta; class Magnoliopsida; order Fabales; family Fabaceae; genus Lablab; species Lablab purpureus. The sequence goes on from CM059262.1 coordinate 4,187,546, forward strand.
AAAGGAAGGTTACCAAAACAAATATCGTTAAATTTTTGCTTATATAGCTGGCAATTATAAATTATTTATACGACAACTTATTTTGTATTTGTTTTAATGATTAAATATTCGTCTACATGTTTATTTTTCTTTTCAAATATTTATTTTGACAATGATTATGTATAGAATATTTGCGGCAAAGGATTAAAACAATTTTTTAACTTCAAAAGATCAATTTTAAATTTTGAAGACAAAAAACCTTAATTTAAATTTAAGGGACTAAAATATATCTGAGCCTAAAAATAATATTAACTATAAATAATAATTTTTTATAATAATAGTAACATTAATTTTTAATTTAAATATTCGTAAAACTAATTTTCATTTCTCTTTTATTTCTTTTCTATCGAAAAACTATTTTCACTTTATTTATCATTTATTTCTTTTCAACCAAATAATCTTTATTTCTACTCTATTTTTTCTTCTTTTAATTTTTCTTTAACTTATTTTTTTTCTCTATTCACGAGAAAACAACCTTAATATTGTTTCAAAATGAAATGAAGTTTTTTTTAGCAAACTTAAGGGAAAGAAGGTACTTTAAAATATAACCAAACATGATAGCAATCAAAGTAAATTTATTAAGATTATACTTGGACTATATATCTATATATATAAAGTTAGTCTATGAATTGAAAGAAAGTTTTACAGCTACCATTATCATATGCAAAGTTAATATTAAATGATATATATTTTCAGAAAGATAATTTAATTTTAATCAGGGTCGGCTTAAGGGCCAAGCAAGTAAAACACTCGTTTTAGGCCCAAAAAAAAAAAGGTCCCAAAATTTTTTTTAGTACTAATATATCCTATTAAATTAATTATAAAATTATGTTTAAGAATAAAATTTAATTAAAATATTGTGATTTTTTGTTAATTTTTATTGGAACTAAAAATAATATTTAATGAGTTAAACACTCTTCTCAATAAATCATAATTTTCTTTAGAAAAAAGAGATTTGTTAGTTAATACTAATAACTAAAAAAGATTCAGAACCTTTCTATCTCTATTATCTTACCAACTGGTTTCTATCTTCTTCTTTTCTTTTTCTGTGACTTTTCATTTCCAACCCTAATTTTAGAGAAACTCTAATTTCTCTCTTCCAAATTTGCAATCTTCAATCATCTTTTTCAAAATCAAAGTCCACAAATGTGATCTTGAGAGGGAGAAAAGTATTTCTATCCAATAAACTTCAGTTTCAGGTAAGTTTTGTCTCTCTCAATGTCCTTTCTTTTTCTATTCCTCTGTTCTTAAGAGTTAAGCTTGTATGTTTGAATTAAATTTATGAGAATATTATTTGATGTGATGATAATATATATATATATATATATATATATATATATATATATGTGTGTGTAGTGTGTTAAGAACTGTGGTTTATTTTATATTAAATGGTTTATAAATGGTAGAAATTTTATATTATCATGTTACAGTGATTGATCTTTTCAATTGTGTTACTAATGATTAATCTCAAAATAAACTATACAGGTTTATAAAAATGTTGAAATTTGAAAATTAAATTTGAACACTTACTAAAGAAGAGAAAGAGACTTGAGTCTTCAAGATACGAATCTACGATCAAGCTATTTTCTTGACAACTAAAACCAGGTTTTATTGTTTTAACTCATTCTATGTTATACACTTACTTATTGTTTTAATTCATTCTATTTTATACACTTTTATTATTTTGAAATTATAAGATTGGAAAATGATAAATCAATTGACATTCTTAATTATATAAAAAGAATAAATTCTTTTCCAAATGCATATATATAGCTTATAGAATAATGTTAACAATTCCAGTATCAGTTGTCTCAGCTGAAAGGAGTTTTTTAAAACTAAAGATAATAAAAACTTATTTAAGATAAAAAATATCTCAACAAAGATGAACCGGATTAGCCTTATTATATATTGAAAAAGAAATATTAAATAAAATTAATTATGATAATTTAGTAAATAATTTTGTATCGCAAAAAGCTCGAAAAATAAATTTTAAATAAAATTATAATATATTTTAGCATAATTTTTTTTAGTAAATAAAAATGCCTTATTTTTTAAGTTTGCTTTAGGCCTATGAGGTCTTGAGTCGTCCCTGATTTTAATATAAATTAATACAAATTAAATATATTAAGATTTCTATTCTAGTTTTTCTATATTTTACTGTTTAATTATCATTTAATATAAACATTAAATTATGTATTATATATATATAATTTATATTTATAGAGAGATAATTTAATTTTAATGTAAACCAATAAATTTAAATATATTAAGATTCATATTATAGTTTTTTTTAATATTCTACTACTCAATTATCATTTAATATAAACATGTTATAATGAAATAAATTAATGTGATTATAATATAATATTTTATCATCAAATTACTATTTAATATAAGTATGGTGAAATAAAAATAATGAAAAAATAAATTAAATTATAATATAATACGTGCTATCAAATTATCATTTAATATATATATATTGCATTATTATGAAGGAACATGTTTCTAAAGTACATATATAAAATAAAAGAAGATAAAAATAATCATAATATTTGTAGTTCTGAGTCAAATATTTCGAACGTTATGTGTTTTTTTATGACATAAAATATAAAAGTGAACTAATTCTTTAAAGCACAATAACTTGTAATATATATCAAATTATATCATTATATATTTTTACATAATAAAAATATTAGAAATTTAGGTGTGAGATTGAGTTTTATATTAAATAAAAATAAATATATTAAAATTAATTATAAAATAATATATTTTTTATTTTTTTAATATACATCTTTATCTTCTTGTGATTATTATTAAAATATTTTAAAAAATTGATACATATACCCTTGTCTACATTTTAAACATATAAAAGAGTATTGAAAATGAGAAGAGTACGTGTATTATTCCTCTTTAAAAAATCATTAGACAACTTCTATAACATCTTATCTACTTTTATGTAAAAAAATAAATTCAAGCAATTCTAAAAATTTAAACCTCCTATTTGTAAAAATAACTATTTATTTAAAATTCCAACATGAACAAAAGTTAACCTCCATCTAATGTAACATCATATTCCAATACATATTAAACAGAACTAAATAATTAACTCCTCAACCTAAAGATTGTGTGTCTCACAATTAAAAGAGTTATAGAATTCTAGCTATTTCCAAAATAATAGAACTTCTAAAACTGCAAGAATACAATAACTTAATTAAATCTAATGTTTGTATTCAATCAAATAAATAATTTTTCCAAAATTTAGAAATTCTATGTTTAAAATATGATGTCCTTTATGATTTTTTTAATAAATTCCGAAATCAAACTTTATTTATGAAATTTTAATCTAATTTTACTGCATATGTGAGAATATTCTTTTGTTTTATTACCTTTTTATTATTGCTGAGTTTGTTATCTTAATTACCTTAATTGAATAAAAGGGTATTAAATTACTTTTTCAAAATTTCTTAAGTATTTATGACAGTAAAATAAAATTTAAATACTTTAGATTTAAGGTAAGTTTATACTTATTTTTAATTTTATTAAATGCTGATAAAAATAAATAGAAAATTAAAGTGCTTTAGTAATATTTAAAATTAATAAATATTTAATTTACACACATAAATACTATTTTGATATGACATATTCATTATTGATTTTTTGGGATATTGTTAATGAGATTATTAAAAAAATGACATCTTCTATTATCTATTAGGTTTTAACTATATTTTAAATTGATAATGTTTAAATTTATCTAATATTGTCCATTATCTACTTATTTCAAATCCTATTAAAGTCAATTATCTTAAAATAATTGCTCAAATTTATAGTTTAGATATAATTAGTGGAATTTGCTAGTTGAATTAAAGCCTTGATTGCTGAACCCATCTAATAATAATAATAATAATAATAATAATAATAATAATAATAATAATAATAATTATTATTATTATTATTATTATAGGTGTTTATTAGGTTAGAGTAGATGTGCCAAATAGATAGCACGTGGTTTCTACAATTAACTCCATTAATTAAATTATAATGGTGCTGAAACGCAAACAATTCTGTGTTGTGGCATGTTCATATTCTTATAGTAAAGAGAAAAAGGATGGTTCACCATGTGAGCACTGTCTCATGTTAACTACGAATCTGCATAAAATGTTCAATTTCTAACCTAAATGTACAATCAAGATCTGAATCACCCTCCCATTAGGATATGCAAGGAGGAAAAAAACACAAACTAAAATTAGTGTTTTTTTAATATTTTTTCTTAAACTTTTATGTATTACTCTTACTTAATAAAAAAATAATTTAATTATAAACAAGTTTGTGTGAAAAAACTATGAGTAACACTATGCTTTCAACACTTTTACATTTTTTAAAGTTTAACTTGCTTATTTTTCTTGAAGGATCTTGTCACTTGTTGGTGCACGTGCTTGATGTTATAGATTATATATATATATATATAACTTTAATTTGCGAATCATAGAAACTAATATTTTGGATTATAATAGACAAATATTTTGCAGATATAAGTTATATTATAATTAAACTTATTATATACATTGTTAAATAGTCTTATTTTAATTGTTGACAAATTTTTAAAACAAACTGTAATCTAGTTTAAAAATAGTGATACCAGATGATTAATTAATGAAGAGATAAATGAAGAGTAATTTATTAATGAAGAAAAACCCTACACAAAACAGAAACAGGAGTAAAGAATTATCTATAATTATGAGAAAAGAAAAGGATACTTTGTGGCTCTCTGATTAAATTGAGTTGAAAAAGTGAAATACGAGTAATTTATAGATTTATTATTAAATTGGAGAAATGACAGAGAAAAAAAGAAAAGAAAAAGAAGAGCAGAGGAGTATTAAAAATGCAGAGTGCAGAGAGCAGAGTGCAGGTGCATGTCTGGTTTTCTACGTTTCCAAAAGGAAAAAAGGTCAAAATGTAAGTGGGGGGTTTCTGGGGTGTGAGGTAAAGGAACAGAAAAAGTAAAAGAGTTTAGTAGCAGTAAAAGCTGGGAACCGTACAATGTTCTCAGATAGGCATTGCATTGGGTTCAGACACCAACTCAACTCTAATACTATTAATAAATACCAATAATAACTATTTCCTCTTTTGTTTTTGGCCCTTTTTCTTTCTCTCTCCCTTTAGTTTATGGATTTCCGTAGATGTGTCAGAGACAAGAGCTGCCAGAGAGACAGCTTAGCTGCAGCAGCAGCAGAAGCAGCAGTAGCATCAGACACAGAGAGGTGCAGAGATGAGAGAGAAATGTGCATCAGCCATCACCTATTCCTGTGCCATTACCACACCATATCATCCTGCTCCTGCTCCTCCACCACTCTAATCACAACCATTAGTTTTATCCATCATCTACACAAGATTCTGTAACCCATGGTCCCTGAAATAAATATACCTACTCTCCTCTCCAAACCCTATTCTAATATTAATACTCTTAGCCTCATAGCCCACAACACACACCACTCTCTTTTCTCTCTCTCTCTCATACTAACATCTTTCTTTTTCAAAATTCATTTCTTTGCTTTATATTTTTATTTTTTAACTGGACCATTACGGTTTATTCAAAATACAATTACTTGTGTTCTATATGTCATCTACCACCGTATCACTAGTTTTTTCTAAAGCAACCTTACTTTGAAAGAAATATATCTACATGAAAAAAATATAGTTTTCTTGGCTTATATATATATATATATCCCTCCCCTTTGGTTTGCTTTCCTATTTCCCTCACCTCTTCTACTCTTCTGTTGATGATGAATGGAAGGAACAGGTTCCCCTTCACCCCATCACAGTGGCAAGAGCTTGAACATCAAGCTCTCATCTACAAGTACATGGCTTCAGGAATTTCCATTCCACCTGATCTTCTCTTCACAATAAAAAAGAGCTACTTTGATTCCCCTCTGTCCTCAAGGCTTTTGCCTAACCAGCCACAGCACTGTGAGTTTTTCCTTTTCTCTTTCTGTGTCTCTCTTTTTCTGTGTCACTGTGTTTGTTGTGAGAGTGCAAATCTTTGATAAAAAGGCTTGGTTGGTTTGTTTGCTTGGCTGTGACTAACTCACTTGTGTGCAGTTGGATGGAACTACCTGCAGATGGGTTTGGGGAGAAAAATAGACCCTGAGCCTGGTAGATGTAGAAGAACTGATGGCAAGAAATGGAGGTGCTCCAAAGAGGCATACCCAGATTCAAAGTACTGTGAGAGGCACATGCACAGAGGGAAAAATCGTTCAAGAAAGCCTGTGGAAGTTTTGAAAGCAACACCAACAGCAAACGCAAATGCTTCAACTCAACAACCAATCTCATCAATCACCAAACTTAATACTGTCAATACTCTTTCTCCTCTTGCCTCATCTGAAACACACCAACACCACCCTCCACACTATGCCTCCTTTCTCTATCAGCACCCTCCATCAAGATCCTCTGGCATTGGCTTGTCCTTTGAAGACAACAGTGCTCCCTTGTTTCTTGACACTGGCTCTTGCTCTCAGTCCAACACAGATTGCAGGTTTGTGTCATTTTCACAATCACACTGCTTAAACTTTAAAAGCACTTTCTTCAAGTGTCTGCGAGTCCTAATTCATTTATTCTCTCTCTCTCTCTCTCTTTCACTTGTTTTTATAATAAAAATTAAAGGAGCAGGTATGCTTACGGAGAGAAAGAAGAGGTGGATGAGCATGCTTTCTTCACAGAGCCATGTGGTATCATGAAAAGCTTTTCTGCTTCCTCTATGGATGATTCTTGGCAACTCACACCATTGACTATGAGCTCCTCCTCTTCTTCCACCAAACAGAGGAGTTCCTTTGGCTTGTCCAATGATTATTCTTGCTTGCAACTTCAGACCCACTCAAAGCAGCAAGAGCAACAAGATCAGGGTGGTTGCTACATGCTAGGTGGAGGACAACTTGGAAAAGAAGAACCTCAGAAAACCGTTCATCGCTTCTTTGATGAATGGCCCCACAAAGGAAGACAAGGATCTTGGCTTGATTTGGATGACAAATCTTCAACAACCCAACTATCAATTTCCATTCCCACCTCTTCTCATGATTTTCCAGCCTTCAGTTCCAGAACCCACCATGGTAATTGCTGATTCAACTTCCACATTCACATCAATTGCTTTCATTTTTCTGGTTCTTCCTCGTTCCATGCTTTTTAATACTCTACTTAGGGACAAAATACAAGCTTCATATAACTACTTAATATTAGAAAATAAGAAAAAGAAATTGAACTGAGCTTTTTCTAACAGGTTGATAACTTTGTTCATTCATTTTTTTTTCTGGTAACTCTTTCATCTAATTACTCTAAAAGTTGGATTGTACAAGTTAGTTTTTACTCATTAGAATAACATTTTATTTTTATTTTCTTCTCTTACCGGTGAACAGTGAGAAGTTTATGAAAACAGGTTCTTGGTATGATACAACTTGGCATCTTTCTGTAACCTTCTATCTGGTTCTTTATGTTTTGCAGATGGTTGAGCTTACATTTCAATAATGGGTCCTTGTACGGAATCAAAGGCCAAAAATGTACCCAGAAGGTGGGGTTAAGATGCTTCGGGGTCTTCTTTCAACCACACCCCCTTCTTTTTCTTCTGCCATAAAGGCGCCTAAAAGGGATATGTGTCTCCATGGAGAGATCTAATGTGTAATGCTATATGCTAATGTTTTTTTCTCAGTTAATTTCTTTCAAACATAGTACCAAACATTCTGTGACTAAGCCTAAGCTTTTTAATGGTTGAGCTAACATTAAAAAATTTGCACATCTTTGTAATTTTGGTTCATCATTTTCTGCTTCATAGATACTGTGAAATTGGGTGCACTATGGCCCACAGGATTTGCTTGTGTGTCACTGTATTGGCAAGAAGCCTCTTTGTAATCACACTAGTTATAATTGTTAAAGTTAAACCAATTCTTTTCCTCTTTTGCAACAAAGGGAAGCTTATTGGTTTGAAACTAATATGGAAGTGCATGTGTTACGTAATAAGGTGAAACACCGTTGGCCATGAAAGAAACAAGGTGTGCCCAAAGTGTTTTGTTATCACTATGTTTCGATGCCATGGCCTAAATTTGTTTTTATCCGTTACGCAAATTCTTATTGTCTCAGTTGACTACTATAAATCTGCAGAATTGTAAAACGTTGACTACTGTGTGCTTCATCATATGTGGGTGGCTTCTGAATGAGTGATAATAGAAACGTGGCAGAAACAGAAAATGTAGTGTATATGCTTTTGGATGCTAAATCAAAGGTGGTAGATATATAATATAATTCAAAAGTGGTGAGACACGCACCCATCATTTTTATCAAACTTCTTAACAACACTCATAGTCCGAGATCACCACCACTCCCCATTCACAGAATTTTAAAATTTTCTCTTGTTATCCTCGTTTAACATTTAATCTATAGGGTACTATTGATTAAAGAACAAAGTGATTCTACATTTTTTTAGATAGTGATTTTAGAAATTTAGATAGTTGTATCATCTTTCTTATATTATTTACTCTTTTTTCATCTCAAAATTTTTCCTACAATGATTACTTATTTAGATTCGAGGACATCGATTAAGATGATCTATTATATTTTAATTTTAATTAATAATTAAGTATGTGTTAAAGTTATAATCACATAAATATTCTTATATATAAAATCAGTTATAATAGATAAGTTTATGAATACAGAACAATATCATTTCCTATAATATCTATGCATATTTTTTGTCAAATAACCTTGCATCTTGTTTATAACACAGTAAAACTTACAAGGAAGTGTAACATTCTATATTAAATATAAAATCAAAAGCAATACCAAATAAAATTAGTAAAATATCAATGATCATGTTATGAAGCATAAAAAGATATTAATTATACATGCCATCATATTTCTTAAGACATTTATATACAGGTAAAAGCTTTAAATGTTTCTGACGAAGTTTCGAAAAGATATACTATGTCTAAGCTTAAGTATATTATGTTCTTTATATTATTAAAAACATGTTTTGATGTAATATTAAAGACAACAAAAAAGTGATACTTTTGTAAGAAATAAAATAAAAAATAACATATTTATAAGATTAAAAAAAATATTTTTTTGGTGCTACAGTTAAAAATAACACATTTATAAAAATATAAAACAACCATTTGCAAACATAAAATAACATATTTATGAGATTATGAGAAAGAGTAGCATTAAAAAATTCTATAGATACGTCTAAAGTGTCAAACAACCATAATTAATAAAAAAATTTAAGAAAAAAGGTCTTAACATGTGATGTTTAAATATGTTTTGTAATTATGTCAAGCTTCATTGCTCCTCCTGAACATATCATTTGTTATTTATTATCGGTTGAAAATATATTATTTTTTATATTCAATCCTACATTACTTTTTTTTTAATTTTCATTCTTATAAATATATTACTTTTTTTTATTTTAATCTTTACTTACATAATATACTGATGTGACATTCTGATAACATTAATCTCACAAATAACTTTACGGACCTGACATGTGATAATTAAGTTTAATAAAAGAAATAAAAAAATAAAACTAAAATCAAAACAAAACATTTCAATTTATTGGTTAAAAAAAGTTAATTAAGTTTAATTAAATGATTCTCTTTTTTTTATATATTTTATATATTTTTATTTTATCTTTAATTATATTTTAAAACAAAAATAAAAATAAATTATTTAGATTCTAAAAAAACTGTAAATATTTTTAAAATATAATTATCTATTTTTAATATATAATTATCATTATTAAATTATTTTACTTTTTATTTAAGATTTATAGAGACTTGAAATACTTTCTTTCTGTTAGTTTTAATAAAGTGGATCTTTTAGCTATAATACAGTAATTTTTATTTGTTTTTGAAAATTATAAGCCTTGAATTTTTATATTCTTGTTTCATACCCCAAAGTCAATCACAAAATTTCCTAACAAACCAATCGAAAGTTTGAATTTGAAGAATCACTCTGTTTAGCACTGAACACGTTTTCTTCCTCACTTTCCATTCAAATCACAACTGGATTCAAAATCTCCCTTCCTACTTTCATAAATGTAAAAGTTTGTTGTATACAAATTTCTTGCTTAAATTTAGGTTCTTCTAAATTTTAAGTCTACTATTAATAAACCAAATCTTTAACAGTTTGTTTATAATTATTGATAAGAGAAATGATTGATAAAATTACTATGTTTAGCACGAATGCAGTTCCTGAGAAGATGAGTAATGCTTTGCTCCCCAGGTCACACCTCAACATGCAGAGAAAAATCAAGTAATTAAGGATAGAATAGTTTAAAGAATTTAATTATGAACTAAACACTTAATGGTTGCAATTCAATCCCATAATTGAATGGAAAATCAAGCCCTATGTAAAAGAGTTTAATAATTGACAATCAAAACTAATTTACTCTACTTCAGTCACTTAATTGCTTATTAAGATATTTAAAATGTTTAGTTTATAAAAACTAACATTCTCAAATTATAAAAATTAGTGGTACATTTAATTTTAAAATTGATATTGTGCAAATTAATAAATTTATTATAAGTGATGGTTGAATAATATTAATAATTTTTTGTACTATTAGTGCATGTACTGCTTATAAACGAAACTCATAAAAGAGTGTGGATTTTATATCATTTTTGTAACTTTGACTTTTATTTTTCAAACGACTCAGTCCTTTTCTTTTCTACACTTAATCTCCTCAATTTTGATTTATATAGAAAATACTAACTCTGTATAAAAGAAGTGATTCTCGCATAATAGTTTGCATTGTGTTTCGACGAGGAACTATAAAATTTTTGAAAATTAAAAGTGTTTAAATTTGAATGGTTTTATTTTAAATTTCATTATTAAAATTCTCAGTCCCTCGTTGTCTGAACAGATTCTCTGATTATTATTAATAGTGGATGTCCCATATTTTTGGAGTGTAAATGGGTTGTTTAATTTTATTTAAAATTCGTAGTGTGGTTTATCAAAATCCGTTTCATTAAAGGTCAACAAAATATCAGAATAGTTTAAAGAGGGGATAAGAATAAAACCTTTTTTCTTTGTAACTTTTCAAGTATATATACATAAATTTCAATGATGTTATCACTGGAACAAATCATTTGGCTAATAGTACAGACTAACGGTTAGGGTCCAAAATTCAATATTGTTTCTCCTCATCACTGCCATCATCTCCATTTCTCTTATCCACGTCCCTGATTTCTCCATCACTCTCCTGCATATCACCAGAATTTTCTCTTACTGGACTTGACTGCCTGTGTAATGGCTCATCATCATCGGATTCCGATAACGCTTGCCTTCGCCGGGCTATGCTTGAGGATGGAGCAGCCTAAACAAGATAAATAAGGGAATTATTTCATCCAGTCAAATTGAAGTTTCAGAGATTGCATGTTAAGCAAAATCTGAATTATTAAAAGAAACAAGGAGGATGGAAATAAAAATTTGTTAAGGATATAGATTTTAGTGAAATGATTCATACATTGTTGTTGTCATCGGCTTAATTAACAACCAACACACTTGATGTTGCTACAGCTAGACATTTATCACATCCAAACAGATCTTCTATTACCAATTAGCCCAATTGAGTTATAAGGTTAGTTTGATAGTTAAAGAAAAAGAATGAAAGAAGGGAGTGAGGGATAGGTCGTGACTTCGAATTTAACAAAAACTACCATATTAACCACTAATATTTGCCACTAAAAAAAATTAACCCAATGTAAGGTAAGATGGAGAAAAATATATATGAGGAATGCAAAATATGTTTTCGAAAATAATGATTCCAATTAAATAATAAATTACCATGTCGTCATCTGCATCAGAATCTTCAAGCCCAGCTGCAGCTAGAAGACCCTGAGCATTTTCCTCTCCCTCATCATTCATCAGAGTCTGAGGTTCCTCTCTGTATATGTCAGCTTCTTCATCCTCCATTTCTTGTTCATCCATCATATCAGTTTCTGGTTCCTCCGTGTCATACCGTGATTTTGAGTGCTTATCCTTCTTTCTCTTCTTTCCACTCTTTCTCTTCTTCTTCTCACCTGTTCCTCCCTCTTCATCATCTGATCTTTCTCTCCGTTTTGAATGAGTGCTGCTCTTCCATTGCTCCTAGAAATACAAATGGAAGTTCAGGGGAAATTCAAAATCCTCTCTGTAGAATATTTGTTTATTCCAGAAAACTATATTTCCTAGGAATAATGCTTCTAGGGAATCATATTTCTAGGAGTCTTGTATGTGTTTGGCATGTTGAAAAGGTTTCTGGACACGTTATCATAAATATGGCTAAAACTATCCTACCTTAATGGAAACCTTTATTTGAGAAGTATAATAAAAACAATAGAAAGACAGCTAACAATAGAAAGCAATACGAAACATAACCTAGCCCTTCTACTCTGCAAAGA